>CM076584.1:1352456699-1352898113 GCA_034641835.2 Pinus albicaulis | reverse complement strand
TCTCATGTAATCTGTTGCTGAAGTTGGCTTTGGCACCTTTGCTTTAAAGTGGCTCATTAGCATTGTACCTTGTGAAAGATCAAATGCAGACATCAGCCTTTGCTGATTATGAGGAGCCATCTTCATATACTGATCGTATACCTTCATTTTCAATGGATCATTCTTTGTTTTGATATTAATGAAGGTTTTCTTAATGTCTCCAGTATCTGTCTTTGGCGGTTTGAAAGAAGATACTTCAGTGCTTAATTGCTTTTGTATCCCTTTCTGGCTTATGTTTGTTTCACTTGCTGTACCTGTTTGCTGACTATCTTCCCTACCATCATCAAATAATTCATCTATAATTTCTATATCTGGAGGTGGATCGGACTTGTGTTTTTTAGCTTGATAAACTTGTGGGGCTCCTTTTGAAGGTGTGGTATCTGGAGCTAGCCTCTTTTTCCCTATTTCCACATTCAGTGGAGTTTGCATCTCTGGAACTTGGATTTGTTTTGCTGGTGTGGGAGAAGCCTGAAATGGTTCTGGTGCTTTGGAACTCTGTGGTTTTTCTGCCATGACCAAGGTTTCAATGACCTGAACTATAGGTTCTTTTCCTTTACCCTTGGGTTCTGCTGCTACTGATGGACTATCTTCCTGTAATGCTTGCTGTAGAGTGGCTGTTGTAGATGTGCCAATGTAGGGTACCTGCATTTGATCATATGTTTCTAGGTCAAAATTCTTCTCAACATCTTTCATAAGTTTATTCAATTTGCCAGCTCCACTTTCCTCTTCAACAAGTGTTCCTTTAACCCATTCATCTTGATTTGCATACTGTTCTATGTCAGGAATTCCGTGATGTACATAAGGAGATGACTTATTTTTTAACCTTTTTTCACAAATGAAACCAAAGGGGTCATAAGGGACCCAACGGAAAGATGTCTGGAATTTTTTCTCTAATAAAAGTTCTGCTTCTCTCTCAGCTTCCCTAGAATTGCAAATGAAAGGACCTAACTGGCTTTTGATCCTTAACTGTGCTTTCTTCTTTACATTGCAGAAATGGATCACATCTGAGTTATTCATCTGTCTAAAGTATTCCAAAGCAAAAATTCTCATTGGTATATATCTGGGTAACTTGAATGGACGTAATTCACATCCATAAATCCTGATGACTGTATGGTTTTGGTACAAGTACCAATCTCCAATTTTATAACTCTTAGACAATTGCAAGGTCTTTCTAATTTCGGTACTAAGCCTGGGGGGAGAAACTCCTGTTAACAAAGTTGTAGTAGGATGTACAAACTGATCAATGAATTCTGAATAGGAGTAGGGAGAATCAGAGGAAAAATGAATGATGGGGGACCAAAAAATGACAGACCTGGGATTACCTTTAGCATCAAGTTTCTGAACAGGGAAATGGAATCTGTCTGACTGATAAAAAATCATGAGATGATAGATAACTGAGGAGTACTTAAAAACCTTTTCAGTATCTAGCCTTAAAAATTGATCATGGATTTTGTTGGCGATGAAGGAAGCATAATCATACTTAATCTCAGGAGGCTGCCCAGGGGTAAAGATGGATAGCAAAGCCAGAGTTATCTCATCTACATACTCACTGGTATTGAATCCTAAAACAAAAGATATTACATTCACAATAAGCCTTCCCAATGTATTGAAAAAGTAAAAACCATAGGGGGGAGTCCCTTTTGGCTGATGCTCAGGTAACATGAAATACTGACACATTGCTTTTAATTTCTCTGGGGTTAACTGTCTGGTTTTCTCAATCAACCCTTCCATGGATAAAGGTGCTAATTCTTGCTCTGGCTCAAAGTGTAACATAGCATTGATAGCCTGAGGTGTGATAGGGAACAAAACACTTCGATCAGGAGCTAATACAGCTCTTTGTGCGGGATCATAGTTTGCATGACAGTAATGAATGATTTCGGGGAAAATGTGGACTGTAGGAATAAAATACCTTGGGAGATTGGATTCCCACAACCCTATAAGATCTTGCCCCTTTGAGTGTTCGTCTCTGCAGCGACAGAAGCTCAAACGGGGACTTTCATCAAAATACAGGTCTTGTATTTGGAAATCTTCATCTATCAGAGGTAAGTAGTCCAAATCTCGGTGAGGAGCATTCAATGGAGTGATATTTAGAGCTGTCGGGGCCTCCATTTTGGTTCTTGTGGATTCAAAATGGAGGTTTTAGTTTTTTTCTTGCAGACCGGACGGGATATCTGACAAAAGAGGAAATTGGAACAATTTGCAGGTTTTGGGGGCAATTTCACAGGTTTAAAATCTTCAGGGAGGACTCAGCGATGATTTTTAACCACTTTTTCAGAGAAAAAACAAAGGAAACTAAGCTTGACTTGCAGTCGGGGCGCGAAATGATAAATACCTGTTTTTAGATGGAAATTGGTTCTTTAACAGGTAATGAGCAATGGCGGGGACGTTCTTCAACACGGGCGCAGCGGAATTTCAGAGTAAATTGGTGTATTTGCAGTGAAATTTGAAAATTGCAGCGGGAGCTCTGTCGCTTAAAAACAACCGAAAAAACACGAAAAATGGCTTATTTACAAGTTAAAAGGGTTTTTGTTTTTTTCAAGGTGATGACGTCATCGACGTACGGGGTGACGCAGGGAAGTGGGGCCGGTGGTATGCGGTAAGTGGTAAGCGGTGAGCCCGCACCGCTTATGGACGAGGGCGGTAAAAGTCGCGGGGGGAGCGATTCCACAGGTTTCTCGCCACGTGGATGGTCTGACTAGTCAAAACCACCCATCCCCCGCTGGTTAAAGAACTCAAACGGGATGGGCAGCGGGATTAATCATGACCGTTGATCAACGAATGGATGATCCGACGGTTGAAGGAATGGGAAACATGCGGGGGTTTGAAAGGTGGGCCCGGCGGGATTTAAATGTGTTTAACTTTTATTTAATCGCCCCGGGAGGATTTTGATTGGTAAGTGAAAGGCTATTAATTAGTTCAAATAACTAATTAATCCCATATGCAAAAGTAAAGGGTCGCGGCGGAGTTGGCTTAAGAGGAATGCCACGTGGACGGACCACGGTGGCGCAAGACTCTGTCGAATTTTTATTCGTATTTTTGCGTTTAAACACACACAACGCATGTTTAAAGTTTTTATGTATATATTTTTATTATATGGTAAATTAATCAATACATAACTAATTCACCATAGGGGCGGGGATGAATGTTATAAAGATATATTTCACCAAAGGGTTTGTAAGATGGGGTTTTATTTTTAATGTGCGGGAATATATACTTTGGTAAAACATTATAATAAAGGGTTTTGGGGATATTTATAGAAAAGGGAGTTATATACTTAGGAAAAGGGATTTCACTAGGGATTTAATATAGTAAAATTAAATGTTAATATGGCAGAGGATAAGGAAACTCAAAATATTTTTAGCTATCTAAGAAAGTGATCACTAGTGAAGTAAATTGCAACATTTTATCTCCAACACTTCTTAGAATAGCAATTTTATCTTGAGGGATTTTTATGAAATTATGCATCACTTTCCTAAGTAAAATGTGATTTTTCTTAGGAGAAAGTTAAAAATGGAAGATAACAATGATGAATTATCTCTAGTACTTAGGTCTTTTTGATCATTAGGCTGAGGGTCCGGTCCCTCCAGAAGTCAAGGAAATGCCTTGAGCCCCTTTGATCTCAAATTACCTTAGTACTTTTGGGGAAATTAGTAAAACCCTTGAGGGGGAAAAATGATGAGGGAGGTTAATGAATTTGACTTTGCTTGCTGTGATTTTCCAGTGTATTTCTTGCTTTAGTACTTGTGATGAAAGTAAATGATTAACCAACACTTTGCAGCACCATTCATCAGATAACACTTTGCAGCACCATCTACCTACCCTATCTACTTAACACTACCATTTTCTCTTCTTTATTAAGGTGCATTTAGACTTGCAAACCCTTTTCAATCTTTCCCTTTTTACATGATAAATCTATCTATTTCTACCCTTATTACATCCAAGGGCTCAGATTAAACTGTTGAGCACCTTTTATTCACTCTACCTAGCTACTTATATGCCAAGATTAAACTGTTTGGCTAGATATTTATTCTCTAATCTATAACATGAAATTGAAATATGAGTAAGCCAAGTTTAAACAGTTTGACTTATTCATAAATTGTGGCAAAAGTTTCACAAGTTGCACACAATTGATTTATTACAACAGAGTAAAAAGTAGTGGCATTTGGATTTGCACACTTTCCTTGGTCTATTTTTGCTTGGGGTTCATTTCTTTCTCTTTTTGACCATTTTTATTCTTTTTACCCTTTGATTTTTCTTTTAGGGTATACCCTCTTTACATTTTTTAAATTTTTTGATTTTTTTGGTTTTAAAGAATATGGAACACCTTTGCTCAAGTAAGAAGGTTTGAACATATTCCACACTTCCATCAAGACAATCATGAAAGATGAAACCTATTGATATAGGAGGCTAACAGAAGGAATGAGATACCTTGGGAGATTGGATTCCCACAACCCTATAAGATCTTGCCCCTTTGAGTATTCGTCTCTGCAGCGACAATAGCTCAATAAGGGACTTTCATCAAAATGCAGGTCTTTAATTTGGAAATCTTCATCTATCAAAGGTAAATAGTCCAATTCACGGTGAGGAGCATTCAATGGAGTGATATTCAGAGCTGCCGGGGCCTCCATTTTGGTTCTTGTGGATTCAAAATGGAGGTTTTGGTTTTCCTTACAGGCCGGGCGGAATTTCTAAAAATGAAGGAAATTGGCACAACTCGCCGGTTCAGGGAACAATTATACAGTTTTAAAACCTCTAAGGAAGACTCAGTGATGATTTTTAATCACTATTTCAGCGGAAAAACCAAGTGAACTGATTTTTACTTGCAGTCGGGGCGGAAAAAGATAAATACCTGTTTTTTGAAGGAGACTGGTTCTTTAACAGGTAACAGGTAATGGCGGGACTGTTCTTCAAGACGGGCGCAGCGGAATTTTGGAGTGAATTGGTCAATTGCAGTGAAAATTTGAAAATCGCAGCGGGAGCTCTGTCGTTTTCAGAATAACGAAAATAACCGAAAACACGAAAAAAATGGCTTTATTTACAAGTTAAAAGGGTTTTTTATTTTTTCGAGGTGTGACGTCATCGACGTACGGGCTGACGTATGCAAGGTTGGGCGGTAAGCGGTAAGCGGTAAGCGCCCGCACCGCTTTTGGTCGAGGGTGGTTTATATCGGAAGGGCATCGATTCCACAGGATGATCGCCACGTGGACGGTAGACTATTCAAAAACCACCCATCCCCCGCTAGTTAAAATGCTGACAAGGGATGGGCAGCGGGGTGAACACTGGCCGTTGATCTACGAAGGGGTGATCCGATGGCTGAAGAGATGGGGGAACATGCGGAGGATTCAGGTGTGGGCCCGTCGGGTTTTAAATCAGTTTAACGTTTAATTTAATCATCCCGGGAGATATTTAATAGGCGGAAAGGTTATTAACTAGTCCTGATGACTAATTAATCCCATGTGCGTAATGAAAGGGGTCGCGGCGGGGGTTTGATTAAGTGGAATTCCATGTGGACAAACCACGGTGGCACGAAACTTTCCCGAAGTTTTATTGATATTTTTGTATTTAAACACACATATCGCATGTTTAAAGTTTTTATATATATATTTTATTTATATGGTAACAAACAATCATTATTTAATTACCATAAGGGCGGGATTATAACATATTGATAATTTTAACCAAAGGGCATATAATGGGTTTTTATTTTAAATGCGCGGGGATATAAAATACTTTGGTTAAACTTTATAATAGGGGGGTTTTTTGGGTTATTTATAAAAATGGATTTATATACTTAGGATAGGGTATTTGACTAGGGATTTAGTAAATAAAATTAAACATTAATATGACAAAGGGATAGGGAAACTCAAAACATTTTTGCACATCCAAGAAAGTGAAAATTTTTGAAGTAAATTGCAATATCAGATCTCCAACACTTAAACTTAGAATAGCAAGTTATCTTGAGGGATTTTTATGGAATTTTGCATGATGTTCCTAAGTAAAATGGGATTTTACTTAGGACAAGGTTAAAGATGGATGATTATAATGATGAATTATCTCAAGTACTTAGGTCTTTTTTGATCATTAGGCCGAGGGTCCGGTCCCTCCAGAAGTCAAGGAAATGCCTTGAGCCCCTTTGATCTCCAAATACCTTAGTACTTTGGGGGAAATTAGTAAAGCTTTTGAGGGGAAAGTGATGAGGGAAGTTAATGAGTTTGACTTTGCTTGTTGTGATTTTCCAGTGTATTTCCTGCTTTAGTACTTGTGATGAAAGTAAAGGATCAAAAAAACATGTAGCAGCATCATTCATCAGATAACACTTTGCAGCACCATCTACCTACCCTATCTACTTAACACTACCATTTTCTCTTCTTTATTAGGGTGCATTTAGACTTGCAAACCCTTTTCAACCTTTTTCTTTTACAAGGCAAATCTATCTAATTCTACCCTTATTACATCCAAGGGCTCAGATTAAGCTGTTGAGCACCTTTTATTTACTCTACCTATCTACTTATCTGCCAAGATTAAATTGTTTGGCTAGATATTTATTCTCTAATCTACAACATGAAATTGAAATATGAGTAAGCCAAGTTTAAACAGTTTGACTTATTCATGAATTGTGGCAAAGGTTTGACAGGCTGCACACAATTGCTTTATTACAAAAATGAAATAGTAGTGGCATTTGGGATTTGCACACTTTCCTTGGTCTATTTTTTGCTTGGGGTTCATTTTTTTCACTTTTTTGACCACTTTTATTTTTCTTACCCTTTGATTTTCTTTTAGGGTATACCCTCTTTACATTTTTTAAATTTTTTGATTTATTGGTTTTTCGAGAATATGGAACACCTTTGCTCAAGAAAGAAGGTTTGAACATATTCCATAGTTCAATCAAGACAATCATGAAAGATGAAACCTATTGGTATAGGAGGCTAACACTGGCTCCACTTGGGGATGGCTTTTCCTTGTGAAAAGTCAAGAACAGCAGGTCAGATGCCTCAAAATGTCTTCAAACTGAAAGTATGAAATCTTCCTTCTTCTGGTAGCTTTATTTTACATATGATAGTGAAACTCTTTGGGACTTAGGGCCTTCACTTCGGGCTTCAATTCCAAGAAGTCACCATCCAATCCAAACTGCATTAACAAAAACAAAACAAACAGAAAAAACAATATATTATGTACAAGTTAGAAACACTAAAACACTCTAGTAAATTGGATCAAAATAATGCTTGAGCATTCGACCATTGACTGGTCCTTCTTCAACTTCTGAATTATCCATATCTTTCAAGAAGTATGTATTGTTTCCCTGCAAGGCATGAATGATATAGGGCCCTTTCCACAAGAAATCAAACTTTCCATGTTTCCCTTTTTCTTCTCTTCTAGAATCCCATCTTAGGACCTTGTCTCCTAATTGAAAATCCTCTGCTTTAGTCCTTTTATCAAACATTTTCTTTAGCTTTTCTTGCAAGACTTGTGATCTTTGGTATACCTCTTCCCTGGTTTGTTGCAGGTGGATTGTTTGATTAATTCTTCTTTGAATGTCATTTGGCTCCACTTGAGCCTCCTGAAGTAATTTCATAACAGGAATTCCTAAAGATGATGGAAATCTTGCTTCAATGCCATAAACTAACTCATATGGACTAGTCCCAATAGATTTCTTAGTTGTAAGTCTGTCTGCCCACAATGCATTGGTCAGTTTCTTGTGCCAATTCTTTGTGTTTTCTTCCAATAATTTTTTGATGATATTGATAAGGCTTTTATTAGAGGATTCTGCTAGTCCATTACCCTGGGGGTAATAGGCTGTTGAATGGCCTAGAGTAATATGATATTTACTACAGAAACTGATCATTTTCTTTGATTTAAATGCAGCAACATTGTCTGTTATAATCTTTTCTGGACAACCAAATCTTGAAAGTATGTTGGTTTCTAAAAACCCAATAATCACAGAATCATTGGACTGTCTACATGGGATAGCTTCAATCCATTTAGTGAAATAGTCTGTAGCAGTTAAAATCAATCTATGTTGCCCTGAAGAAGGGGGATGAATTTCTCCAATAAAATCTAACCCCCATTGTTGAAAAGGTCTTTCTGTGGAAATTGGTTTTAAAGGCAGAGGTAACAACTTTCTTTTACCCTCAAATATTTGACATTTATGACAAGTTGTTACAAATTTCTTAACATCAGAGAATAAAGTTGGCCGGTAAAAGCCAGCCCTTAAGATCTTGTCTGCAGTAGATTTCCAGTAGAGATGTCCTCCACAATCCCCTGCATGAAATTGATTAAGCACTTTATCAGTTTCATCTTTTAAGAGACAATTCAACAAAATTCCTTCATGATTTTTCCAAAATAAAGTGCTATCTAAAATACAATATTTCAAAGATGTCATTTTTAAAAATCTTCTTTTGGTTCTGGAAAACCCTGGAGGAGCTTGCAGGTTTAATAAAACATGAATTATATCAGAGTACCAGGGTGAATCTAAGAAAGCTTGACTGATCTGAGGAGTCGCCATCTCCTGCTCGTTATCCAGTTCATTGAGGTCTAAGGCTTGGCAATTGGTTTTTGTCATAAGTTGTGCTAAACCTTGGCCCTTTATAAGTTTTGTTGGCTTGATCTCAATATCATATTCCAAAATGGTAGCTATCCACTTACCTCGTTTACCTTCTATGCCATCTTGAGTCAAAATATATTTAACTACTGCATTAGGCACATAAGCTATCACATGAGAATATAATATGTAGACTCTGAAATCTTTAATTGCTTTTACCAATGCAAAAGCCTATTTTTCCATAATATTGTATTTTAGAGATGCATCCCTCAGTGCTTTACTAAAAAATGCTATTGGATTTTCACACCCTTGGTCATCTTTTTGAAGTAAAACAGCTGCAACAGTATGTTCAGAAGCAAATGAAAAAATGATAAAGTCTCTATCAAATTTAGGACTGGTCAGAACTGGTGTTCTTGTTAAAGCCATTTTAATTTCCTCGAATGATTGTTTGGCTTCTACAGTCCAGTCAATGCTTGAATCTTTTCTCAACATGTTAGTTAGTAATCTAAGTAACTCTGCTAGACTAGAAATAAACCTTCTTAAGAAATTAATCTTCCCTATGAATGCTTGCAACTCTTTTATGTTTCTGGGGTGGGGTATTTGCAAAATTGCTTGAATTCTTTCTGGATCAATCCTAATGCCATCTTTAGAAATGATGTGCCCTAAGAGCTTTCCTTCTTCCAAACCAAACAATGACTTCTTAGGGTTCAAATAAATTCCATATTTTCTGCACTTTATAAATACTTGCCTAAGGTGATCTAAATGTTCTTGATCTGTTTTAGAAAAAACAGTCAAATCATCTAGGTAAATAACCAGAAAATCATGTATCTCTTTAGCAAAAGCAATATCCATCGCTCTTTGAAATGTAGCTCCTGCATTCTTGAGCCCAAATGGCATTTTGACATATTTAAACGTACCCCATGGTGTTGTGAATGCTGTTTTATCCTGATCATCAGGATGAACCAGAATCTGGTTGTACCCTGAAAATCCATCCAGTAGCGATATTCTCGAAGATCCTACTACCCTTTGCAGAATGTGGTCCATTTTTGGCAGAGGATAGTTGTCTTTTAAAGAAACTTTATTCAAATTTCTTAAGTCGACACACAGTCTAATTTCTCCTGTCTTCTTTCTTGTTGGTACCAGGTTAGAAACCCATTCTGAGAATCTTATAGGAGCTATAATCCCTGCTTCAAACATTCTTTTGATTTCCTTTTCAATTGAGGGTAATAAAACAGGATTTATTCTTCTAAGCTTTTGTTTAAAAGGTTTCTGATCTAGTTTCAAAGGTATAGTGTGTTGAATGATGGATGTGTCATAAGATTTGAGATCTTCATAACTCTAGGCGAAAACATCCTGGAATTCTTTCAATAGTTCAACATATTTAACCTTTTGATCTTTTGGAAGAGATTTGGACAACTTGACCATTTTGGGATTTTCTGGGGTTCCTAAGTTGTATTCTTCCATATCAGCTTTAACAGGTTCCATTTTAGGTCTGAATGGAATATCATTTGAATTAAACAGATCTTCCAAAGGAGTTAATCCTTTGGGCAATTGATTATCTTTTAAATTGATGATTTCTGTTTCATCTTCTATGATCTCATCAAATTCCGTATGTTTCAAATTTTGCATGTCTTTTTCAGTGAATGTGGTTGGATGCAGCATATGAATTGCATTTTCTCTTGAAATTTCTATTTTTTGTTCTTTTTCTTGATCAAATTCATCAATAGTTATGTCTTCATCTATATTACAGTTAGAAAACTCATTTTGAAGTGTCAAAAAATTATTGATTTGATTGTTATTTGCAAATACTTGCCAATTCAAAAGATTGTCTGGTATTGCAGGCCTATGTCTAACTTCAGCTGAAAATTGATGATTAGGGTCAAAAGGTAACTTGCATGTGCTAGCAAACATGGCGAGGCTGTGAGCATGCAAATTTTGTTTCCTGGGAATCTTGGCAAGTTGAGCTTGTAGAAATGTGTTGAGAATTTCCACAACTGTCTCCCTGTATTGTTTCAGTCTCATGTCTTTTGTTGAACATTCTCTGTTAATCTGTTGAATAATTAGTTCGGAATCTCTTATGATTGAAACCCTAATAGCTCCTAACTTCTTGGCATGTTTAAGCCCTAATAAAAGAGCTTCGTACTCTGCCATGTTGTTGGTGCATTTGAAATTCAACCTATAAGCATAACCCTCTGCATGATTATTTTCAACATTATGCAACCAAATCCCAGCTCCTGCCCCTAGTTTGTTTACTCAGCCATCAAACTCTAAATGCCATAGAATTTCATGTTCATAATCTTCATCAATTGTTTTAACGTGTTTCTTGACAGGAGCTAGTTGTTTAGTTTTTTCAGGTATTTCTTGATCATCTGGTGTTTCTTTGTTTTCAGAGATTTCATCAATTTTAACAGTGGTTTTTTTCATGGTTTCCAATTCTGGAGCTTCTATTTCAGTAGGAAGATCTAACTCAGCATTGTATAAAATAAAAGAATCCATGTCAGAATGTACAGAGTAAACAGGGAAGTTTTCAGGCTTCTCATGGCTACTAACTAAGTATTTCATCAAGGTTTCTCTATATAGCCTTTTAGGCTGACCAAATACTGAAATAGTTGCATATGACATGTCTAGTTGAATAGATCCTCCAAGTTTAGCACCCCAAGATCTAGACAATAACATACCATATTTAGGTGGAATATCAGCTACTACTATGTCCATTAAAACAAACTTAGCAGGGTAGTGTACCAAAGTTACACACAAGTCTTTAATCAAACCTAAACATTTTACCTGACTAGAATCAAATGAAAACAAATCTTTGTACGGTCGGGTAATATCTAGATTCAATATTTCCATTACTGCTTTTGGCATCAAATTGTGAGATGCTCCAGAATCAAGCATTGCATTATGGAGTATCTTGTCATGAACATTCAGGCTTACATAAAATGGAGGAGTTCCTCCACTTTCTGGTTTTCCATTAACCTCAGGGCCAAAAAGAAGTTTGGGTTGATCATCAAGAATGTTTACTGAATCATCTAACCCAGTAATGTTAATGTTTAGGGACTTGGTAATCTGACTCCTATAGACATCATGTTTAGCCAATTCTGATAAAGGAACAACTATCTTGAGTTTGCCTATTTCAACCTCTAAATTAAAAGGTTTTTCCGTTTGAGTTTTAGTGTTTTGCACAGTTGGGTTTTCACTGTTTTTCTCTTTTTCATGGGTGAAGTTTTGTTTTGAAGATGTTTCAGGACTAACTTCTACTATTTCTTCTACATTTCCCACAGGAGGAAAAGTAGTAGATTGTTGTTTATTGATTGGTTGGTTATCAGAGACATCTTCAATTATTGGATTTGAAGAACTGGGATTTATTCTAGACAAAATTTGTACTTGGGGACTGTTTTGTACAGGGGGAATGTTTTGTTTACCTTTGACATTTTGTTTTGTGGTTTTCTGTTTGTTATTCTCTGGCACATCAATCCTTCTACTTCTCAAATTATACTGTTTATGGACTTCATAGATTGTCGTGTCATAGCCTTCCTTGAAATCAAAAGTCTCTCCTGAATGAGTTTGGAATGTTTCAAGGATGTGGTTCTCTTGATCATCCTGGGATAGGAAGACTTATGGTTCATTTTTGTCATCAGTTACATTATTTATTTCTACATCTTCTGTAGGTTCTTCAGAAGTTGAACCTTCAACAAAGTTTTCTTGGAAAGGTGGCCTAATGTTTTGATCAGGGACATTCTTTCCACTATTCTGATTCAGATTTCTCCTAAAGTTCGGGTTTCTTGCAACATTCTGATTGTCAGTAGAAGACTTTCTTTCAATGGTTTCCACTCTGTCTCCTAATCTTTCCATACCTTTAATGATTACATCTAGCTTCTTTTCAAAAGCTGAAGGTTCTTCATTCATAGGCATTCTTCTCTCTGCCCTAGCTCTGGCCCGTTTTTCTATCAAATTTGCTTCTACACTCACCACTATGCTTTGCATTTCCTCTAGTGTTTGAGGAGCTCTTTCCCTAAGGGAATAAGCTATATCGGAGTCAAAACCATCTGGAAATTTAACCAACACGTTGTTAGGCGGGGGTCTTAGGTTTTGAGGAACTGCATTATATGATTCATTGAATCTTATGATGTAATCTTGTACGGTTTCGTTTGGTCTTCTTCTTAATTTTTCAAATTCTGAAAGGATCTGAAGAGGATCCTTCTTTTTCTCCCATCTGTTCAGAAATTCCCTATACAAAGCTTCTAAATCAGCAATACTGTTCGGGGTAAGAGCCTTAAACCAAGTTCTGACTTCTCCAGTAAGACTCTGTATGAAAATTCTCATACGGATATTATCAGTATCAATCTCATAAAACTCAAAGTAATCTGTCATCCTTTTAGTGTGTTGTTGAGCTGTATAAGTACCTGATCCATCAAAAGGTGTGATCTTACTCTGGTAATCCTGAGGTAAAGCTGGAGGGTTGGCTGGTAACTGTAAAGGGGCATATCGATTAGCCATTGGAAGATAAAGTGGGGCAACAGGAGTTGATGGTCTGGCAGGAGGAGATGGAGGAGTAGAAGGGATAACAGGTGTTTGAAAAGCTTGAGTAAAGGTGACTGAAATTGGAGATGCTTCAGTAATCACAGAAATGTTTGAACTTTCTTCAAAGGTTTGGTCGGACTGAATGGAGTTATGCAATTCTCTGTCAAGATGATGTGAAACAAATCTGTATTGCAAATCTTCAAAGAAAAATGGATCTGGAACTAATCTAGATAATTCAGTTTCAGAAAAATTCACAAACAAAGATGTTTCAAAACGTGCATCAAAAGGAATGTCATCAATATATATAATTTTCACAGGACAGGATGCAGATCTAGAAAGTGGTCTAGAACTTCCTGTACTCTCCTGACTTCCTCTTTCAGAACTTTCTTGACTTCCTTGTCTTCTAAGAATCCTGGGAATCAGATTTGGATTTTCAAATATTGGTGGTGGATTGGGGTCAGGGTTTGACCTAGTATGTCGAATCCTTTCTGAAGCCAGTTTTCCTAGAGTATGTGTTTTTTGGATTTTTGATTTTAATTGAAAAATAAATACAACTTCTACAAATTCTTCAAGAAATAATGATATGTGATTAAAATTTTTCTCAAAGATCTGTTTAAACTAGAGAATCTGATTGAATATTTTGAAACTAAAGTTCAGTATATAAGCTAAATCAGAGATAGACTGAAGCAGATTTTATTTACTTTTGCATTTGCAGACCAAAAGAAATTTCAAAGGCTACCTGGCTGATCTTCAGAATCTGTCTATAGCTTATAAATGAACAATATTAACAATAAAGTGATTCAGATTACCCAGTATGGTCGCCACTATGTTATCACTCAGGTTTTCCTAGAAGTTGTGTAAGAGGAAAGTATACCCGAGGTAACCACAAACCAACCTTTTAGATGCAGAATCTAGCCAATCTGCATCCAGAGAGGACTCTCTCTTTATGATTTATCTTTGTTTTTGGAAGGTTTTAGGCTAGTTATAGATTCAAAGTTTGTTTTGGGAAAATGGTGGAATCCACAAACTAAGGGCAAGGTTGAGAGCTTTCAGTCCATTGGGCTATGGAGTCAAAGGATGGCTTTACTGGATTTCTATTCTAGACACAAGATGGTATTACAGGGCAAGATAGCTGGACAGAGAACAATCCTTAAAATTTAAAGTGGATGGGATGATATTGAAGGGATGAAAGGCAGCTAAGAATCTTTCACCATGTTCAAAAGAAAGAAGTGAAATGACTACAAACAAAGAGCAATGATGGATTCTTTATTATAGTAATCAATAATGTTTAAATTAGCAAAGCAGGAGCATTTAAGAATTCATGCTTATAACTAACTTAGAAGAAAACATTAAGAATAATCACATTTGAAAACAGAGTACAATTAAGCAAATTCTGTTTCAATCCTTTATGTAAATTATTCAGAAATGGATATGATGGTATTATAAACTAATATAGTATTTCAGACAAAAGGTAGAAAAACTTATTGAACTGTCGTCCAACACATGAATCCTGCAACAAGTCCAGTGCTTCAAATCATCATCCAGTAAGCCACGAATAAATTTCTCCAAAATGCTTTTATTCCGAAAATCTCAATGTTACAGCAGAGTAATAGAATCCACCCTCAACACTCTCTTTGAGGGTTTATTTATACACAAAATAATCTTAAACAATCTTACACTATCTTAGCCAATAATCTAGGCTGACTTAAAGCATAATTTACAAACAAACAAGAGACAAAGGGTCTCGTGGATAGAATAATGGGCAACTGCCGATGTGCTGTTCCTTTTTCCGTGGATGTGCTGGAGGCAAGTGGTGAAATAGGGCTCTGTGCTGTCCCTTGTAGTATTTCTTTGGCTTGTTGGACACTCTTTATTCTCACGGATACTCTTTAACCTTTTCACCTGATACTCTTTCATCTGTTTTCCTGTTTTTACCATTTACTTGATAGTAAAGATAAATTCTCAACCTGAAAACAACTTTTATAGAATTTCCAACATTTCCTTCCACCATTGATCATCTGGTATCATAGTTCTTCTGAGATTTCTTAAAGTTTCATCTGCTTCAGTAAGTTTATAAAAGGTGGGCTCATACGGAAATAGATACTTTATTTCATGTTCCAGATGAAATAAATTCCTCACTTTATCATAGATACTTTTCCCGGTTGGTAATGTCGATTATGACGAGCTAGTAGAACAAGCAGCTGTATTTTTAGCATGAGCCTTTATTCTCTTCTCATAGGTTTCCAAGTCTATTATTTGATCTTCTGTGAGCATGGGACTTGGTAACCCACTATCCAACAAAGCTTGAAATTTTTCTCTGAAAATGTTGATGTCAACCAAAATGTCTGTGCACTTCCTTTCTAAATTTTGCATGAAAGTCCTCTTGGTGAAAACTCTCTTTACTTCCAAAACTGTGCCTGTCCTATCATCAATTCCTAACAATGCAAGCTGTTGCTTTGTTCTAGAATTCAAAAATTGAATGAGCTGATTGGCCTGCTCAGGCCTGCCTCTCAATTCATTTCTGGTTCTGTTTATTTCTTCTTGGGCAATTTTAACCAACTCATTTTGCTCAAAAATAGCTTGAATAGAGGACCAAATACCCTTTATTAATTCAATGATGTTACCCCAAAGAATGTCATTTATTTCGTTTAAAGGCTTCTCCAATGAAAGATCTTTTTCCAAAGCCTGAACCAATTTTTCCAACCTTTTTATCTCCCTGGTGTTATCAGCAACTGTCTTTTTAGATGTGTCATATTTTTCCTCCAATTTTACTAATTGCAATTTTGTTTCTTGGAGTTCTGTGACCCTCAGTTGCAAACTCTCCATTTGTTTTATTAAGTCCTCGGAACTCAAGCCAGAAGTGTTCACTTGAGATGGCTGTATCTGCTGCCCTGTTGTTGTGATACCTGTTGTTGAAGTTTTCCTGATAGTTTCCTGTTCCTGCAATGCTTTTTCCAATTCCTTCTCTGTTTCATTTAGTCGCTCAGTCATATTTAGGAGCAACTCCATCATTTCTTCCTGTGAATTCCCTTTTATAACTTCTTGGGTCTGAGGGTGCCTCAAGGCTGGTAGTTTTAGCTGTTTTCTGAGTGCAGCTATATCATCCTCTTTCTTCTTTATCAATGCCTCAATACCTTTAATGTATTTGGGATTGTGACCCAAACCAATGATTATCTCTTCTAAAGACTTTATTCTATTATCTTTGGCCTGTGAGGAGGCCTTCTCAATTTTCAATTGTGCAGTAGTGTTATTCAAAGAATCCTGTAGCGTTATAGCTGCCATGGCCTTGTTGGTGAGATTTGAATAGACCATTTCCCCAGTTTGTCTGTGAAGCTCTATCTGGTCCAGGGGATGGATATCCTTTGCTAAAACTTCAAAATTTGTTCTGATGTAATCTACTGCTGAAGTTGGCTTTGGCACCTTTTCTTTGAAGTGGCTCATCAGCATTTTACCTTGTGAAAGGTCAAACGCTGACATTAGCCTTTCTTGATTATGGGGAGCCATCTTCATATATTGATCATATACCTTCATTTTTAATGGATCATTCTTTGTTTTAATATTAATGAAGGTTATTTTAATATCTCCAGTGTCTGTCTTTGGCGGTCTGAAAGAAGATACTTCAGTGCTTAATTGCTTTTGTAAAGCTTTCCCTTTCTGGCTTATGTTTGTTTCACTTGCTGTGCCAATTTGCTGACTATCTTCCCTTCCATCATCAAATACTTCATCTATAATTTCTACATCTGGAGGTAGATCTGATTTGTGTTTTTTAGTTTGATGTACCTGTGAGGCCCCTTTTGGAGGTGTGGTATCTGGAGCCTGCCTCTTCTTCCCTATTTCCACATTTAATGGAGTTTGAAACTCTGGAATTTGTGTGTGCTTTGCCTGTGTAGGAGAAGCCTGTGATTGTTCCGGTGCTTTGGAAGTCTGTGGTTTTTCCGCCATGACCAAAGTTTCAATGACCTGGATTACAGGTTCCTTTCCTTTACCCTTGGGTTCTGTTGCAACTGATGGACTACTTTCCTGTAATGCTTGCTATAAAGTGGCTGCTGAAGATGTGCCAATGTAGGGTACCTGCATTTGACCACACGTTTCTAGGTCAAAGTTCTTCTCAACATCTTTCATAATTTTATTCATTTTTTCTGCTTCACTTTCTTCCTCAACAAGTGTTCCTTCAACCCATTCATCTTGATTTGCATACTGTTCTAGATCAGGAATCTTGTGGTGTATATAAGGAGATGATTTATTCTTTAATCTCTTTTCACAAATAAAACCAAAGGGGTCATAAGGAATCCAACGGAAAGATGTTTGGAACTTTTTCTCTAATAGATTCTCTGCTTCTCTCTCAGCCTCCCTAGAATTGCAGATGAAAGGACCTAATTGGCTTTTGATCCTTAACTGAGCTTTCTTCTTTACATTACAAAAATGGATCACATCTGAATTGTTCATTTGCCTGAAGTATTCCAAGGCAAAAATCCTCATTGGTACATATCTGGGTATCCTGAATGGATGTAATTCACATCCATAAATCCTGATGACTGTATGGTTTTGATACAAATACCAATCCCCAACCTTATAACTCTTTGACAGTTGCAAGGTCTTTCTAATTTCATTGCTGAGTCTTGGGGGAGGAATTCCTGTTAACAAAGTTGTTGCAGGATATACAAACTGATCAATGAATTCTGAGTAGGAGTAGGGAGAATCAAAGGAAAAATGAATGATGGGGGACCAAAATATGACTGACCTGGGATTTCCCTTGGCATCAAGTTTTTGAAGAGGGAAAGGGAACCTTTCTGACTGATAATAGATCATAAGATGATAGATAACGGAGGAGTACTTAAAAACTTTTTCAGTACCTAGCCTTATGAATTGATCATGGATCTTGTTGGCTATGAAAGAAGCAAAGTCATATTTAATCTCAAGAGGTTGCCCAGGAGTAAAAATGGATAGCAAAGCCAAGGTTATCTCATCCACATATTCACTGGTGTTGAATCCTAAGACAAAAGATATTATATTTACAATGAGCCTTCCCAATGTATTGAAATAGTAAAAACCATAAGGGGGAGACCCTTTTGGCTGATGCTCAGGTAACATGAAATGCTGACACATGGATTTTAGCTTTTCTGGGGTTAATTGCCTGGTTTTCTCAATCAATCCTTCCATGGATAATGGTGCTAATTCTTGGTCTGGTTCAAAGTGTAACATGGCATTGATAGCCTGGGGAGTGATGGGAAACATAACACTTTGATCAGGAGCTAATACAGCCCTCTGTGTGGGATCATAGTTTGAATGACAGTAATGAATGATTTCTGGGAAAATAAGGACTGAAGGAATGAGATACCTTGGGAGATTGGATTCCCACAACCCTATAAGATCTTGCCCCTTTGAGTATTCGTCTCTGCAGCGATAATAGCTCAATAGGGGACTTTCATCAAAATGCAGGTCTTTAATTTGGAAATCTTCATCTATCAAAGGTCAATAGTCCAATTCACGGTGAGGAGCATTCAATGGAGTGATATTCAGAGCTGCCGGGACCTCCATTTTGGTTCTTGTGGATTCAAAATGGAGGTTTTTGGTTTTCCTTACAGACCGGGCGGGATTTCTGAAATGAAGGAAATTGGCACAATTTGGTGGTTCAGGGAGCAATTATACAGTTTTTAAAACCTCTGGAAAAGGCTCAGTGACGATTTTTAATCACTATTTCAGCGAAAAACAAAGAACACTGAGTTTTATTTGCAGTTGGGGCGGAAAAGGATAAATACCTGCTTTTAGACGGAAGCTGGTTCTTAACAGGTAACAGGTAATGGCGGGACTATTCTTCAACACGGGCGCAGCGGAATCTTGGAGTGAATCGGTCAATTGCAGTGGAAATTTGAAAATCGCAGCGGGAGCTCTGTCGTTTTCAGAATAACGAAAATAACAGGAAAAACATTAAAAAATGGCTTTATTTACAAGTCAAAAGGGTTTTTATTTTTTCGAGGTGTGACGTCATTGACTTACGGGGTGACGTATGCAAAGTCAGGTGATAAGCGGTAAGCGGTAAGCGCCCGCACCGCTTTTGGTCGATGGTGGTTTATATCAGAAGGGCAGCGATTCCACAGGATGATCGCCACGTGGACTGTAGACTATTCAAAAACCACCCATCCCCCGCTGGTTAAATTGCTGACAAGGGATGGGCAGCGGGGTGAACACTGGCCGTTGATCTACGAAGGGGTGATCCAACGGCTGAAGAGATGGGGGAACATGCAGAGGACTCAGGTGTGGGCCCGTCGGGTTTTAAATCAGTTTAACATTTAATTTAATCATCCCGGGAGATATTTAATAGGCGGAAAGGTTATTAACTAGTCCTGATGACTAATTAATCCCATGTGCGTAATGAAAGGGGTCACGGCGGGGGTTTGATTAAGTGGAATTCCATGTGGACAAATCACGGTGGCACGAAACTTTCCCGAAGTTTTATTGATATTTTTTGTATTTAAACACACATATCGCATGTTTAAAGTTTTTATATATATATTTTATTTATATGGTAACAAACAATCATTATTTAATTACCATAAGGGCGGGATTATAACATATTGATAATTTTAACCAAAGGGCATATAATGGGTTTTTATTTTAAATGCACGGGGATATAAAATACTTTGGTTAAACTTTATAATAGGGGGTTTTTTTGGGTTATTTATAAAAAGGGATTTATATACTTAGGATAGGGTATTTGACTAGGGATTTAGTAAATAAAGTTAAACATTAATATGAAAAAGGGACAGGGAAACTCAAAACATTTTTGCACATCCAAGAAAGTGAAAACTTTTGAAGTAAATTGCAATATCTGATCTCCAACACTTAAACTTAGAATAGCAAGTTATCTTGAGGGATTTTTATGGAATTTTGCATGAGTTTCCTAAGCAAAATAGGATTTTACTTAGGATAAGGTTAAAGATGGATGATTATAATGATGGATCATCTCAAGTACTTAGGTCTTTTTGATCATTAGGCCGAGGGTCCGGTCCCTCCAGAAGTCAAGGAAATGCCTTGAGCCCCTTTGATCTCCAAATACCTTAGTCCTTTTGGGGAGAATTAGTAAAGCTTTTGAGGGGAAAATGATAAGGGAAGTTAATGAATTTGACTTTTGCTTGCTGTGATTTTCCAGTGTATTTCATGCTTCAGTACTTATGATGAAAGTAAATGATTAACCAACATGTAGAAGCATCATTCATCAGATAACACTTTGCAGTACCATCTACCTACCCTATCTACTTGACACTACCATTTTCTCTTCTTTATTAGGGTGCATTTAGACTTGCAAACCCTGATCAATCTTTTTTCTTTTTACATGATGAATCTATCTATTTCTACCCTTATTACATCCAAGGGCTCAGATTAAGCTGTTGAGCACCTTTTTATTTACTCTACCTATCTACTTATCTGCCAAGATTAAACTGTTTGGCTAGATATTTATTCTCTAATCTACAACATGAAATTGAAATATGAGTAAGCCAAGTTTAAACAGTTTGACTTATTCATGAATTGTGGCAAAGGTTTGACAGGCTGCACACAATTGCTTTATTACAAAAATGAAATAGTAGTGGCATTTGGGATTTTCACACTTTCCTTGGTCTATTTTTTGCTTGGGGTTCATTTCTTTCACTTTTTTGACCACTTTTATTTTTCTTACCCTTTGATTTTCTTTTAGGGTATACCCTCTTTACATTTTTTAAATTTTTTGATTTTTTGGTTTTTCGAGAATATGGAACACCTTTGCTCAAGAAAGAAGGTTTGAACATATTCCATAGTTCAATCAAGACAATCATGAAAGATGAAACCTATTGGTATAGGAGGCTAACAGACCCGAACAAAATCACCATCATAATGAGGGTGCCTCCTCCTCAAAATCAGAAAGATGTCAAAATTTTCCTAGGTTTAGTTGGATACTATAGCAGGTTCATCAAATACTTCAGCAAATTGGCTTCACCATTATTTGGTTTTTTAGCCAAAGATTCTGAATTTATCTGGTCCATTCTCTGTCAAGTAGCTTTTGAGCTCCTTAAAGAAAATTTAACTACTGCCCCCATTCTCTGAGGTCCAAATTGGGCTCTCCCTTTCCACATCCACACATATGCATCAGATAAATATGTGGGGGCATATTTGGGGCAATTGGAAGACAAATTACCATATGCCATCTATTTCATTAGCAAGAATTTTTCCAAGGCCGAACTCTACTATATTGTCACAGAAAAGGAATTGTTAGCCATTTTCCATGCTTTCAAATTTAGAAATTATATCACGGGCTATCAAACCTTTATACATAGTGACCATGCCACCATCAAGTACTAAATGAATAAACTTGATGTTAATTTTAGAATAATTATATGGTTTTTTTTATTACAGAAATTTGACTTGACAATTGTTGATAAACTAGGGAAGGAGAATGTTGCTGCAAATGTTTTATCTAGACTAACTCTAATATTCCTAATTTATCTTTTAGCTAATTAGAATACTAAACCTTAATTAATAGATGAATAAGAGGGTAGAGGGACCCATAAATCCCTTTAGTAGAATAAAACCACTTCACCAATATGAAAGTGGAACAATGTAGTAGTGGAGGAGGCCAAGAGATCATGTGAATGACGTAGTCAAGGAGGAGGATATGGAACAAGAGAGCAACACAGTTATGATGTGGGCCCAAGGGTGTGAGGGTTCCATAAATATAAGAAAGAGGTGAGGGCAGCCATAGAGAGCATTCTCGATTATTATTATTTTCTGGTCATTTACGATTTCAGCATGCTTGATTTGTTTAGTCGAGTCTGTGGTTTTGTTTAGCACATGGGTGTCTCTGAGCGGAGATCTCAACCTCGTCCTCAGGGGACTTAGAGTGCACTCTCAAGAGAGGATTCCTTCTATCTTTTGAGTAGATTTTAGTATTCCGGCATTTGGCCATTTGTAGCCCTCTTGAGCAGCGCAATCACCTAGTGACTTATGCAGTGCAGTAGTAGAGAGATCCAGAGGAGGGTGAGATTCCATAGCATTGTTGCTTGGAATCTAGTGAGGGGATCAACCCTTCAACATTTGAGCTATGGAGGAGTTGTTGCAGCATTTTATTTGTTAGTTCATCTCATATCACTGCATACCCAACAGTTGTGTGTTTCATGCCCTAAGAGGGTGATTTGTCAAGGTCTGCCAATCTGGAAATACTTTTTGGATTTTTATGGGTTTTGCGAGTAGAATTTGGTGTCCAAATATCGAGATTTTCCTAGCATTGGAATAGTCTCATCTACGCACCCCTTTTTCAACTAGTGGTTGCATTTCCAACATTTCCAGCAGGACTATCTCAGTGAGTTCTCCAACATAACAGTAGTTACGCAATGTTCTCAGTGCGGGAACTTGAGCGTCATTCTACCCATCTCTATCGGCTTCAATGCTACTATTCTTGAGAACTCCTGTACTTATATTTCACCTCCTTATTAATAAAATGGCTCAACTATTTTTGGTTTTAGTCTGATGTTCCGACACTATTGTTTTTATTTTCTTTATATTATTGTCTTTTCCTATTTGGAATATTGCAATGGTATCAGAGCTCATATGCTTGGCTCAACCTGTGGAACAACCAGTCTATGACAACCAAAGATAGAGAATACTTTACGGACCAGACAAGGACATACAAAAACAGAGAACGTAGAAATTCGCCGAAATAAAAAGTGATGATTTTGTGTTAGATGTTTTGGGAAAATGAAGATGAATCTAAAAAATCAGAGACATGGGTTTTGTGCAGAACGAACCAATTCTATTTTAATTTTATTTTTTTTTCCAAATTCGGTCTAGATTAATAGAAACGAGAGGTGCTCTAAGAGATGCAAAAACATAAAACACAGAAATTCACTGGGATAAAAAGTGATGGTTTTGCGTTGGATGTTTCACGAAAATGGAGATTAATATTTCAAATACGAGACATGGGTTTCGTGCAGAACAAACTAATTTTATTTCCTTATGAGAAGTTTTTCCAAATTTTGTCTGTATTGAGAGAAACAGAAGGTTCTCTAAAGAATATTTTCTTATATTTTTTGTGGTGGTCATTTTTAAATTTCTTCCAATTGCAATACCAGATTCAACTTGTTTCAAAGTTCACATCCAACAAAGAAAACTATGTTCCAATGGAGGAGGATAAAGGAAGTCTCTAATAGTAGAAGAAGGTTATAGAAATGAGTTTGGCAATATCCTACTCAGATCCGTGCAAGATCTCACTAGAGTAATAAGGGAGATGAGAATAGAAAGAGAAATCCCATGAGGGTTTCAGAATGGAGAAGGTTCAAGTACTTCTCACCATTGGACCAAGCAACCAGTGGTGCGACAAGTCTCACAATGTCCCACTATGCCCACTTTCCTATCAGTGGAGGCAGGATCAGGTGGACCTCAAGAGCCGAATTTCATACCTAGGATTTAAAATATCATCTGACTTTCCAGGAATTTTTCTAGATTAAGGATAACTGAAGACCTCGCAGCTATACTAGAGGAGGAGGGTACACGTAGGGAAATGACGTGCAATGTACCTTGGGTGGAATTTTTCTACCTACTTTTGATGGGTCATCAAAGAGTACGATAATGACTTGGGAGGAGACAGCTGAGCATACACTCATTGGTGAGACACCACCCATTGTTGAGGTATCCATTGATGGGGTATCTGGGGTTGTGACCAAGCTCTTTGATGATAGAAACACATCATAGGTTGATGAGGTGTCGAGAGACAACTAAACCATTGTTTAGGATCCAATAGGTACATATTCCTCTTGGTTTATGACAGAATTGTCGGATGACAATCAAATGCAACTGACTAGTGAGCATGCCTTACGTGTTGAAGTGTCTATGGAGGATGGTGTGAAACCATCCTTTGGGATAGTCTTTGATGAGATGCTAGGAGATTAGGTAGTATTGGGCGATGGTTGCACACAATAGTGTCGCCAGTTTCGAGCCGACCTTCTAAATTTGAAGAAGGCCACATCAGTACGAGAGCCTATCCGGTAGAAAAACGAGGAGCTAGAGGGAATGAGAGTGGTTTGTGTCGAGTCAACGGAAAAGTTGGCCCAAATTTGGGAACAGTTGGATTCCCTAATGGTTTAGTTAGAGGGCACAATGGAGTGTCAGAGCACTCCCCTTCAGGAAAACACAGACAGAGTGCAGCACTCGCAGGATGGTAGGATTATTCTATGTGCAGGGATTCTTGCATTTGATTCTTTTCTCGAATTTGGATGGAAAAAGGTACTGAGATGGTACCCCATGGAGCAGGCTAGGTAGTTAGATACATCCAGGGCCACATTGCAATAGAGTCCATGGATTACTGGAGGTATACGAGGGCCAGATTTCTATTGGGATCCAAGTGGGATTTCCCGTCACATGATAGAGTTGTTAGGTGATAGTAGTTGTTGCGCAATGGGTTTGATGTTTGGGAAAACAAACATTTTCAGATCTCTATCAGAGCCCGGACATCCAGAGTGATAGGATGGTTCGATAGGAGGGTACAACATTTTTAGGAGCTATCTTAGCAGATCGACCGTGCATGGAGTCACAAGGTGATTAGCCTACTTTGGTAGGAGCTGGTCGGAGGAGGTGGCATCAGCAAACCACCAGACATGTTAGTACATACAGATGATGCTCTCTCATGGGTATATATTACACTTGAGATATGAAGGATAGGAGCAGTGATGTCATTGTCATTGACATGTGAGGAGTCAGGCTAATCCAATCCTTTAGAGAAGATGGGGAGATGTACCCCACCTCATGGGGGGTTTACTAGCAGAGTGGTGGATACTTTGGCCCATGAAAGATACTATATAGTACAGGATGGTATAGCCAGAGCTGGCAGTATTTGGTGGTGTACAGGGGAAGATTACAACATACAATGGCATAATCAAGATTGTGGAGACACTTGGTGGTATGCAGGGACTCATGTTACGGCACAATAGGCACTTGGAGAGTTGCCTCCAACGGGACTTATGGATAGGGGCTTTAGGTGTACCTTGGGATGCAGTTCACCTAGGATTTATGAGGATATTGTTGAGCATCTAGAGACACCACGTTTAGCAAAGATGGGTCTGTGAGGGTTTTTATCACAAAATTTCTTCTGATAGGCTGCTAATCAGAAAATATCATGCAACTATTTCAAACCAATCCTTTGAATGAGGCTTAGCCTCCTCAATCTGAGAGGGCTTTCTCAAGTATTAATGATATGGAATAAAGATATAGATGGCTAAATATATTTAGGAAATAAAATGGTTATGATGAATGTAGGTTGAAACTAACATCATCATGTAGACATTGGGCTCATGGAGTCCAAAATTTTAGTGATTCAGTGAGTTTACTTGACATGCAAGTTGAGGCAGATCATATTTTTTAGTAATAGGACACACACACATGAAACATGAAAATACACAGTCAATTCACTTATTAAGGAAGTCAGAGCATCACATGGAAGAATCCTGAGTAATATAATGAAAACCACTACAAGTGAGATACATAAAAGGTAGATATAAAATAGGTAAGCACTAAAAACTCCTTCATAATCTCATGTTGGTCAAGCAACAAATCTCTGTATTGCTAAAATGGTCAATTTACAATAAGGTGCAATTTTGCCAAAAATATCCAACACTTGACAAATTAATCTCTATGGAATTTAATAGAGTTGTTAAATCATGAGATGATTTGCATCCAGGCTATATACATCAAAATTTTTGCTAATGACACCTTGCATAGCCATAAAACATCAACTTTAATGACAAACAGACACCTATCCTACTTGACAGTCCTATTTCAAAAAAGACTCAAACTACTCTTTATTATATTTAAAAACCTTATCTACTAAAATAAATTACATCTTTGACAATTATTTTTTCACATGGTCGAGTTTAGATGATGGGATTCATCACTTTATGACCACTTAACTGACCTCCTCAAAACTAGGAAACAAGACCCTGTTTTTTAGGCTAATGGTCTTCTTCTTCTTCAAATATTTTAGCTGTCATTTAATCTTCAATTCATGGTCCTTGAGTGTCGAATAATTTATTGACATGGTCTTTAACTCTTCCATAGCCTCCATATGTCCAAAAAATACACCAAAACCTGCTAAAAAAGTTGAAATACAGTGCGCTATGAAAGTAAGGTAGTTTCGTAGCGCACTTTCGTAGCACTGCAAAACATGCCTTTAACCTCAAAAATTTTGAATCTTTCCTTTTGAAAAATGTTCATCATCATCAAATACATCCCTCATACCAATTTCATCTCTTAATAACCTCCAAAACTGGTCAAAAATTCAGAAGATCAGCTACATCAGTTTCATAGTGCTTTGCTGGCCGTCAAGCCCAAAGGCGCTACGAAACTGCTGAAAAGTGTTGAAAATGTAGAATTTTGTATAATTTAAAAAAATGAAACTTGCAAGTGCCAAAAACTTGTATCTAACATATCCTTAGCCTCCATCAACCATAAACCAACTCAGCTTATGCTACTTGAGGCATTTCTTCCTCATTTACAACTAGTTGGGCTATTGGTTCTTCAATCACTGTCATTTTAAGACCTTTTTTCTCTAATTCTTCATGAATCAATTCAAGTTGCTCTAGGGTACTTGACTTGGTATTTAAGTCTTATGTTGGTGGCTTTCATATGAGTGTTCACCTTTCTGGCATGCTTGGATTCTATTCTTGTTGGAATTTTCCACTTGATAAGTTGTTGTGTATTGTCTAAAGTTTTAGAAACAGTGTCAACTTGTTCTTCCCAAACTGCCTTCATCTTTTCAAATTGAATTTTCTCAACACTGTGTTTCCTAGCTTCTTTTTTCATGACGGAAATTTCCTGATTGGCCAATTTCAATTTCTCTTCAAGGAGATGCAACTCTATTTTTTCTATTACCTTCTCTTTTCCCTTTTTTTGATTTGCTGACTGTATCCTTTACTGTGGGTGATGAGAGGTCAATAATCTCTTGAGGTAGTCGAGCTGTCTTAGTAGGTGTTTGAACTTATTTTCTGCTTTCTATTAATTTCCTAGAATGCCTTGTCATAGGCTTTCTTTCTCGGAACATGAAACCTGCATCTTCTTCCTCAAACTCTAATTTCTTTGCAGATTTTGCCTTCATTAACTTCTACCCACCTTCTTCTATGAATTTATCTTGGGAAATAGGTGTTTCCTCTATGTCAATGGCATGTAAAATATCCTCTAGATTCCCCTTAGCTTCTGCTATGTCTTCTACAACCACTGTATTCTCTTCCAAAACCACTATTTTTCTTCTAGTCATCCTTTTCATCCCTTGTTTTCTAACATTTTGTTTCTATTTTGCAGGTTTGACCACCTTTGATTTCTGTTTTGCAGGTGGGAAATTCGGTGTGTCAAGACTCTACATTTGCTCTGGATCCTTCATAGTGTTCTTACTTGGTTTTTCTCTTGTAGGTTCATTTGGTTTTGCAACCAATGTTTAGCTCTGTTCTGCTACTAGTGGTGATGGAATTTTCTTTGGTTTAGGATTTTTTGAAGGAGTTAGAGCATCCAACTCAAAACCACTGACAAACAAGAATGAGGATCAATCTCTGCCTAACCTGTGAATTTCATATAAAACCCATAATTTCATTAAGCCATAATGAAACAATTATTTCTCACTCCCATCAGACCTTTCTTGGACCTTATCATCCATTTTTGATAGACTTCTATGCAGATAGAAAGGTAAGTCAAGGGAAATCTTACTGGTGAAGTGTAGAAGTAAATTGAAATGGTATGAGTAGCCTTTGTGATATCTAACTTCATAGGTAAAGTACTTTTGGACGATGAGCAACAATTTTGAATAGTTGTCTTTAATGCAGCTTCTTGGAACAGCATTGGTGAGATCCATCTCAGTGTGTTCAGGCTTCATGAACTCTTTTCACTGCTCCATGTTAAACTTGAAACCTTTGAACCAGGTTTCTTGACCTCTTGGAATCTCTGTAGCAGCAGAAATAACCTCTGGTGTGATGGAAAAATTTAGCATTCCCACTTTAGTGTCTTTTGCAGTGAAATTCAAAGCAAACTCCTTGGATACCTGTGTATGACAGCCCTACAATTTCTCACAAAATTGTAGGCAACCTGCACTTCTCAAGGATTCCATTATTGCTGGATCTTCATTGATCACTTTCATGTCTTCAAGTTCATATCTCAAACATTTTCCACCCTTGTGTATTTTTATTTTCTCTGCCATAGTTTCTCAAATAATTTCTCAGCCTCGCTTGATGATGTCCAACCTCACTTGATGAATTTGTAGGCTCTCTTCATAATTTTCAAAGTAAACCTTTGAAGAAACCAACCACAAGTTTGGCTTAGTATAATAACTCTCCAGAGCTTAGATATTACGCAAGGAGGAATGAGAAATGAGAATGACTAAATTAGGAAAGGATTTGAATTTTAAATGTCTTCTCATGACTCAATGATGACTTATACATTACCTAAAATGACCATGATGACTGTATACCTAGGCATGTACCTTGATTTCATCACTCCATGACTCGAAAAGAATCTAACTTACCCTTTCCCAACGTTTTATGAAACCTAATGTTAAGTCACTATATTAATAGTGTAGTCCCTTATTATGTTATTTTAGCCCCACTTATTGTTATTTTTGTACCCCTGTAACCCCCATATTGTTATTATTGTGCCCTTACATTATTATTGTTAGGTCTGCTAGGATTACATTGTGGCCCCATGGACTCCTATATATAAAAATGAGGTTTTGTCATTTGTATCATCCAAGAATTGTTAATTCATGTAATGTATTGGAAGTTGCCCCCTAAAATTGGCTTATTTATAAGGCGTTGATATCTCTTTTCTTCTATTTTTGGAGTCAATTTCACAACATTTGGTATTGGAGTTTTGGATTCTAGGATTTTGCTGCACCAAACAGGTCATCGTGGCATTTTTGCTATAAAAAGTTTTCTATGAAGGTTCAGAAGCTTCAATATTTAGAGCGCGAATCTGAAATCTTGAGGAACATCATCACAAAATTTTAGAGCTTGGTTCGCAATATGTTTGGCGATATGATCTGTGGAAGTTAGGCCTTTTTCAGGCTCCCGAATTTCATCTCAAAGAGATGATCGTGGGAAAATATTCATAACTCTCTCTTTGAGCATCGGATTGGAATTCTATAAAACTTTGCTAGAAGTACATGGATGGTAGGTTCCTATATATCAATTTGAGAGCAAAAGGAGCACACAGTGACACGTGGAAATTCCTACAAGTTCACTCTACTGAACCAGTCCATAATTAAGTCATTGTGGGAGATTGGACATAACCTTGCCTTGAAGAATCCAAATTAGGTCAGACCTGTGGCATTCAAAAGAGGATTTATAGGGCTACCTCAGGGCCAAAATTCAGTTATTGAGGATCTGAAATCACATAGATAAGTCAGTTTCAATATCTAGCTTCTCAAAATCAAGAAAAATGTGTGTATTTGGTATTTAAAATTGCATAACGTTTGTTTGAAAAAGAAGTTTGAACTGATTCCAAGGGCATATTTTAGAATTTTTATCAGTATTAGGTTCTATAATTCCTCCAAAAAATAATTCCATACCCATTAATCCCTAAAAAATATTTACTATGATGCATGAAGAGGAAGAATTATAGTATGAGATATCAAAATTACAGTACCAAGTGCAACAAATTTCGATCTTACGAAGAGAAATCGAAGATGACATAGATGGTTTAAAAGCAGAAATGGAAGCTAAGTTGGATGGTTTGAAGGATAAAATAATAGCTAATATGGATGATAAATTAGTGGAAGATCACATCAAGAATCAACAACAAGTTCTCCAACTCTCAAAGCATAACTTAACTTTGGTGCAAAATCTGATGAAACAATAAGAAGATCAACATCACATCGAAAGAAGTTCTGAAGCAGTCATAGAAACAAGAACTAGAAAAGTATGATCAATTTCAGAGTATCTCGGCAAGTGGAAGAACTTTCCTGTAGAAGATTCCACATGGGAGGATGAGAATTTTATATATAAGCATCAAGAAATAATCAAGTGTTGAGGACAACACTTGTTTGAAGGAGAGGGGCATGTTAAGTCCCTATATTAATAGTGTAGTCCCTTATTATGTTAGTGTAGCCCCCCTTATTTTTATTGTTATATGCCTGTAACCCCCATATTGTTATTATTGTGCCCTTACATTATTAGTGTTAGGTGGGCTAGGATTACATTATGGCCCCATGGACTCCTATATATAGAAAGGAGGTTTTGTCATTTGTATCATCCAAGAATTGTTCATTCATGTAATGTATTGGAGGTTTCCCCCTCGAAGCGGCTTATTTCTAAGGTGTTGATATCTCTTTTCTTCTCTTTTTGGAGTTGGTTTCACAACACCTAATAGCTCGACTGACAATAAAGACAGGAAACCACGCTTTCGTAGCACATCTAGCGTTAATTTGACTGTTTTCACTACCAAACTATCAGCAGTTTCGTAGCGAAAAGTGACTTTTTACAGTGCATTGTGCTATGAAACTATGGTTTATTGGCTAATTTGGCACTTTTGGTACAAAAAATTTGGAAAATGAAATGAATCAAAAAATGATGAATGATGAGACATGAAGGAGTTTGAACATGAGTGGGTTTAGACCTTAGGGTAAAATTAAACCATAAAAATTTAACATTTTCGTTGACCAAACTTAAAAATGAATCCTACAACCCTATTTTGACCCATGAACCTATTTAACCTTGTCAAAATTATGTTTGAATTTTTTGAATGATAACAAGGGTGTTATTAGCTCACATTTGAGGGACGGCGGATGGTAGACTTCATCTATAGGAGGGTACCCAAACTCCAAGCAATGTCCAGATGTATCATTAGGAGTTGGGACAACAAATTTTACTACAAGGTCAAGAAGGAGCAGGGCACGTATGCATGTGTAGGAAAAACTTCTCATACTTGAATTCCTCCCAGGGGATACATACAAGAGTTAAAGCTGAGGGTCAGTCGGGTTCTAGGAGGTGGCAGTGCTATGCAGATACATCCTGAGAGGAGTTGGAGTTGGGAGCTCCAAGTATGGTTGGGGGATCCAAGGATCTGTTGGGCAAGTGGATCACTCCACTTTGAGATTAGCAGAGACAAAGAAGACAATGGTCCAGTCCACTTTATGGTTGACACATGGGGGAGCACTGAGATTTCAACTACATGGTGAGGTAGACTTATCATTTTGCTTCTCAGGGTCGTGATCAACAATGGACAGGTAGATATCAGAATCATGGGGATTCTTGGGCAGGATGAGCTTGGCCTATGCATATTTTTCACTACGAGGCCCCAAGAGAAAGAGATACAATATTCACCTGATTGGGGGAATCTCACATTCAAAGTGGCGCAACGGCAACATGGTGGCACCTCTATGAGACGAGCAGGGGACCAGAGTAGTACAACTCTACAAAACTCAATAACCTTTAGGGGTGAGCTGCATACTAGATGGCGGGATCATGTAGATTTTCCATTGGGATTTAGTGAGTTACTGATGGAGTGGGGGACTTCATTAGTATGGTAGGTTGGTCAGTAGGATTACAGTAGGTTGGATTTTTCTTCCAGCATGCAGGGTGAGAAGTTAGAGGATTTGATGAGAGATATTCAGGATGATAAGTCACTTGTGATGATTCAACCTGAGCATCATATGGTGGAGCATGGGGTAGCTAAGGAGGAGGCTATGCACATCATGAATAGTAGTCCTTTGGGGGAGATCCAAATGGAGGCTCACAGTGAGCCAGTGTTATATATGCGGCTAACCTCGGGGTCAACCATTGAGGAGGATTTGTTGGAGATGGTGGTGCATCCATATTTTGGTTGACCCATTGATGAGGTGTCAGTAGATGCATATACAGTTAGAAGGACTTCATTAATTTTAGGGAGCATCACTCTCCAGGAGTACATCGATGGGGCTTGTAATATACCTTGCCCACTTGAGCCTATTATAGAGAGAGAGGTCTTCCCTTTTAGGCATTTCTTGTTGGCAATCGGGATAGAGTAGCATGAGTTGAGTGTGAGTTGGCAACCACACTCCAGACAAGTTTGGTATGAAGATATCACCACATTAGATTCTTTGACTGAGATAGACTAGTGGGAGATCATGAGTTAGTATCCTATTGATGGTACGATCTTATTAGTCATGAGAATAATGGAGAAGGGACCCGTAGACATGACAGATACTACAGTTTATAGTTTGAAGTGGGGCACATTTTGACAAATCTTCAACATTCCATCCCAACTTCAAGGGAAGAGGATCAACATTCGATTGAGTCAAGGGTTGGATTTAAGAGAGGTAATGAGTTGGCACGCAGTTGGTGGGACAACATATACAGTCAGAGCCATGGTACAATAGGATCCATGGATAATTGATGCATGTTGGTAGTATTTACCTCATGAGGCAGTAAATATAGCCAGATGTAGTGCACAGTCAGAGCTAGGGGACTTGATTGATGATAGGTATGGTGAGAGATCGGTTTGGGATCCCGAAATTAAGGGGTCTGTTCTGGGTAGCCTAACATAGGGGAATAGCCACACTGAGGGGTTTGCATGGGTTCCGAGCATCGGGTCTCAGTTTCACTGGCCCAGCAAGGTGGCCCACATCTTTGCAGCTACTTAGAGGACAATTAAATTTTTGGCAGGGAGAACTGTAATATTCCTATTTTAGATTTTAGATAATTAGAATATTAAATCTTTTCTTCCTTAATTAACAGATGAATAAGAGGGTAGAGGGACCCATAAATCCCATTAGTACAATAAAACCACTTCACGAGTGTCAAAGTGGAACAACGCAGTAGTGGAGGGGGCCAAGAGATCATGGGAACAATGCAATCAAGGAGGAGGATATGGACCAAGAGATCATCGTAGTTATGATGTGGGCCCAGGTGTGTGAGGGTTCCACAAGTATAAGAAAGAGGTGAGGGCATCCATAGAGAGCATTCTCGATTATTAATATTTTCTTGTCATTTACAACTTGAGCACAAATGAGATATTTAGTTGAGCCTGAAGTGTTGTTTAGCACACTGGTGTCTCTGAGAAGAGACCCCAACCTCATTCTCAGGGGACTTCAAGTGCCCACTTAGGAGACAAGTCCTTCTATATTGTAAGCAGATTTTAGTATTCCAACATTTGGCCATTTACAACCCTCTTGAGCAGCACAGTCACCCAATGAATTATGGATTGCAGCAGTAGAGAGATCTAGATGAGGGTGAGATTCCATAGCATTGTCGCTTGGAATCTAGTGAGGGGATCAACCCTTAAACAGTTGAGCTACGGAGGATTTTTTGCATCATTTTATTTGTTAGTTCAACTCATATCACTGCATCCCCAACAGTTGTGTTTTTCATGCCCTAGGAGGGTGATTTGCCGGGGTCTGCCAATCCAGAAATCATTTCTGGGTTTTTTTGGGTTTTTCAAGTAGAAGCCAGTGTCCAAATCTCATAATTTTATAAGCATTGGAACAACCTTATCTACACACCCCTTTTTAGCCAGCAGTTGCATTTCCAACATTTCCAGCAGGGGTAGCGCAGTGAGGTCTCCAACAGAGTAGCATTTACGTAGTGTTCTCAGTGGGGGAACTTGAGGGTCATTCTAGCCATCTCTGTCAGCTTGAGTGCTACTATTCTTGTGAATTTTTGTACTTATATTTCACCTCCTTATTAATAAAATGGCTCAACTATTTATGGTTTTATTCATGGTTTTTTGATGTTTCGACATTATTGTTTTTATTTTCTCTATATTATTTTATTTTCCTATTTGGAATATTACACTAACTCTACCTAAAAATGAGGAAGGAATGGTGTATGACCAGCTTCTGAATGAACACCTATTTTCTATATTAGCACTCTCTCCATGGTTTTCTGAAATAGCTAACTAATTGGTTGCTGAAAATTTCCCTCCAAACCTCTCATCTAGGAAGAAGAGCAAGATAATCGGAAAAAACACCCCTTCCACCTAGATCAGTGGAAATCTCTTCAATTTGGACCCTGACCAAATTCTTAGAAGATGTTTGAGAGAGGAAGAGTTTTTTGACATCCTCTTGGCATGTCATGATAGTCCTTGTGGAGACAATTTTGCTGCAAAAAGAAAAACCTTCAAAGCTTTGCAGACATGTTAATATTGGTCTACCATCAACTAAGATGCCAGAAGATACACTAGTAGGTGTGACTAGTGCCAAAGGATGGGAAAACCTACATAGAGGGATGAAATTCCTCTTCACCCTTAGGTGGATCTAGAGCCATTTTAAAAATGGGGCATGGAATTCATTGGACCCATTGATCCACCATCCGGGAAGAAGAGGTATATCATAGTCTACACTGACTACCTGACCAAGTGGGATGAAATAAGGGTTGTAAAGGTGGAAACAAAGGAGAAAGTAGTGTATTTTATGAGGGATAATGTGTTATATAATTTTGGATACCCCAGAGAGGTATTCACTGATCAGGGGCTCAATTTAAATCTCATCTCATTAAAGTCTTCAAAATCGGCACAAGATCAAGCATAAGACTTCCAGTTCCTACTATCCTCAATTAAATGGCCAGGTGGAAGTGAAATATAGATCCTTGGAGAATATCCTCACCAAGGTTGTGAGCAAAAGCAGGAATTATTGGGCAAACAGATTGGTGGAAGCCACTTGGGCCTACAATACCACTTGGAAAACAACCAGAGGGATCATTCCTTATGAATTTTTCTATGGGAAGAAAGCTTAGCTTTCCATTGATTTTGAATACAACACCTTGAGGATGGAACTGAGTTACACCTAGATATCACCAAGGCCCAACAATAAATTTTGTTGCGTTTAAATGGTTTGGATGAATTCAAGATGAAGGCACTCCTTCACACATAAGTGATTCAGCTGCAAAGGAGGGTTTGGAATGATAAGAAAATTAAGGAAAATAACTTTCAAGAAGGATATTGGGTGCTACTCTATGACTCAAGATTCAAGATCTTCAAAGGAAAATTAATGAAAAGATGGTTGGGACCTTACAAAGTGTAAAAATTCTATGATAATGGCATGGTTTAGATAAGAACCATAGATGAGGAGGGGATCCCATGTTTTTCAATGGTTATAGGCTCAAAGTATACAAGAAGCCCCTGTCTTGGGCTAAGTTTATAAATTCCATGAACAGGGAGGTGTATGTAATTGGAAGATCCATATTTTTCGGTGCCTGCCCCCCTAGAAAAAAAAAGGAAACAGAAAGAATAAAAAGGCATGGGTGAAAACCTCTCTGAGTTTCCCAAGGCCAACTCTAGGGTTGAAAACCTCCATGAGGCAGTCCTAGAGAAGAAAAAGAAAAAATACAAAGAAATAAAAGATCATTGGGTGAAAACCTCCTTGAAGAACCCAAGGAAAGCTTGTGGGTTTGTTGGCTCGAGGGGTCCTGACCCAGGTTCGACTGTTCAAGGTTTGCCAACAAACCCCTATACTATTGGCCCTTTCAGTAGTGACCTGCTTGCATAGGCCAAAGTCTCACCCGAAGTAGTATGGGTGGGTGCTGGAACCAGGTTTCCGCACCCTGGGAGAGGGTAGGTAAGTCAAGCAGAGCTGCGTTCATGCTAATTTTGACGCGATATGGTATCACAGAGCTTAGATTCCCTTTGCATCCATGTGTGTACTAGAAATATTACTCACAAAAATCAACAGATCAAGAATTCATATAACAATACACAACTATTTCAGATATTCTTTTATGAAGCATGTAGAACAGACCCAGATCGCAGCATAAATAAGTACACAAGTATGTTCTCAACTTAAACCAATAACATAGTAGCATATAATAAGTAATCAAGACATCACAGATTCATATCATAGTAACTCCAATGGATTCAGATAGGCAACAATAATTCTGCATTCATTAATCTTTCCGATTTACTTACAAAACCCCAAAAACCCAACTTGCACACACAGCAGTAGTGGCTGCACGCAGCAGGACAAAGGCCCTCTGTGTACACAGTAGCAGCAGTCCTTACCCAAAAACCCTAACCAGATCTATCGATTCGCACGTAGCAGCAATCCCTTATCATTCTTAGCTTTTCCTACAACTCAAAAAGGTTCAACTACTTATACTGTTTTAGCCTATGCATCCAATGGTCCACAAACCATGGTTTGTAGACTCTTGGTCTACCCTTGACCGCTTTACAATGCTTTAGGGGCTTTGACCCACCCTAAAACCCCTACGCTATACTAAATATAATAAAAAATATACAAAATGGACCAGTTTCGTAGCTTTGTAAGAGACCCTGTTCCAACGGTCCCCCAACACAATCTTGTGACTCGTCCCAAATCACTGTGTTGGTAGGTTCATCATCTACGTCATCACAGCTGCTCCGAACCTATAGTTATTTGATCCAATATGGTTTGAGCCGACTACCATTGACATATCCTGGCAGTACATCGCCACGTAGGGTAGCTAGTTGAACAGCTCCACCATCTGTGATTTCTTAACAGTATAGGGGCCAAGCCATTGTTGCCGGAACTTCCCTGGATGATTTTCAAAATGGCTATTGTATAAGAGGACCAAGTCATCCTATGCTAAGGTATTTTGGCAAATATGTTTATCATGTCAGGCTTTATCGCGGGCCTTCTGCACCTGTTGATGGAAATTAGCCAGGAACCGATCTTCCTCTAAAGCCATAAGCTGTGCTAAGCATTCCTCAATGATGTCAGGGTCTTCCATGTTTGTAACTGCGGTGATACGTAGACTAGGAATAATGTAATCCGTTGGAACAATGGCCTCCTTGCCATAGACCATCCTAAAAGTAATTTTCCCAGTTAGATTTATGCAGGTGATTTGATAAGCCCAAAGAACTGACAGGACGCGTACATCCCAATCGCTACGATCGACCTTATAGACCTTTGTCAGTGCTTGCCCCAATATTTTTTTAAAGGCTCTAGCTGCACCATTTTCCTGTGGGTGATACGGTGTGCTTTTTGCGTGATGGATTCAGAACTCCGTGGTCAAAGCCTGGATTGTTTCGTTAACGAAGTGCATACCCCTTTCGCTCATGAGGATCTTCAGACACCCAAATCTAGTCAAGATCTATTCAAAAATAAAATGCGCAGCAGTATACATAGTACAATCCTTTACTGTTTGTGCTTCGGCCCACCTAGTTATGTAATCAGTAGCAGTAATAATCTAGTGCGCTCCCGTCTTCTTTCATATGGGGTTGATAGGTCCTATGAAATCGATGGCCCACTTGTCGAATGCTTGTAGAGACATTTGTGGTTAAAGGGGAATTTCATCCCTGCGGGATGGCATCCCTGTTCGTTGGCACGTATCGCAAGCTTTACAATGATCATTGGCATCATGATGCAGGGTAGGCCACCACAACCTAGCCCTCAAAACCTTTTGCACCATTTCTTTCCCTACGTAGTGACCTCCTTCTACTCCATCATGAGCTTCTGCAAATATAGCATTTCTTTCATGCTCCATAACATATCTTCGTAAGACTTCATCTGCTCCCATATTATATAACTGATCTGCAATGATGGTAAAATTTTCTACTCGAGCAACTAGCTCTTTCTTCTGTTGTAGTCAAGAACTGAATGATATCAGCAAAATGGGCATTTACTACCTTAATAGCAAATAGTTGTGCATCAGGTAATCCATCTTCTAGGTTGGTCGGCTCTTTTCCACTCTCTATTCATGAGAGTTTATCCAGCCCAGCATTCATCTTTCCCAGCTGAACGACGATTTCAAAGTCATAATCCTGAAATAACAGTAACCATCGGCAAATATTCCTCCCCAAAACGGGCTTATTTACTAGGTACTTCAAGGCCGAATGGTCTGTAAACATTTTGAAGTGTCCTCCTAATAAGTAATGTTGATATTTCTGCAAAGAGTACACCATGGCCAACCCCTCCCACTCTATAGTAGAGTAATTATGTTCAACGCCCGAGAGTTTCCAACTTTTTAATTATAACTCTTCCGGGACATCACATAAGAATTTTAGGGAACAATGCGTTTCAAACTACAGTTGGTAGTTTGAAACATTTTGGTCCCTAAAATTCTTATGTGATGTCCCGGAAGAGTTATAAATAAAATGTTATGGATCACAGAAGCTTGCACTCTCAGTTTCCAACTTGCGAAGGAAATCGGATGATAAATATCTCCTTCTCCTGGCTGCGTAAGGATAGCTCCGAGAGCAATTCCTGATGCATCTACATGGACATGAAATACCTTCTCCCAATCAGGAAAGATGAGAATAGGTGCTGAGACCATATTTTCTTTAAGTAACTCAAAACTCTTTTGACACTTGTCATCCTAAAATAAAGAAACATCCTTTTTGAGAAATTTTTCCATAGGGGCCGTGATCAGTGCATAGCCTTGAATGAATTTTGGTAGTAGTGTGTGTGCCCAAGCATCGAATGCAGCTATTTCTCCATTGTTGGTACTGGCAAGTTGATGATTACTGCAATTTTGGCAGGGTCCACCATCAGTCCTTGTTGACAAACTATATGACCAAGCAGGATACCAAAGGGTACACAGAAGATACACTTCTTGATATTTAAGGAAATAGTGCTTTTGATAGGCATCCAACATCATGTGCAAGTTAGATACATGCACCTTCACTAGGCTAAAGATATTCCAATCATCAAAGTATACTTCTAGGAACTTATGGATGAATTCTTTGAACACTGCAACCACTACCCGCGAAAAAATAGCAAGGGGATTCTTAAGACCAAATGGTGTGACAGTATATTGAAAAGAGCCCCATTCTATGGTGAACGTAGTTTTTTTGTGGTCTTCAGGAGTGATTCTAATTTAATGGTACCTGGAGAATCTGTCCGTAAAGGAGTATGCTTCCTGTCCCCCCACGCTATCCAAAATTTCGTCTGAGAATGGTGTAGGGAATGGGTCATGAACATAGGCATCGTTCAACTTGCATAGGTCCACATAGATCCGAATCTCCCCTTTAGCCTTTTTCTCCTAAACCATCATCGGGCTAACCTAGTCGAACTGTTCGACAAGTTTGATGATACCCGCAGTGATCATTTTATCAAGCTCTTCCTTGAATTTTTTCTTATACTTCGGGTTCAACCTATAGGGTTGTTGTTTTATGGGCCGAGCATCCGCTTTGAGAGTGATATGCATGACTCATAAATCCCCTGTGATCCCCTTTAGTTCTGAAATTTTTTTTGGGAATAAGTCCTCGTACTCAGTGAGTAACTTGGCCACTTTGCTTACTATATTATCATCCCAATATTCCCCAATATTAGCCAACTTAGGATGTTCTTTCATCCCAATATTGACTTCACGTAGCATGAGGGGCTTAGTGACATCCACCTCTTGCAGCGGGGGTCCTACAACGAGGCATTCTCCTTGAGACTCTGGGATAGAGACAGACTATGGGTATTCTTCACTTTCTTCCCTTACCAAGCTGCAATAGTTGACAATATCCTGCATCTACGATTCCCATGTCAGCACTGAAAATGCTTCAGTGGAGCTAGGTTCTTTGAAAAAAAATGTATCTATACCCTATAGAGCTTCGTCAAGTGCTTCTGACCCCCCTATGAGTCCAAATGTCCCTACGAATTCATCCCTCGGAGTTTCCCAGCGGTGGGTGCATTGATGTAGCTCCACATCCAGGTACCACATAGTCAGGATTGGACCTAACACATGAATGAACAAGTGAACCCTTTCTTCCATAGCCCAGTCACCCCATGCCTTGATCCAGCCCAGCAAGTGGTTACGCGGGTCCCCTGGGCCAAGGAACATCTCGACCCGCACCCTTACTAGAGGCTCAAATCGAAGGATCATGATGTCCCGATAGTCCTCCCAATCCTGGAACGCCCCTTTGTGCGTCTCCCACCATATTGAAGGCATTACATGCATCGCTAGATTAAGGGCCCATATCCGTCGTTCTCTAGGAACCTCGGCTTCAAATGTTTGCAAAAATTCTCTAATGCTACCAGAACCATCAAAGTAGGGTAGGTCTCTTACCTTTGAGGAAATGCAGCGAAAGTGCCTGGTGACTTGAAGACATCGTAGCATTCAGACATCATGCAACTAGTTTTCCAACTCTCCATCTCCCCGTCAAAGTCAGAGAAGAATTCACTGTACTTTTCCTAGCATAGTACACCTTCTGCCGTGGGGTTGATCCAATATTCATCCCGCGCAGTCAATTTGTAAATGTGATCCACCTCTCTTCATCACGTACCAGCTCTATATATCTTTCACCTTCCGTAGGATCTAATGGTACTATCACCCTTGTGCCATTCTTCTCAAACACCATGCTTCTCTTTTTGAGGTTGATGATACCGCCCATATCTATGGCCCAATCCAATCCCAGGAGCACAGGGTAGGGGTCCGCATATTCTAAAATTTCTATCACTTCAAAATCAGCTCAGGCCTTTACTCATGTGATGTCCACCGTAACTTTAGATAACCTTCATAGCAGGATGACTTTCTGTTTATTTTCCATGCGCAGCTAAATAGTGGACCATTCCAACATATGCTCTCCCATTCGTTTCCAAGTCTTCTTAGGTAACAAAATCGCATCCAACCCTAGGTCAAAAATAACTTGGCTCATTTTGTAGTCACCGATCTACGCAAAAAACCACATTTCTCTTCTGGTGAGTTTCTTATACCTATATATCTTGTGCACATCCTTGACTTTAGGGGTTAGATGGGGTCATGCTATGCAACTATATATTAATGCTTGAAGGTTCTCCACAACCTTTGGGTTGCGTAGCAGTTTTATACATGCCTACAAAAAGGGCTCAACCTCCTCATTTGCCTTGAGGTTCGCAGGTGGCCGAGCAATAGTTTCCTCTGCATCTGCAAAGTCCTTACAGGCTGTGATAAATGTTTATTTCCCCATTTTTAGGTCCAGGCCTTCTTGTTTGATAGTGGCATGACAAATCAGAGGTTCCATCGCAGCCTCCTCCTCAGGCCCCTTGGTGGCCATCCCGCTGTGTGTCACCACATTCATACTCGGATATTTGTTTTGCAGCTCAGCCTTAACTCTCTGCACATTCTGCGTAGGTGTCGACTATTTTTCCTGCATTTTTGCTATCAATATCATCCAATCTTCAATCGCATGGTCCAAATGTCTGCAATATCGGCAGGATTTCCTAGTGGGGTTCAGGCAATCCCTTGCAAAGTGTCCTGCTTCTCCATAGTTATAGAAAATTAGATGACCTCGTCCCTATCCTGCACTTCCACCGCATCCTCCTCCCCTGCCCCTTGATGGGGAGCCACCTATACCTACGGTGGTCCTTGGTGACGCAGGGTCTGATTGTACTCTGTATAAGTTTCCTCGATCAAACATCAAATCATATGTCTGACAGTTTTGTTTGTCATGTCCCACCGATCTACAAAACCTACACCATTGCTACTTTACCTCTAGAACATATGCGGCAAGGCGGGGACAGTGTTTAGTATCATGCAGCCTTTCAATGCGACAATCATCACACCAGAGCACTGGCCCACTAGGTCGCGTAGCTTCCCTAGGGAAAAATGGGCTAGGTCCCCTAGCGTGCACATAATTTTCTATTAGAGGACAATTATCCTTGTTATGTCCATTCACCCGGCATCGTATGCACCATCTTTCGGGGCTAGCCTCTACCCCTCATTCCTTTCACAGGTTTTGGATCTCTACATGCATCACTTCCAGCTATCCCTGGATCTGTTGGATGCCCAGCTGAGTCTTGTCCCAAGGTGCAGCTTCTAACTTCATGGTACCTTCCAAGGCCTTCTCCTATGATTCAAAATTTTGATGCCCCATAGGCACACACAGGTGAGGCAACAACATAGCAATAAACCATTCCGTGTGATGTTTGTCATCATATTGGAATCCCCCTTCTCTAATCATCTTCTTTAGTCATTGATCGGCCTCCCACACAAATTCATAAGATCCTTGCTTGAAATCCTTTAGATCAACCATGATTTGGGAGTAGGACTTTGGTTTCTTGAACTGTTGTTTCAGGGCATTCTTAATCTCTTCAATGGTTGCATTTGTGTTTTGGCCAATGTATTCCATGTACCAGTCCAAAGCTCTTCCTTCGAAGGCAAGGGACAACTGTGTCCTTTTCACCACATCACTAGCCATGTTCTTTGCATTCCATACCGATCCTGTGACAAACCAGAACTGGTCCATGTCTTCATCCCCCACACCCTTAAAGGTCAAAAATTTCATGTGCATAGCCATGTCGTCTTCTAGTGGCAGAGGGATCAGTGAATTCTTACCTTTAGGCTGATTTGAAAGCGTTGTGGCTGGAGGACTCTGCGAAGCTGCTTCCCTTACTGGACTGTAGACCAATTGATCTCCTTCTAGGTTGGCCCTATAGTACTTTCCACTCTGCGTTGTGCTCCCGTCCAGATCAGAGGTCATTCACTCGGTATGGCTACATAGAATACTCTTTTCGAATAATAATATCTTGATCAATAAAGGAAATGTATTTAGGAACTTACCTCAAAACCCCATGAAGAATATTCACTTTGCTTCAGAGTAGGAGACAAACAAATCGATGGAAAATTCTATTACAAATCCTGCTAACACGCTGTCTACCCAATGGTCCACTGTGTGAGTGATGGTGTTATCAATAGTTTCTAGCTGCTAGATTAGTTCAAGGGTCCAATCTATAATATGCTCATCCTTTCAACACTTATAAAACTCTAATAGTCTTGTGAGCCACTCCTGGAGCTCGATCAAAATTGTTACAAAGAAGATCTCATAGATCTCTATGAAAATGTAGTTATTCTTTCACTCTTCGGTGGTCAACCTCTTATTGTGGTTTTATTTTATGGAAAATTCCTGAACTTTCTGTTCAAACCATTCATCAATTTGCTTTCTCTCTGGCTTCCAGTATGGCCTTGGCATTACCTGATCCCTCTCTCAAAATGCTCCAGGTCCTGGAAATGAAACCATTTGTTGGCTCGAGGGGTCCTTACCCAGGTTCGACTATTAAATGTTTGCCAACAAACCCCTATACTGCTGGCCCTTTCAGCAGTGACTTGCTTGCGCAGGCTAAAGTCTCACCTGAAGTAGTATGGGTGGGTGCCGGAACCAGGTTTCTACACCCTAGGAGAAGGTAGGTAAGTCAAGCAGAGCTACATTCACCCTGATTGTGACCTGATCTGGTATCACAGAGCTTAGATTCCCTTTTCATCCACGTGTGTAACAACAATATTACTCACAGAAATCAACAGATCAAGAATTCATATAAAAATACAAAGCTATTTCAGATATTCTTGTATGAAGCAAGTAGAACAAACCTAGATCGCAACATAAATAAGTACAAAAGTATGTTCGCAACTTAAACCAATAACATAGCAGCATATACTAAGTAATCAAGACATCACAGATTCATCTCACAGTAATTCTAGTGGATTCAGATAGGCAACAATACTTCAACATTCATTAATATTTCCGATCTACTTACAAAACCCAAAAAACCCAACCTACGCACACAGCAGTAGGGTCTACACACAGTAGGATAGAGGCCCTCCGCGCACATAGCAGCAGGAGTCCTTACCCAAAAACCCTGACCAGATCTATCGATTCGCACTTAGCAGCAACCTCTTATCATTCTTAGCTTGTCCTACATCTCAAAAAGGTTCAACTACTTATACTATTTTAGCCTATGCATCCAATGGTCTGCAAACCATGGTTTGCAGGCTCCTGGTCTACCCTTGACCCATTTACAATGCTTTAGGGGCTTTGACCCACCCCAAAACCCCTGCGCTATACTAAATATAATCATAAATATACAAAATGGACCAGTTCCATAGCTTTGTAGGAGACCCTGTTCCAACAAGCATGAAGAATCTAAGGTCCCTAACATAGATGGCTTTATACTATGGTCAATATAGAACAAGTGATCCTACTATAGAGGAATTATAGGTTTTAGGCATATAGGAGCAATTTTCTTCTTATCTTCTCTCTCTCCTCTGCCTACCCACTCCATTATCAACTCCAACATGCATCCATCCACCCATTTCTTGCTCTAGTGTGTAATTGCTACACGATGTCCTAGCTACTACAGGATTTCATGTAGTGTTATAGAAAACCCTATAACTGCTACAGGAAGCTCATATAAAAGAAAGGAAGCTCTCTCAAGGGCATATAAAATTTAATAAAAAGAATGAAAATGGATTTTTTTCCTATACCTACCACTCCTAGCCATCACTCCACTTGATGCTAAAGTACTTACTCTCTAAACCATATTTTTCGCCACTAGCAGCTAGGTTACCTATATCTAGATATGGGACCTCTACGATCACCTATAAATCACTCCAATCACTCCATAGCTCCATCCCTAACCTTCATACACCATTTACCTTTATTTCTCATCAATCTGGAGCTCCAAAGAAGCGTAGAAGGGACTGCTACAAGAAGTTGATTACTTCCTATAGCAATCTTGTACATGGCACATAAAGGTCAAAAAGTGAGAAGAAATCGATGGAAATGGATTCAAAGGACCACCAGTATACTCCAGGAGGAATATCACACTATAAATATCACCTGAGGACCTCCATGCAACACCTACAAAAAGAAAACAAAAATAAAAAGGTTAATCAGCTCACTCAGAAATAAGCTGCTCACTCAAAAAAAAAAAAACTTAGCATAAGGAAAAACAGTGATGGCTATTACCAAACTCCAGCTCCCTGCATAAAATGATGTCTGCAAATCCTCGATAATAGGTAGGCTTAGGTATGCCCTGCCAGCCTCTCACTATGCACTCATGTTGACCAAAATGAATTAATGTCTAGAATTAGAGATTAAAAAGGAAAAAAAGTGGCCAATTAACTTGCCCACCCTCGTGAAGTTAAAAGAAAGAGAAGTTGACTATGCATGCCGCCTAGGAAATTCAAATCAATTAAGGGTGAGTTCAAAAGAACATGGAGGTTATTCCGAGGCAGATGCAATGATCAAGTGGACTAGAACCAATGGTCCAAAAAAGGAAAATTCATGCCACAGTCCAAGTCATCACTCTACTCCAAATTCGGTTAAGTTTCCATAAAGGGAAGTGATGGCTCATTCTTATAATTTCATTTATCATTTTGAGAGTATTGCGAGGAAGGAATGTCAGAGGAGCCATCAAGGAATGCAACACTAAGAACGAGTCTACATGCAAACCCCATGCTACAGGACACTGTGGATGTTACAAAAAATTTCAAAGAAGGTTCAGCAGTGATAAAAAGTGAAAAGAAGAGCCACTCATAGGTGGTATTTACTCCTAAGACCACCATATCCTAAGAAAAAACACCAAAGGTAAGAGGTAAGTGGTTTCCACTCCCGAAATTTGGGAATTTTCCATGAAATTTATACACAATCAACAATAATTCTGAAATTAAGAGGTTGAATCAAGGTAGCCTGAGTTTATTTAAAATCTATAATATCTAAGGCCACACTTCACCAATAACTCTCAGATAAAATAATTAATCCACCTTCCTAACACAACCATAAAATGGGAGGAGGATTTAATATAAGTGAGCAAAGTGATGAATATTTTCAGGAACCACCTGTGGTTAGGTTTCTCCAAGATCCTCAAAGGCTTTGATGAGGAGATAGCTTGTTAATTTCTAGTGTTCATGCAATCACAAACATATGGGAGGTCCACCACTATGGTTATATGCCTAGATATCACAATTACACCTAGGTTAATTAGGAGAATTACACTTTTCCCCTAGGAGTCAAGTGGAATAGGGAAGATAGGGTGTCCAACACTTCAGCTAAAAAGAGATTTTTTCTGTTAGGTGAAGAATTCATTGAAGATGAAAATGGAGTGAGGAGAGAAAGCCTTCCTTACCCTTGGGATGAAGTAGAATTCCACTTTATGAAATTCATTTCCTGTGAGGGCATACTTAGTGTGGTTTATGGATACCACTTCAGGTTGTTGAATGAACTTATATTTCAAGGAGAACTCCCTCTAGAAGAAATACTGAACATTCCCTATTTCCTCCTGCATTCAACTTGGGACATGATCCAAAAGGTGAGGGAAAGGAAGTACCAACACTTAGCTCACCATGGCCTCATCAAGATGATAGTGAATGATGCTCTAAACATATTGAACCTCCCTGTAACCTAGTCCTCATTCATAGATATGGATAGGGAAGCCTTCATAGCCACCCAAACTGGACAAACCTCTACCTCTAGTCTTGTAAAGAGTGGAATGGAAGAATAAGAAGAAGGGGAGGCTAAAGAGACAAAAGGAGAAGATGAGGAAGAAGAAGAGATGGAAGTTGAAACAGAAAACAAAAAAAAAACTTAAAACAAAGGAAGGAAAAGAAGAATAAAAAGAGGGAGATCAAACATAGGAGGAAGAAACAGAGGATAAGAAGGAAGAAAAGGCAGGTGAGGATAAAATATTGGACCCTATTCTAGGCATTGATACCTCTCCTCAACATACCAACATATCACCTAAGATAACAGAGAAAGAAGTGGCTACTACCTTAGCTACTTTGAGCACAATAGTGTAAGGCCAAGAGAAAAATACAAACACCCATGTACTTCAGGACTAGAAAGAATGTCAAGGTAAGGCAGGGGAAGCTACAGACTCCAACCAACAACCATATAACAATTGAGGAGTCACCCAAAAAGGATGATGAGATAAGGTTGGAAGAAGGGAAATTTCAAGAGGTCACCTCACCTAAGATAACACATGTGACATATAAGAGGATATCTTCATCTAGGTTGGCATACCCTACACATTTACCAACCCCCATAGACCCTCAAAAGACATAAAATAATGAAAATCAAGTAAGCGAGGGTTTTCTATAAGAAAAATAGAGTTTTCTACAACAAACATTATCTATGCTACAGGAAACTCCAGCAATGCCTGAAAGAGAGTAGGAATCCTTGGGGGAGGGAGATAAAACACCCATAGGTGGGAAAGAGTCCTAAAAAGTTGAGAAAGAAGCACAAGTTGAAGGGAAAGATGCCAAAGGGGAGGAAGAGAAGGAGAAAAAGGAGGATCATATCTCCCCAAAATATGTCCCTAAAAATATATCAACAATTTCACACCCTAGCCCTTAGACAAATCTCATTTCTTAATATAAATTTATTGAAGGGGGGAGAATGATTCCTCAGAAGCTTGCATTCCCCGTATCTTATTAGTTGGAACAAGAAAGAGCACGCACTCATTAGTGGATGAAAATTTATACAACAAAAGGTGTGCATGACATAGGGATCATGGAGGAGAAGGTCACTGAGTTGGGAAGGTATTTTTTTGATGTTAGAATTAGAGAATCCATGTTGAAAGAGAAGCTTCAGGAAACAGAGGCAGAGAATGAAATATTGCAGAGTCAACTTCATCAAAATTACAAACAAATTTCTACCATGGCAGATTTGTGCATGGAGTGTAATATTCCCAAATGGAATAATGCATTGATACAAAAACACAATATTTGTAACACAGAAAATGTACATGTAATTTTATGATCAACACAGATATAGACAAAATAGTTAAGCCATTTTATTATATGGAGATGAATTAGTTACACAATGTTCAGAAAATGAGTAGATCTAGCCCAAGAGAAGGCCTAGAATCACCCTACAATGGTGCTACAACTAGCACTGCATAACTGGAGAGCTTACAAAATAAATATTGCGTTGTCCCTACTGCTAATGATATAAATTTAAATTTTTCAAAGGAAAATGTAGATCTAGGGGGCTCAAGAGCTCTGATGATGCCAAGATTCAAGATCTGGACAATGTGATGGGTTCCCAAGATAACACAGAAAGAATTTTCCAGATCTACAACTAGGGAAAATCACCCTCCTAGGGTTTGATCCTTAATATATTGGGATTACAGATCTAAAGCTAGATCTAACAAATATATGGCTGAAATATGTCACAAAATCATATCTAAGCTTGAAGGGTTGATCCCTCCTTCATATCTACAAGCTAGAAGCTCTAGAACTAGCTTCTCAATCCTCCATTGGTGATTACAGCTACTGCAAAACAACTGCTCATAAAAAATACATTGTAAGGGAAAGATAGGCTCTATGCCTGCTAAAATATGCTGTAATAGACTCCAAGATGATGGAAATACTGATGGAAAGGTGAGGGGATGATCCCTCATAGGATTACTAGCTGAAATGCTAGCAACTTCCTTCCTCCTTTGGATCTACAATAATGGACAGCGTAATTCTAGATGGAACTGCTGCTGCTAGGAGGTCAATAAATTTTGGCCTGATGCCAGATATGAAATCAAGATCTGGGAATTCTGATATTCAAGTTCAAGGTGATAGGAATAAACCTTCACCAGTTCTCCAGCTGAAATACAGAAGACAAACTCCACCTTCCAAACTGATATTTAGAAATCTGCAATTCTTGAATATGAATGTTTTGCAGAAATTAGGAAGATATAAGTGGCACCAATTCCTGATGTAGAATGAAGTACAATACTATTTCAAGAGCTACTCTATGAAAGATGTGGGATTCCCGACCAGGAACACTCGGTGCTAAACAACACTTGCAGTCTTTTCTAAACAACCCAAGAAAGCAATGGAATGTCACATGAAAATTCCAGATCTAAAAAGACCTCAAAATAAATAATCTCAAGCATCACTTCATTCTTGCCTTCATCTTATTTATATTGTGTTTGAGCCATCCCATGCCTTGCCCCTCATCTAAACTTTTATTTACATGTGGAAAATATCCTCCATGTTCGACTGCACTGTCTATCCAATTCATACATCATGTCTAGGTGCAATGTACACCCTCTCCATCATGTGTGCATTAATTTCACAACTTCCTCCATCATCTCATCATGAATGCTCCATGATATCCTATTTGACCTCTTCAATATCTTAGTTAACTGTGTCAACCTCCATCATCTATCTCATTAATGAGACATGATCTCCAATTCCATTCACATTAGTAGTTTCTCAACTACCTCATTATGTAGATCTAGGCTTAATTAATCCACATTCACACAAAAGAGGTGGATATTTATTCATATTGAGTATTATGGGTCCCTCCACCCTTTTATTTACTTAATTCATTAAGAAAATTAAGAACTCTAATATTCCAAATATCAGGTGCAAATTTGGGAATATTATAGTCCTCCCTGGCAAAGTGTTGCTTGTCCTCAAGCAACTGCAAAAGTGGATGCTACAGCAAACATCCTCCCTCCAAATGGAATCCTCATGTGGAAGGTCTTCCCATCTATCACAATGTGTCATCCATGCCCAGCTTCAAAGCTGCCTCTCTATAATCTCTAGAATGGCTTCCAACTGAAAATTTAGGTACCCTTCCTCATTAATGAATCTCCAAGTGGCAACCAAATGATGACCAAAGTTCTTCTCTATACATGAGATTCATAAGATAAAGTGGTTCATTCCCAAAGTGGAAATCCCCAATTCATGAACTATCTCCCCAACCCACAATACATAGAGTAGATTACATACATCAATGCCCTCATCATTAGCCATGTTGGCCATGTAGGAGTCAAACTTCACATCATCATAGTGAAAAACAAGAAGTAGATACATATGGGAAAACATAAACAATGTCAAACCATATTCTCCTAATAACAAACAACGCAGCAAAGCCTCCTGCTACCATGCTAGATCATCATGAAAATAAATAAGAGAGCCATACTCTCTCAAAAAGGGCCACCGCAACAATGCTTCTTGTTGCCATGCCAAGTCGTCAATGAGAATATGAGATCCATACTCTCTCAGAAGAAGCCAACACAACAATGCCTCTTGTTGCCATACCACATCATCATTGTACCAAATGTAGTGGCCATATTCTCTTAAGAGAATCCACCTTAACAAGGCATCTTGTTGCCCCATCACATTATCATCATACCATGTACAATGACCATAATCCCCCAACAGAAGCCAACATTGTAAGGCCTCCTATTTCCATCCTCAAGCAATATCATGCAATGTATGGGAAAAATTCATCCCATACTCTCCCAATAGTAACCATAGCAACAAGGATTATTTCTGCCTCCTTGCATTATCATTATGCAAGTCATGGAGAAACAATATAGTAATGGACATGTGAGATGTATCATCAACATAATACAAACAAGCTCCATTATGCCACATCATGCGAGAGTTATACTTTCTCCCAAACCCAATTACATACATGAACATGAGATACATCCCAAATAGAAACATATGTAAATAAATGAAACATATCCCAAACAAGAGTAAATACATGGATACCCCCTCTCTCTTCCTAACCTGAACCTTGGGATTCCCGTCTGGTACCTCGATCCTCCAGCCACTACCCCACCTGGTCAACCCAAACTTTATCTTACTTTGACCCCATTCCAACCGGTCCCTATGACTTCTCCTTCTACAATAGTGCCTCATTCACCTCAACGAGAAACACCTCCCGTTGCGACCACTTTGGGTAAGAAGGGAAAATCTCACAATGGTGCATCAAAGGACAAGGTTACCCCAGAAAACCCTGCCCCGTCTCGGCCTCCAAAGCATACCATCTAGTGTGATTTATGTGATTTTGTCGGCCACGCCACCCATACTTTTCCAAATCTGCCTCACCTCAAGTCCATGGTCAATGAGACATTTCCAGAATCTAATATCCCAGAGGTATATGTCACTATACCCGATTCAATCCAGAAACTCAAACCATTGCGCAAAAATCACCCTTGTGCTTTGTTTGATTTCCATGGCCACTACACTCACCTCTGTCCTCACCTCGAAGAGTATCGTTTCTATTTACAAGCCTTACGCCAATTTGAGGCCAAGTGCAACGAGTCCACCGCTCCCTTATTTGCGCGTTTTGCTTCGAAAAAACTAGAGGACATGAATGTTCCCATTGAAATTCCCTCTGCTAATGTCGAGATGATGGAGCCTTCATCCACCATTTTCTACCTATCATCATCGATGAGACCCTTGGTGGAAGCCCCCTTGGAGACTCCCCCTGATGTTTCGCCTAAACTCCCTTTAGCGATCACCCTGGGCTCAACATCAGTAGATCCATTATCTGCTTACTATTCTATCACCACTTGTGATGATGCGCATGTGAACCCCTCTTCTCATGATAATGATTCAGGTAGCTTCGCTGTGTCAGGTGGTCTTTCTTCCATCAATCACCCCATATTATATTACAATGACGACATTATGGAAGTAGCCACCACTCCCAACTTTATATTTTCCCCCTTACATTGAACTCATACGTTTGAACCACATGCACCTTGTGGCCGTTACATTGACACCCAATGTTTGGGTAAGGGGGCACCCATATTTGAGAGACCAGGAGAAGCAGTTCTCCACCACTCTCCTAGTGAATCTATTCATGCCAACTCTAGTCCCATTATTCTTCCACATTTAGAAGAACATCTAGAGCCCCATATCACTTTAGATCACTCTAGGGATGATACCCCTCATCATTTCTTTATATTGCCTCAGCAACCCAGTCTCATAGACATTGTGGTTGACCAACCTATGGGTTTTCTGTGAGAATATCAGTTCATTATCTCAAAATCCTCTCTTTGGGATAGTAACACCATGTATGTCAACCTGGAAACTTAGAGTCCATTTGATTCATATATGCAGTACCAAAAGAGATTGGTAATCGTCTATTTCCTTTCTGAAACTTCATAACCATACCGAAAACAAATGGCACACCACATCATTAAAATGTGTTTAGATTTCTCTTTTTCTAAACACATTTTGGCATGTCCCCAACATTCTTTGGGGCACCTAAGCCCCTCAACCATAAAAATTCTAGATCTTAGCCAAAAACAGCATTGAAAACCCCTTTCTCTGACAAGTCACACTTTTCAGGTCATTCCCTGGGACAGGTAGCAGTTTTCTGCCCAGTACCTACTACACAGGTCACAAAGAAGACCCCAAGAAAGTGCGACCTGGCCTGTTCATGAGCTCTAGGTACCTAAGCTGAATTTTCAACTCTCTAAAATGAAAGAGTAGAATTAAGCATCTTACCTACAACTGTCAGATCTGAAATTCCAACGACCGGTTTATCCGCTACAACTGCCGCAAGATTTAAGGCCTCCTCTCCTCACAACATTCACCACAGCTCCACTAGAAAATGAGTGAATCTGGAAGGAAAATGCCTTATTAAAAGGAAACCCCTGATTTTTCTTTCTCTTACTGCGACCAAACCATAGCTTAGTTTGATGAACCGTATATACCATTGGAAAGATCTCACCAAGCCCTCAAATCAGTATCTATTAGCTTTTTTGTGATTTGATACTTCACCAGGACACATTTTGTCCAAGAAGCACCACTTCACCCTTCCTCAAAATCAAATTTATTCACTTGCAACAATCGTACTGGGGGCACCACATTGCCTCCATACTTTTCCATGCTTGTGTCTACTTTCATCGTGAGTTACCATCTTGTACTCATGATTTTATGGTCCCCATTAGACCCTTTACATATGTGGCAACACCATCAAGTCACCCTTGTTTAGAGCATCCAAGTGTAGTCATCATTGCATTCATGGAGTCTATCCCAAGTCCCTTTTCATCCCGCTATAGTCCTCCATCATTCATTGCTTGGTCCCTCTCTCGTGTCGCACATTATGGCCTTCAATCCCACTTTCCCCTATCCCTCATGATATTGTGTTAGTCACTGCTAGGTCATCCATGCCATTTATGCTCTAACAAGGGAAGTCATCCATTCGCTACTCACTCCCCCCATTTCATCATCATCATTGGTGTCAGTCTGTCAGTCACTCTACTATTTTCTCTCATGCCTTAGTTGAGGATCCCTTATTGCCTCACCTATGGCATACCTCCTTCTATCGACATCATCTCATTCATTCCAGAAGATAGTTCTAGAGGTCAGTGTACCTTGGTTCCAGCTTCCACTCTTCTTCTGTGCCTCGGATCAGGCAAAGGGACACCTTATTTCCCTTTGACTTCATTTTTTCTCAACTCTAGCTCCTTTCAGCATGATCGAGATCCGTATACTCGATGGTTTAGTGATGCAGTAGTTGACATCGGTGATTCCCAGGTGTGTGTGAGATGTCTCAGCCCTCATGAGGGGGTGGCCCTATAGGTAGCCCCCCACACACTCGGATGACCTCTTCATTAGAGCCTTCGATGAAACTCCATACATTTGATGATGTCTGCCTTAGCCGCTTGCAACGCCTTTTTTTGCATGTATCAGTTAGATTTTTAGAGCCCTTTCCTATTTTCAGGGGCATCTGGGTTGCATTTATATCTCATGTAATCAGATATCATTGTACAAGTCCTGGCTGTTATCCTAGGCACAATATGTATGTGGGATTCATTATCATGTTGTTTATCTAGCTTATGTTTATGCCAACATTATGTCATCTCGTGGTTTTCTAGATGCCTTATTGTTTGTACTATTGCCTGAATGGGCATAGGTATGCCTCCCCTGCCTCCTATAGCAGGTACTCACTTATCAAAAATAATTGTTGCCCCTGCAAGTCACCTCCTCAGGGTCTAGTTCTTTTAGCACTTTGGTCTACCTTACACTCCTCTCCCTTTGACTTCCCCTTTGAATGCTAGTGTTTGAGTTCTTACAATGTACTTTGGTCATACGATTAGCTCCTGATGCTCACACGCTGGGGGGCAGTCTGTTATACCATTTTTTGGTCATCTAATCCATTGTTATTAGATGGACCCAAGTACACCAGGTAAGATCAATTTTACCCCAAGTAAAATCGCATTCACTATGAATAATAACTTATTAAACCACCTCTATTAAGTTTTTTATGCTCTAAACAGGAGACCCCAGGGGAAAACATTAAACAAATCCATATTTATTTGATTTTCCTCAAGGAATAATTAATGAAACATCAGTTTAATTAATATTCATGGTTATATTTAACCCAAAAAATGGAAATTAATTAGATAAATCACTATTTATCTTATTATTTTCTAAGAATAATTATTTAAAATTACTTAAATAATATTCTTTGTTAAATATGACTAAATCTCCCTTAAATAATTAAATAAATCATTACTTATTTGATTATTACTCAACCATATCCTTAAAATGATAAATAAATCATTTATTTATTTATTGTTTGTTAATCACATCCTTAAAATGATAAATAAATCATTTATTTATTTATTATTACTTAATCACATCCTTAAAATGATAAATAAATCATTTATTTATTTATTATTTACAAATAAGGGGATTTGACTCAAGTCAAATTCCCTTTCCCTCCAACAAATATAATAAAATATTCCATAAAATTTGGATCTTGATTTGGTTAATAATATTTTAACTATGCACCAATCTCTAGACTAACTCAATATTGTGTTATAAGTAGAAGGGTTTTCCCATTCATTTGTCACCTTTTTTTGCCTAAAGATCACTCTGGATCTCAACTCTTGGTCTGGTTATTGATCCACAATCATAGCCATATTTTTCCATTTTTGTCTGGGTTTTCTACACTATCAAGAGAGAGGAATTCTAAACCCAAAGTGATGAGGACTTTCAAGAACCCATCCCATTGAGGAGAATAGGGAACACCCTCTTGTATTTTCCTCCCAGGTGCCATTAATAAAAATTTCATTGGATATATTCTTGTCTTTTCTATTAGATATATGGAGTAAATCATGTTTTTTCTACTGTTTAATGTCTTCTAATGCATAGATCTAGATTTTTGCAGCATTTTCCTCGATCATCTAATTGCAAATCTAAAGATATTAGCAGTCATTTCTGCTGTTAGGGTTGTTTGTTATGCACAACTAAAGTGGTCATTTTTTTTACACCTCGAATCAAGATTCATACTAACACCAAGGTGATAGGAATAAACCTTCACCAGTTCTCTAGCTAAAACATGGAAGACAACCTCCACCTTCCAAACTGTAATATTCCCAATTAGCCCAAGCTAATGGGAATATACAATTTTGTTTCATTTTCTTAATGCATGAATAAAATTGTAAAGGAGGATCAATAAAAGTCCTAAAACAACAAAATAAATCAATGCCCCATGTGAACAAGGCTAAATATGGGCTACCTTAATAAAACACCCTTATGTGTGAAAGGGATTGAGACATTTGACTGGGTCAACAAGATCAAATCAACACTGTTGTCCAGATGCAATGAACCTCCTAGAGGCACAGCGCAGTTTTAGTTGGAGGCTACACATGTGAATAGAGCTAAATCATTGAGATGGTTTAGGTTTTGGCAATATTTCTATCTTATAAAAGGAAGAGGAGGACATCAAGAGAAGGGTTGTTCATGGTATGATATTTCAGAATATATTTTTTGTTTAGACATATATCATTCTCTTGCTATTTAGATGATAATAGTGCTACTTAGCACAAGGGTGTTCCTGATCAGGGATCCCACCTCTTCCATTGAGTAGCTCTTGGAGGATTCTTGTTGATCTTGTCCACTATCAGGAATTTGGCCAAGATCATCTTCCAACTATAATTCAGATCCTGTTGAGGGTTTGGTTGTCCTTGTAAGCTACAGCAAATGGAGGCTAGATCTACTCAGATCTAGGCCAATCTAGTGCCTCTTTTTAGTGAGAAAGCCTTCTATCCTCTTGACAATAGAGTATTAGACCTTTGGAGTTGCATTTTTAGATATTGGCATCAGTCCAAACCAGTACTAGAGCCTACAATGCAGTTTCCCTTCTAGGACTGCGTTATTTGCAAGTGTACAGTTGCAGGGTGTTTTGACACACTTTTTGAGGAGATATCTCTATTGTTGGGGTTATTCCCTTCACTGTGGTGGTCCATGGATTACATATCTAATTGATGTTCTATTCATATCTGATCTACTTATTATTGTATTTACTTCAAAAAATTTTGAATATTACTGCAAATATGCAGCTTAGATCTCAGATCTACTCTTTCTATGTCATGTTTTGCTCAAAACCCCAAGGGGAATCTGTAAAGGATACCTTCTAGTGCATAGATATGATATATATCTAATCCCCCAGATCTGAAGTGTAATATACATCTACTGCAGCTCTTTAAAATAACGTTGTCAAGCCTTTTTGCAGTCAATACATGTGTTGCAACACCTCTTTTGAGGTATTTCTTCATATATGTCTTCCATTTTTCTCTTGTACATTGTATGGGCCACATTGTAAATCTGATTTGATGATGTACATGTAAATTTTGAGCCTCCATATTGTCTTCCTGCTCTTACTATGATAAAATACGTTATTTTCTGAGCAATATTTTTTTGTATTGTTGCAGTCCCTTCCTTGGGCATTTTTCAAGCCATACTAGGTGTGGGAGGTCTGTTTACCTCACCTAGTTTGATTTGTTTCTGATATCCTCTTGGATTTTGGTCTTAGATTGTCAGATCTAAGGGATACAAGGGATGATTTTGATTGTTGTAGCATAAATTTTAGAAAAATGCATTCTTCAGACATGTATTGTTGATAGTCCCAATTCTGGGATATTACACAAACCAATCTTCAGAAATATGCAATTCCTAAATATGAATGTTCTACAGAAAGTAGGAAAATATAAGTGGCACCAATGCCTGATGTATAATGAAGTACAATAATATTTCAAGAGCTACTCTATGAAATAGGTGGGATTCCCGACCAGGAACACCCTGTGCTAAACAACACTTTCAATCTTTGCTAAACAGCCCAAGAAAGCAATGGAATGTCACATGACAATTCTAGATATAAACAGACCTCAAAATAAATAATCTCAAGCGTCACTTCATTCTTTCCTTCATCTTCTTTATATAGTGTTTGAGCCTTCCCATACCTTGGCCCTCATCTAAACTGCATTGTGAACGTGGACAAGATCCTCCATTTTTTACTGTGATGTCTATCCAAGTCATCCATCATGTCTAGGTGCAATGTACACCCTCCCCATCATGTGTGCATTAATTGAACAACTTCCTCCATTATCTCATCATGAATGATCCATGATCTCCTGTTTGACCTTTTCAAGATCTTAGTTGACTGTTTCAACCTCCATGATCTATCTCATTAATGAGACATGATCTCCAATTCCATTCACACTAATAGTTTCTCAACTACCTCATTATGTAGACATAGGCTTTATTAATCCACAATCACACACAAAAAGTGGATATTTATTCATATTGAGGATTTTGGGTCCCTCCACCCTTTTATTTACTTAATTCATTAATAAAATTAAGAACTCTAATATTCTAAATATCAAGTGAAAAAATTTGAATATTACATGGAGGCCATCCAACATAGTTATCCATCAAACTCCTATTGCCATCTACCTCAAATAATAGTGGCTCCAATTTCAGATTAAGACATTAGCCATTCATGATTCCTTACCTTTTCATAACTACAGGAAATTCATTGAATTTTTCAATTAGTCAAGCATGGGAGACAAGTCCAACATGGAATAACTCTACATGCATAATCTTATTTTGACAGACTTGATCATTTGGGACTCTAACCCTAGTTTGGGAGATATGCAATTAATGGCATTCCCTTATTGGATGGTCAATGAGGAAGAAAGAGTAGAGGAAGTAAAGAGAGTGATGATCAGAGAAAACAAATAGCCTCCACACATAAGGGCAAGACTATTCAGCCCTACGGGAGTCATCAAAAATCACGACATGGGAGAGAATGATGGCAGCCATGCATACAAGTACCCCAACACACAAGCACAAGCCATTGCACATTTTAATGATATTTCTAGGTTTTTGGGAGATGAATGTGTAATTGCAAGTCAAATAAGGTGGAATGGCATCCCTCTTAGTATTTTAAACATGGAATATCATACCCCAAAGAGATTTAGGAGTGCCCTAGAAAGGGCACCATTATACAAGAGGGATATGCAGGCAATGAAAATACAATGGCTTGGCTTGAAACTCAGTCCACCTTTTCTGTTGGGACTGGGTGAAGGGAAATACCGATATGAGGAAAACTGAGAATAGGAGGAGGTAGAAAGGAATATTGGATTCTACCCTCCTGAAGGAACTCCTTCACTTCTTCCTTGGGATATCATAGGGGCCACTAAAGCACTGAAAGAAATGAAGAAGGAGGACTAAGTTTCTCTAAGGATGAGAAACCATTTGGTAGGGAGGTTATATGAGCACCGTCATTAGGTATAATTGGAGGGGTTTATTGTCACCTTTTTAGCCTTATTTGTCTCTCTTTCTCACATTTAATTACATTATGGTCATATGTTGCTTAGTGTAGATGGTGATTAAGGCCTGTCATACTTTGAATGCCTAATATTGGTTAAATGCGGGAGAGTCATGAAGATATTCCATTTTTATTGAAGATGTGCAATAAAAACTCATAGTAGACATCAAGGATATATTATAGAGGATTTTCCACCTCCTTAAATCCTAAAGGCAGCTAAGGGATCCTCAAGATTCCCTCCAACACTCGAAAGTAAAGGCAACGAAGCAAGTGGAAGATCAAGTGAACCAAAGTTCCACTTCTCTTGCAATAAAGGGGGACACATCACCTAATTTTTAGGTAGATTTTGGTAACTACCCTTTAGGTTAAATAGGGCAGAGCAAGATTTCATTAGGATTCGAATTTTGGTGGAAGCTAGTAAACTCTTAGCTCTTGTGATAGACTTTTGAGACGTTCATGGTTATGTAATGAGACTATTTATGAAATAAAATGAGTATTTTGTTCATCATTTTCTGAATTAGTTTTAGAGATTTGAGCTTGTGGATTAGGGCCCAATCCATTGGAATCAATCTCTCTCTCTTGTGTATTTATGTTTATTTTTATGCCATTGTAGCTAGTTTAGTTTATGAGTTTTAGCTAGTTTGCTTACATTTCATTTTACTATTTTTGGTTTGCTTCCATTTTACATTTTTCGTAATTAGCCTTTTGTAGATCATGGTATAGTAGCATATAAACTCCACAAGCTATGTGTCAAAGCCTCCCTCTCTCACCTCTTCCATTTGAGCTTGAGTAGGGCATATATTCACCACAGGCCAAAAATTTCTCTTCAATTTACGATTTCTTGGAAAGAATAGATAGGTTGATGTATTTTTCATGAACATGTTGAGAATACTGAGTTATATTTATGTTTGAATTCATAAGTAGGTTTTTTTATCAAATTCAACTCATCTTTTCCATCTTCTTCATTGTATATTTTTCAATGTTTATTTCATGAACATGTAGTTTGCTTGCAAGTTTGAGTAGAGAAGAAGAGGATGACTCCGCCAACATCCCTAGCTCTATTTATCACCCTTCACCAACATCCTTTCAAGAAAATCACCCTCAGCCCTATTTTTGAGATTTTCACCACCACACCGAGAGAAACCTTAGAAGTGCAAGACAGGCTTTAAAATAAGTTTTGAGATTGGACAAGGGGTTGGCCACCTTCCATCCACCTAAATACACCTTCATTTCATCTTCCCTACCCCTATCCTCATCAATTTTCGCCTCAAAACACCCTCGGCCTGTTTCCTATAGCATTTACAAAACATCGTATAGCACTACAGGAAACCTATAGCAGATCTTGTAGCAGCGCCAGTTAGCCTCTTCATCAACCCAGAAACCATCTTCCACCTCACCTAACCCTGCCAAAACCTCTAAGACACCTTCATCTCCAAATCCATGAGTCCAATACCTTCTTAAGCCACCTTAGTGCCTCCTTTTACTGCAAAACAGAGTATTTACAATCATAATTAGCGCATGACTAGATGCATTTAAAAAAAATAGAAGTTATGAATAAAATAGCTAGATTTTACTTAGCCATTTGGTCCAGCAATGTGTGATTATATTATTCTTCCTTTCTTCAATTTCAATTTAGCAATTTACTTCATGAATGTTGCCTAGTTTACTTCTATTTCTCGCAATAGCCTAAATTGTAGATTTCCTTTCTTGAAAATAGCTAGATGTATCTTCTTGCTTTAGAATAGCCCTTTGATCATTGATAGAGTAATGGATTTGAGCTATTTGTAGTTCTAGGTCTAATTCATAAGTGCGATAGACTTCAATTAGAAACCCTAGCAATAACACCCTTTTTTAGGACTCACAAGAGGATGGCAAGAGTATAATGCATATTTTTTGTATATAGCACTATCACCTCCAAGTTTGTATGAACCTCGGGTTGAGAAATTAAAGTAGAGTAGCCTCTGGGATTTTCAACACTCTTAGTGCAATACCAGGGCTCACCATATGGTATGTGGAAAAAAATTATGAATAATTGTTGTATAGTTATGGCCATCTAGATATCTCATTCCCACAAGAGTTGAGGATGGTGTCCAGTGCTACAACTGGAGGTAGACTAAGGAAATATATAATGTGATCAGTGGTACACTTACTATATTCAATGTTAAAATGGATTTTTTTTGCAGAAACGTGGACCATTTCTTAAGACAATCATTCTACAACTTCCCCTTTGTATGCATAAATTGAAGAGGTCAATGATTCTTGTGGATGATCATTTCCTTCTCCAAGATATAATGTTTCCATTACTAACAGACCTACATGATGGAATACATATCCTTATCATAGGTGGGTTATCTATGGAAAAATTCAAAGAGTGCCTCACTTTGATAGCCTACCAAATGTCCTTGCTAAAGGAGGTTTGAACCAATAACATAGTTAGAGGCATTTTTATCGATCTAAAATGGTTTTTGCAGGCCTAGAAAAGTGATGAATAGAGATTTCACCTATGCTCTTTCTCTTGGAAGATGAAGACCTTAGTTAGCTGATAGAAGTAGCTAAAAGGAGGGGGGATATCAAAGGAGTAGAGGTCGCCATCAATCTCCAGATTACACACCTTGTTTTAGTCAATGACAAACTCATTTTTAGCAATGGAAGTAGAAACAAGATTTGGGTACTAAAACAAGTTATTGACCTCTTCCTTTTGGAAACACCGATGAGTATCAATATTGGAAAGTCCTTCATCATACTGGAAGGCCTCTTGGGAGAAGATATTAGAATAACTATGGAGAATATCCCTTTTGAGGTCAAAGGTTTGGAAGACAACTTGAAATATCTCGGTTTTACTCTCAAGCATAAATCATATAAAACCATGGACCGGCTCTGGCTAGTAGCCAAAATTGAGAAGAGAATAAACCACTAGAGTTTCCATTAGTTGTCAAGAGCAGGGAGATTGGTCCTGATTAAATCGATTCTGTTGAAAATCCCAGTGTACTGGGCCTTGGTTTCAAGGGTCCCGAGAAACATTCTCCTGAAAGTGAAGAAAATATGTAGCAAATTCTTGTGGGCAGGATTGAAGGAGGAGAAGTTTATTCCCTAGGTGGCATGTCATAAGATCGCAAGGCCAAAAGAATGTGTGTTGGGTGCAGGAATTACACTTAGGAAAACTCCTCAACACTTAATTTGTCAACCCAAGGGATCCGTAAACTTAGAGACGAATCACAGGCAATGCCAGAGATGGTATGAATCTTCCTAATATAAATCCCTACTTTCTTTAAAGGAAAGATTGCAGAATCAAATTAAAAAGAGAAAAAGGAAACTTGAACCATCAAAATAATCTAAGACTGGAACAAGGAAGAATGAATTTGTAAGAGGGAATTAAAGATAAAAGGAAATAACTCTAGATAATTATTTTTTAACTACTGAGTGTGTGTTTTTCTTTAGTAGAGACACTAGAAGTCTCATGAGATGGGCCCTTAAACCTTCTCCTTTGGATATTTCCTTCTTGCACTAATCTGTCCTGCACTATCACAGTATTCTTACACTAGTGCAGGAACAAAGATTTATGCAGAAGGTATAAATGGTGTCTTTACTAAAGGATTTTTTACTTCATGTAAGGGTTTGAACTTTTCTAGGTTCAAAGCACTCAGATCCCGTGGCAAGAAACTAGTTGTTGCACTGGATCAGAGCTTCCTGCACTTAGCATTTAATTCTTAAAATGAGTGCTTAATTATTGAAAGTGCTATTATACTGTTAAATCAAATTGTACACATAAAAAGTGAATGTTTCTGATCTTAACAGAGTGCGGGAATAAAGAAACAATCGATATACATTTATCCTATCATAAGCATTTAAGGAAAGAAAAAATATTGCGGGAAGTAGACTGAGAAGGCTTGTTGCATCAAACCAACATGCACTGGTGCAGGTTCATTTCTCTTGCCTGGAACAGGTGGGAAAACCAATCAAATAGAATTGAAAAAAGGGAGATATCACACCAACGTGCACTGGTGCAGGGTTATTTCTCCTTCTTGGACCAGGCAGAGGAAAACCAATCTGAAATCAAGTGTATGAAAGGAAATTGTAGGAAAATGTATCTACTTCTCTCAATGGATCTGCTTTCACTCAGACAAGAATGAATGTGCTTAAAATTAAATCACACTTAACAATGTAAACACAAATTACGGGAAAACGGGAAATGGGGTAAACATGCTGGGTTGGTTGGGCCCTAGCCAATCAACGTGTTTCCCTTTTAAATACAAACACTGCTCAGTACCTTAATCAATTCATCAGCTCAAATACAGAAACAAAATTTGTGAAACATGAGGCGGAGCTCCCTTTTATTAATTCACTGAGGCATGTACATACATTAATACATCATCCATCCTAGATTCGGGTGATAACAAAATACAACAACCTGTTACCGCCTCTCTGGCTGTGTCCCTATTCTCTTCTGCTATAAAAAACTTAGCCTTTTTTAGTCCTATTTACATTCTAAATTATATAGATCTTTGGCCAAAGGCCAAAATAGATCATTCAACCGATTACATAACTAAATGAAAAATTTAGCTTTTCGGCCTTCAAAATTAGACAGTTAGCAAAATTGGCCATAGCCAATCCCAAGATTTCTTCCTTCACAGATTCGGTCTTAGTTGCCTTTGGATAAATATTGCTATCGTGGCTGAAGCTTCTCAAAACGAGGCGGTGATCAAGGAGGTTTGGATCTGCTGCAAGGATTTTCTGTGTTGGCAACGATGCAAGATTTGATCCTGCACTAGGATCAACAGTCACAGTAAGTACTCTAACTACCAAATAAACATTGGAGATATTGATAAGTTACAAAGAGTGATTAAAAGTAAGAAATCATGTAATAAATGATTAATTAATGCTAAGTTGAATTAAAAGTATGAAAAATAAATTTTATACGAAATATGTCACCGTGCTTGGACTAGTGCAATATGAGGGTGCATAAAAGAATTAAAATAGAGGTAAATGGTTATGATTTAGGAAGGGGAAAATGAAAATAAAAACAGAAAACTAGGGGGCTAACATCATCCCATCCCTAAGTTGTTGTGTGCCCTCACAAAACTCTTTACCTTTGAAAAATACCTTCAAAACTTTGAGCATTCCATCTCAATCCTGCTCTGACAAACTTACATCAGCCTGCAATGTTTCAGACTTATTCTTTCTGATGTTATTTAGTTTCTTTGTCACCTTTTTAAGTCGCTTGAAACATCACGCAACTCGGTACTTCCAAACTCTGACTTCTCCTTTCTTTTTCTGGATCTTCGTAGTTAATTCTTCTTTACTCTGTTATTAATCCTCCTACGCTTTAGTTGTGAGCTGTTCTAAGTTCTGCACTTGAAGCTCTAGTTCAACTATCCGAGCAGTTGGAGTTACCAAATCTTCTTCTTCTTCTGTCTTGACAAGGGTTGTGTCTTCCTCAGGGACCTCAGTATCCCTCATGGTTTCAACAAGCACTTCTTCCTCTTCTTCTTCTTCTTCTTCTTCTGGTTCTTCTTCTTACACTGGTGCAGAAGGGGTTTCAACATCCTATGGGGACTGTGGTTCTTTGCCTGCACCAGATTCTTCATTATTTTTCTGGGCCCCTTTAATGAGATCAGACAACAGAGTGTCATATTTGACCTCTACAAAATTTTCTGCATCTGCAAGGACTGACAGGTTGTCTTCTTCGGGGGTCTGTGCCTGTACTGGTGGCGTAGAAGGAGTCCCTTCAACAGGTGCACTAGTTGTCTTCTTATTTGGAGATGGAGCCCTTTCTTATATTTATTTTTCAGGTCATTTCCTTTTTGCACTGGTGAAATAAGAACTCCCCTTTACATTCTTACTCGGACCCTTGCTTGTGCTAGTGGGGTCCTCTGTCTCCTTTCCAGCAGTTGTCTTTTTATGTAGTTGTTTTAACAACACCTCCTAGGTCATGCCTTTAAATTATAAAATATTTATCAGGCCGTGGTGATATAACTTCTTGTCGACCTGGTCTGCACGTCCATCCCACACACCCTTGGCCATTTTTTCCAAGCTCTTAAGTAAAAATGGGGGAAATTAATCCTCCATCGGGCATGCCAACCACCTTTTAAATGATGCAAAATCCTAAAATGGTACACAAAAGTGAGGGAGTACCTTCTGTCATAGGTTACGAATTTCTGTAGGATGAAAACGAGGTCCTTCCACTGTCCCAGTAGGGCACTATGTGGAATTCCTTTCTTCCAATCTACATTCATCTTCTTGTCGATGAAAAAACGCTGCCATCACTTCCTTTCTAGTTTTTTATTTTTAAACCACTGCTCACTAGTATTTTTCAAGCCTATAGCTACTGCTATAAAATCTTCTGTAACCTCAAATTTTAGAGGCCCAATTTTTACTCGACCATTTTTGAAACTTTTGGCAAGCTATAGGGCCACTTCACTATTGTGCCTGTCAAAATTTTGCAAGGATTGAAGAAAGCCTGAGTCTTGCAATAGTGCAAGACTATTGTGATACTCAGTATTCTGTTCTACCCTACTGAGAGACGAAGGTTCGCTTCGAACAGGTGGCATCGCTGCTTAACGGTTATGAACAGTCAAGAATTTACATGCAACACTGGAAAATTGGTTCTTATAGATAGGGATCCAACCGTCCACCATCCCTTCCATATTATCACCCATTCATTCCACTGAAATAGCTATGGATGCGTGACAACTTTGAGATCATGATGGATTGGTACTTGTGGTGGCGTTTTAACGGCTAGGTGAGGTAATCATTACAAGTGAAGGACATCTAGGATTATGGTGGAAAGGTGCAATTATGTCCAAGCAATGGTTAAACACTTCTGTACTCCTTCATAATTCAAAAAAAGAACTTTACTATTCATTAAAAATGATCATGATTCTTAACTTAAAAACACCTTGTACTTTAAATAATTTTCTCCTAGTTAATATGATAGCACAAGTACTCATCGACTAAGTGAAAATAATTCTTATAAAATTTCATGATGACCACTTTCCTATGATGTATTCTATGAAAAAACAAATTGTACTATGTTTCTGACAGGGTGCATGCTTGCACCGGTCTGCTTGCACTGCTTAAACTATGTTATTCTGCTAGTACCATTATGCTTGCACTTATTATATAGGATGACATGCTTGCACTAGTGAAAACATAATATCTAAAAAAATAACATGGAATTTAAGTAAAATATAGGCTGGACTTCCAACATGGCTTCCTCAACTTATACTGGAAATTTTCTTCGCCCTTTCTTGATGCTTCAGAGCATATCCTTCTACTCTTTATGCACGAGATCCTGCAATGAATTCATGAGGGAACAAAGAAGTTGGAAAAGGGAAATTTTGGAATGGGAAGGAATTCTATTACAGGGATTCTAGGAATAATACCACAAGAAGGGATAAACAAAAGTGAGATAGGGAAAAAAATTCAAGGGTGAAGTGGGTTTTTTATGAAATGGACAAGGTAAATTCAGAAGAATATGTGAAGGTTAATAATTCTGGGATTGAAGAAGAAAACTAAGGGAATATTACAAAAGTGGAATATGAAGAAAGGCAAAAATGTTTTTGGAAGGTCTACCTGCACTAGTGCAAGAAAAATAACTGCAGCGAGAATTAAGCGTTGAATAAAAATATCCATGCTAATTACCCCAATTGTATAAAGGTTGGTTCTACTGATCCTGATTTTACTTGATGGTCGCTAACATATCTAAATATCAAGCAACATTCTCTTTTTATTATCTGCCAGCAAGCTGGTTTTTAGGTTGATCCTTTTGTAATCATGTCAGCGAACTGATTTTCATAATTATAAGAAAATATTTTTTCTTTACTTTTTATTTAAAAAAAATTGTATATAATTTTTTATTTTTTTTAAGAAGAAGAAGAATTCATGTTTTCAAAAGGTTGGTATTACCATTCACTACTACCGTCCCGAATTTCTGTTGGACTTGCTGTGTAAAATCTTTCCTAGCAAGTGGCTGAGAGTACTTCTTTAATTTGTGTCCATTTACCAAGAATACTGAATTTTGTCCATCAATAGTTTTAACTTCTACTACTCCATTCTCGAATACTTGGATCACTTCATAAGGTCCCATCCAACGTGTATGGAATTTCCCTTTAAAAATTATAATCTAGAATCATAAAGGAGCACCCAATCACCTAGTTGGAATTCCTTTTTCTGAATAGACTTATCATGCCACCTTCTGCGTTGTTGCTGAATTAGTATGTTCTATTGAACATCATCCCTACGAAATTCATCTAACTCATTTAATTGGAGAATATGCTATTGTTGTGCCTCAGAGAGATCTAGTCCTAACTGAACTGCAGTTATGAAAGTTTTGATCTGGAATTCAATTGGTAGCAGAACCTATTTTCCATATATCAGCTCATATGGTGTATGTCTCGTGCTATTTCTCCAAGTGGTTCTGTATACCCACAAAGCTTATAGCAATATTTTAGCCCAGTCTTTCCGATGCATATTTACTATCTTTGTAAGAATGGACTCGATCATTTTGTTTTTGGATTCCACCTAGCCATTTTCTTGCGGGTGATATGGCGTGGATTTCTTGTGCCAGATCTTGTATTGCTCCATCACACCCTGTACCAGATTAGAAATAAACGGTGGACCATTGACAGAAAAAATTTCTCTAGGCACACCAAATCTAGTAAATATTTCAGTAAAAAGAAAATCAACAATGACTTTTTCTGTAGCAAAGGAAACAACTTTAGCTTCTACCCATTTTGTAACAAAATCTGTACAAACCAAAATATGCTTTTTACTTAATGACATTGGATTTATTGACCCTATAAAATAAATAGCCCATTTTTCAAACTGCTCAATCATAACTTGGGGGCATAAATGCATTTCATTGGTTTGATTAGGCTAGCCCACTCGTTGACAGTTATCACATCACCTGACATATTTTTTGGCATCCTTAAACAAGTAAGGCCAAAAGTAACCAGCACGCAATACTTTATATGTAGTCCTCTTATCAACGAAGTGGCCTCCACAAGGTTCATCATGAGCAGATTATAATATGTCAAACACTTCCTCCTCTCTTACACATCTACGGATAATTAGATCTGGACCAGTGTAAAAGAGATCTCCTTGAATCCAGGAGTATGCAGCACTTTTCTGAATAATATTCCTCTTTTCACAAGTAGACAAGTGGGGTGGTGTTTTCCCAGTAACCAAGTAATTAGCAATGTCAACAAACCATGGATAATCTGTTGACGTAGAAAAAATATGTTCATCTAGAAAAACATCATTAGCAGGAGTTTCTTCATCGGGATTATCTAATCTAGAAAGAAAATATGCTACAACATTAGATTTCTTGGTCTATCAACAATAGTAACATTAAATTCCTGCAACAATAGCAACCACCTAGTCACTCTACCACTAGTCAATGGTTTTTTCATCAAATATTTAATCGCAGAATGATGAGTATGTACAAATACTTCATATCCTATAATATAGTGCCTAAACTTATTAATTACAAAAATTACAACTAAAAACTCTTTCTCTGTAACTATATAATTTAATTCAGTAGAAGACAAATTCTTACTGATATAATAAATAGCATAAAATTTCTTATTTTCCTCTTGTCCTAAAGTTGCGCCAATAGCCAAATCTGAAGCATCAGAGGAAATGTGAAAAGGCAGGGACCAGTTAGGACCTCTCAAAACTTGTGCCTGTACTAACCTTTCCTTCAATGTTTCAAAAGACTGCTGGCAAGCTGTGGACCAAGAAAATTCACTATCCTTAGCTAGAAGTCAGAAAAGAGGGGCAACTATCTTAGAAAAAATTTCAATGAATCTTATATAGTAACCAGCATGTCCTAAAAAACCTCTTACTTCCCTTTGATTTTTGGGTGTAGAAAGATGCAGAATGATCTCAATCTTTGCTGGATCAACCTGGATACCTTTTTCAGAAATAAAATGGCCAAGTACTACTCCCGCTTTGCACATTAATCTACATTTCTTGTCACTCATGGCAAGATGGGCTTCCTGACATAGGAGAAGTAATTTCTCCATATTTTTGAGAGCTTCCTGAAAAGAATCACCAAACACAGAAAAGTCATCCATATAAATTTCTACAAATTCTAGATCAGCAAAAATGGCCAGGACTTCCCTTTGAAAGGTAGTCGGGGAATTACATAAACCAAAGGGAAGCACTTTATAAGAAAATGTACCCCATGGACATGTAAAAGTAGCTTTATCCTAATCTTCGGGTGCAATCTGTATCTGGTTATAGCCACTGAAGCCATCCAAAAAGGAAAAATATTTCTTTCCTGCAAGGGTATCAAGCACCTGGTCAATGAAAGGGAGAGAGAAGTAATCTTTGAGAGTGGCTTTGTTTAATTCTCGATAATCAATACAAATACACCATCTTCCATATTTCTTAGGTACTAGCACTAATGGAGAGACCCACTGACTGTCGGAAATAAGATAGATAAAACCGACATCGAAGAGTTTCTGTACTTCTTCCTTCACAATATCTCTTAGAGATGGATTCATTCACCTTTGGGGTTTTCAGACAGATCAGGTTCCTTCCTAAATATAGAAATGATGTGTACAAGTTTCAGGAGGAATACCCTTCATATCTTCATAGCCCCAAGCAAAGGCACTAATATGGTTTTGCAACAAATTCACAGGTTGATCCTGCTGGGATAAGTCCAAATCTGAACTAATATGCAAGGATTTACCAGGGCTAATCTCAACAAGAGTAGTGTCAGGCTCAGGAGTACTCAATGGAGTGGTCAAATGCAGTGGTACAAAAGAATGAGAATCATGATTATCTTGAAAATCTAGCCTGAAAATCTGGCTCAATGGCTCAAAATTAGGAATATTGTCTAGATTATTCAAGAAATCTTGAATCTCATATTCTTGTGAAGACCTGGTATAATGATGGATAAGGGAAATAGGCTAAGTCTCCTCATCATTGCTTTGATCCAACCATAAAGTATCTCGAAGGTCCTGAATGGATCTGGAAGGGGGGTATAAGATAACTTTCTTCTTAGAATCTCCATGCGAAATATACATATCACTGAAATGGCATCCAATATATGCATCAGCTATAGCAAGCCATGGTCGACCCAAGATCAAGGGATGTCCTCCTACTGGATTCTTTGGCTGAAGCACAATGAAATCAATAGGATACTCCCAAGAATCTAATGAGATGATCACACCATCCAATACTCCTTTTGGCTTAATTTTAGATCTATCTGCTAATTCAAGCATAGTGGAAGTAGGGTGAATATGAGATAACCGAAGTTGATCCATGGTTTGATTAGTCATGGCATTAATGGCTGCCCCCAGGTCTACAATAAAATTAGATACAAGGACATTACCCATCTGAACTGAGACAACAAGGTTTCCAGGATCAGTATATTTTTCCATAGACACACATCCGGTCATCAACTCTGCTGCCCTACCAACAAATTGAATAGTTTGGGGTTCCAATCTCTTCCTCCTGGGTTTCTTGAGATATATTTCCTTAATAATATTGGTACAAATTGGGATCTATTTAATGGCTTGAAGCAAGGGTATCTTAATGAAAATATTCTGAAGCTCAGATTCCAAACTAGTCTCAAAAATAGGCTCACTTCTTTCCATCACTGGCCTCTCTGGGAAGGGAGGCTGGTTGGAAAAAGATGGAAAGGATTCAAAGGGTAAGGGCTGCTTAGTGACAACTTTCAGAGAATGGTTAAGAGTTTCCTCTTCTCCTTTCTCTTTAACAATCACTATAGGTTCCTTCTGATTTTTTGATGTTAAAGTCTTTCCCGATCTTAATTGAATATCATGAACCCCAACTCGAATAGACTGGTACTCGAATGGTAAAGGTGGGTTTTTTACATAGATAGTTTGTAGTGCTTTATTATTTTTAGGATTGAGCATAGGTTGAGTAGGCAACTGAGGTTGAAAGGGTGGAGGTAAAGGCAACGGTGGAGTAGACTTACTCGGAAGTTGAGGAATTGAATAAGGTGTATGCATAGATGGATATGACTGCATAGGGGGTTGGTTGGAGTATGGAGAATGATTTGGCCCTCTCCAACCTTGTTGCCATGGTTGAGAAGGTTGCCCATGCTGATATTGATTCCCATACTGCCACTACTAATTAGTGTTAGGATAATAATATGCACGTGAAAATAGTGTGGAGAAAATTCGAGAGCCATACCTGCACGTACCTAAGGAAAATTCCTTCTTGCTCCCATAGCATACAAGTATTCATCTTCAGGCTGTCCCCCTATAAATACAACTTTAATTCCTGGTATAGAGGGAAATTTTTCTGTGACATGGTCTTCTGCACAAATAGCACACTTATTAGTTTCTTTCAAATTAAGAGGACACTCTTTAGGAGGATGCTTGTCTCTACATTTAGGACAGAAAATACATAATGACTCTTGTTCCTTTGTTACAGGTCAAATAACCTCCTCATCAGCTCAGAGGAGAAGATAAATATGGAAGGAATAAAGAGACCTAAACTAAACCTACTTCTGCCAAGGTAACGTGCCCCTATAACAGCCAGAGTGCGTTATAACGCTCCTGATCCATGAAAAGGTAGCGTTAGTGGCCAGGGAAACACTCTGTTTAGCCTAGAGGGTAGCGTTACCCATGTTTTGAGTTTGAAACAAGAAAAACCCGTGGATAATGATTAGAAACTCGAGGTTTTTCTCATAGAGAGTCAGTGAAAAATGGAAACTGCAAGGCACTTACCTCTTATTAGGTCTTGCCAAAAACAACTAGACTCTCAAGAAAGGAAAAAGCATGGAAAGTTCAGGAAACATCTTGGTTTTTTCTATTTAGAACTGGTGGAGGGAGAAAAGAAAGGATTTCCCTCTCCATCTCCTATAACATGGAGCTGTGGGCTCTTGGTCCAAGGTCAAAGGTTTTTTGAATACATGTGAAGTAGAGCGTTTTTTGTTGTAGTGTGAAGGTCAAAGATCAAAAAGGTTCATTGAGAAATTTTTGATTAAGACATCACCACATTCAGAGAAAGAGAGAGAGATATTGGAAGACTGAGGAGGGCTTGGTACAACCGACGGTTGTAATCCTTCTTTTTATAAATCAATAGAATTGTATATGTTTTGTCCATTCAATGTGTCAATACTATTATTGTTTCTCAATTACTTACATAGCATGAGATGAATTGCTTAGATTTGCATTGCTTAATGTTTATCATATGTTAACTTAATTGATAGGAAGTATATTGTGGTAGAGATTACGCTGGTGCTTTAATTGATCATAGGGTCGGTATTTGGAGCTAGTGAAGGAGGATCCCTACTTCACTGCTTAGTGCTCTGTAAAGACTTCAGGATCTAAAAAGAGGTAATCTTCCATCTCATTTTATCAATTTGTTTAAGTTTACATGAACATATATGCATCTTCTTTGTGAACTATACAACTAATCTTACTGTCTGCCTTGGGCACCGGAAATCCCTGAGAGGGATATTCGATAACCAACAACCCAAGAATTTTACCCTATAGCAGAATTGGCGACTCTGCTGGGGAGTCTAACCCCAATTTTCTGGGATATTTCTTTCATTCCTCCTTTCCTCTGTTTGCATATCCTTCTGACCAGCTTTCATGCCCAGTAGACATTTCAAAAGCTCACAAAGTTTAGTTCAGACCCTGTTTTGCCATCTAAGGAATTTTACCCTAGCTAATGCTGCCTTTACTAGTGTTCCGGAGAGTTATAACGTGGTCTCTGCTTGATTACAATGCGTTAGTCCTTGCATTAATGTGATCTTTGCTTATACCAGTGCGTTACTCCGCCAAAATTTGTTGTTCACCCCTGTTGTGTCCCCTTTTTGGTTTAATATTTTTTTAGCCATCAGAACCACTCCTTGGCTGAATCCCTGTGCTTTTCTACCAACTGGAATTGTTGTTTGTTTGTTCTTATTTGAAAATTTAGTGTTGAATACATTTGCTTTTTATAGAAAGGAAAAAAAATTGCTAGTTTTTCTGCATCTAGCTGGATTGATTCTGAAAATTTTGGTTAAAAGACTGTGAAAAAGAGATAAATTGATGTTTGAATATTTAAATTTGAACTGTGTTATTTGAATGCTTGGTGCATGGATGTTGAAAGAAAACCTCTCCTGGTAGAAATACTCTTCATTGAATTGAATATTTAGAGCATATTTTTGCATGGTTTTCTGAGTCATAGTCTCTGTTGTGCATGTCAACACCTCCATTCAAATTTTTGGCCTACCGCCCCATATAAACCTTTCAAACCTACTACCGTGGCCAAAAACCTCCATATTCTTCTTGTCGTTACCCTTTTCGCCCAAAAAATACAATGTACAAAAGCTGAAAATCGCAGTATAAGATTTATCAGGCCTAGCCCCTGTAGTTCCAGCCCCTATGTTTTTTTCCCCATACGACTCAGGTGCTAGACCAAGCGCCAGATGGAAAGGAGCCTATCGTTAAAGTTTTTGGGCGCGTCTGGAGCCATCCGATCAAATCCAATCGACGGAGCGGAGTTGGTTTTCCGTGGTGGACCCCGCACCCACGCGCATTGCAAAAACTGGCGGTTTCATTCTGCACCACCATTGCTGAGAGGGCGGTATTCTCCGCGGGGCCAGCGATTCCATAGATCGCATGACAAGTGTCCCCATGTACGATTTTCAAAACCGCCCATTTCGCGCATTAAAGTTAATTGAGAGAACGGCCGAATGATTTATGTGTCGATGAGATCTCCAGGCCTCCGTCAATGTTGTTAATCTCTAGAGAGTTGCGCGTTTTAATCCACTCATCAAGTCACTGACACTTTGGATTGCTTGATAATCGTATTAGTAATAGTTTTCATTCCTGATCGCGTGGCCCGGAATCATTCACATGTCTTGTCGACCGCCCGAACCTCTCACCACGTCATCTGTTCCATTGGAATTTCGTACGCCTAGGTGTCATCATCTCGCGCATCCATCACATCTCTTCTCCCACCATCCGTAACATATTTCATTTATAGCCATAATACTTTGTTCATACAATTAAGTTTTAAGGTTTCTACGTGGAAAAACCTCTATATCACCTGTTTATCCCTATTCCACTGTATATTCCATTGTCACCCTGCATCCCCTCATCATTTTTCCCAGTCTTCATCCTCAATTCCGTAGTCACGTCTCCCTCCACCACCCTTGCATCTGGTTTTTCCTCTAATATATTTGCAGGTTTTGCAGGTTTTTATTGAAAAGGAGCTGTCGTAATGCATCGCCTCCATTACAGAGGCCAAGATCTCTTCTAAGGACAGTTCTTAACAGCGAAATTTAAGAGGGAAGCTGAGGATAGTTGCTGTGATATGACTTCATTAATGGAAATAGAAGTAAATCCATTTAACCCTACCGAGCAATTCAAAGGGGAAGATTTTGGTAGCTGAAAACATAAATGAGGTTACGAAGGATATCAGTAGAAAATCAAAGAGCTCAGTGTCCGGCATTGAGAAATACAAATTCCAGCTCAGGGCTCAAGGGGGCGAGAGTACCATGCACAATCACAAGCAATCTCAAGGTTTCATGGCAGCAGATTTTTCCCTTTCAACAAAGGGCAGAACATTCGTATATTTTATTATTTGTGTCTTGTTTATAAGGATATTTTCATCCTCAACATTTATTTCTGGAGGTAGATTACAAAGTATTGTTAATTATATTTATTCATTCATAGTGTGGGCACGAATGTTTTCCGCCATTTTATTCAAATCAGATCAATGAATGTATGACCTACCTCATTCTCTAGAGTTTTCTCCTTCTCCTATAAGAACTAGAAAGAAAGACATTGTAAAGGTTCCAGATTTCTATCCGCAAACTGTGCAGTGAAAGGCTTTTGTATACATTTTGTAAATTTTATGTATGAAAGCTCAGAGCCCGTAGGGTTTCAGTGAGGAGGAGTTATAACTGTAATGAGGATTCTGGTCTTTGGTATCCCAAAGTATGTAATATTTTCTTATGTGTTAATATAATATCTCATTTCATGCTATTTATCTTATTGTATCATGTTCTAGAATGCGAGTGGCTCACTGGTCTTAAGTAAGGATTCATCCTAGTTGGTGCCCATACTTGGATTAGTCAAGCGCTTTAAATAGGCCTAGTCATGATATATTGTTCCATGTTCATTTCATCCATATTTTCTGCTATATTAGTTACTTGAGGAGGGTGCTTTTAAAATGCCATTTTCATGTATGGATTCTTAGTTGGATAAGCCCATATGTGGTTTTGTTGTGTATATGGGTATCAGCCTCATGCTAACTAGTATCTTCTTCATGTTTCTTCACTGCATCCACTTTCTGATATTTGATTTCTGTGGCATATTATTTGAACTGGCCCTCTTTGTAGTAAGCTGTCTCTTAACTGTCTGACGCTTTTGTATTGGAGTTTTTCATGCTGTTCCTACATTATTCTTATCTTTGTATCAGCTTCTAAGAGAGTTTGGTTCCATTTAAACTAATTTCCTTGTTTTACAAGAGATAGCAGGAGAGATTTTGGATTGACAACCCAAGCTATATTATGAGCTCCTTGTTATGATAAGATGTCCTAGGCACTGGTCTATGGCAACTCTAGGCTGTCTCTAGGGGGACAGAATTGTCGACAACATCTTTCTAGCGCCGTTGCCAGGGACGAATTTGAGAATATCAGTTTCCCTGGGCCTCGACAAATTATATTCACTCTCTAATCAGGTGAGCACAGAGAGTTGAAGAGTTGTGTATCTCTCACCTTGGCGACTCCACTGTTATTTACTTGATAAATCTATTGGTAGTCCTGGCTTCTCGTAAGCCACATTTGAGATCGGACACATCACAGCCAAAAACGCCTGCGTCTAACCCAGAGAAGATCATACACAGAAGAGGTTGGAAAGAAAAGAAATCAGTTCGTGATGAGATCCTTGAGTTTTCTGAAGAATATTATCCATCCCCTTCTTCTCAAGAAATCCAAGTAGAAAATCACGAATCCACTGAGGAAAATCCCGAATATTACTCAGATAGCCCACCCATGGGAAGTGCTAGAACCAAAGATAACCCTCATCCTACCCTTGAGGTTGAGGAAGTTAAAGAAGTCATAGAAGTAGGTGATGTTAATCGTGAACTATTTCCATCTACACCTCAGGCTTCTGTGCAATTTATTCCCATTGTTATACATACTCCACTTCCTCCTCCTCCCCTTCCTTCATTTGTACATCAAATTGTTGCACAACCCCCACCTCCTCCAATGGAAAATGTTCCTGATTTCTTATTGAACAAATACACTCCACTGGCCTCACCCCAAGTGCTAAATGATATGCCACAGGATTATTTGAAGATTTTGCCTAGATTTAATGGAGAAAATGATATTGACGCTCAGAAACATCTTGAGGCTTTCTGCTCTTTTGCAGAAAACTTAAATGTAGAACATTTGGATGTGGTCTTGAGATTGTTTGTGCAATATTTGGATGGTGAAGCCAGAAAATGGTTCAAGACATTGGGAAACCGTTCAGTAACCACCTAGGATGACATGGAGAATACTTTTCTCAGGAAATGGGGAGAAAAGAAAGATTATGGATAGTGTCTCACTGAGTTCAATACACTCAAGAAGAGACATAATGAAGGGGTGTCAGATTTTATTAACAGATTTAATAAGTTATATCTAAACCTCCCTGCAGATATGAAGCCTCATCAGAACGCTGCAAAAGTTGTTTTCATTGCAGCCTTTGACTTAGATTTCGGTTTCTCCCTCAGGGAGAGAAAGCCTGCCACCCTAGATGATGCTCAGTCAGATGCTTTTGAATTGGAAGCGAACTTTGCTTCCTCTAGAAAATTAAAAGGGAAGGCTGAACAGGATGTTAGAAGGAGGGGAAAAGAAGAATTATCCACTTCCAACCAGGATAAGGATTCAGATAAAATGGAGGAAATAAGAAAAATGATAAAGAAGATGGTTAAAATTGAATTGGAGGCCAAGAGTTCAGCCCCCAAGAATTTCTATAATGCTCCAAACAGAGGATACAATCCCCAGTATAAGAGACCACCATTGCAAATATTGCCAAGGGAAGCAAAGGAGCAGCAAGATCAGGTACCACATCCATTGTACCTGGAAGGTCCAGCAGATGACTCCACTTAAGATGCTGCTTATGAACTAGAAGACTCAAATCTTTCTTTTTCAAATAATGATGAAATAGAGTGCCCTTTGCAAGAAGAGGAAGAAGAAGAGATTGATCATTATTGTAAACAATTTTTTGATTTCATGCAAGCACAATTCAATGTAAAATATGATCTCAGATCTTCAAGGAAGAGGACCAAAACTCAAGATGAAGAACAGGAGCCACTTCAAAAGGGGGAACCTGCTCAGAGAGAACCATCAACATAAAAAGCTGCAGAGAAAGGTAAGAGTCCTCTGAATAAGCCTTTACAATCTAATGACCAAGTTCCTTCTTCCTCAAAAATAGTCAGTCCTCCTAATGATGAGTCTGTGTCAAAAGAAATTAAATTTTTAGCTGAAAAGAAAGAGTCAAAAGAAGATGTGATAGAAAATCCCCCTCCTGCTTTTAGTTTGCAAAAAGAACTTGAGAAAATTAAAATTCCAGTCCCCTTGACCGAGCTGCTAAAACAACCTACATATCAGTCTCAAGTTACTTCTTTTATGCTCCCTCCTGAAATATCAATTATGCCTGATAGTTTAAACCTTCAAGAAGAAAGACCCGTGGTAGTCTTTGGCCCACATGTTGAGGAAGTAGATCCTTCTACTCCTTCTTTTTATGTGTCTCTAGTTATTCATGACCTGTTGTTACACAATTGTATGTTAGATTCTGGGGCTTCCCATAATCTTATGCCTCTATCTGTCATGGAACAACTAGGACTGCAAATCACACGCCCATATAAAGACCTTTATTCATTTGATTCCAAAAGAGTCAAATGATTGGGGATGATTAAAGATTTAGTGGTCAATTTGGCCCAAATTCCAGCAAAGAGTGTGGTCATGGACATTGTGGTGGCTGATATCCCAGCCCGCTTTGGCATGTTGCTGTCAAGGTCCTGGGGTACAAAAATTGGTGGGTCAATTAAACTGGATTTAACATATGCTACCATCCCAGTTTTTGGTGGACAGGAGAGGAGGTTATACAGAGAGACTAAATTTGTCAAGGTAGTTACTAAGGCTGATAACTCTGAAAATTCACCAGTCTATAGTAAAGAAGGAGATTTTTCATGCTTTATGCTAGAAGAAGATCAAAATTATGTGCATGAATCCTCCTTCAAAATTAAGGATGAGCAGCCTTTAGAAAATTATGAAGCTGGAATCTGGACTTTACATTTTGATGGGGCAAATTCAAGAGAAGGCAATGGAGCTGGAGTATTATTAACCTCTCCTACAGGCAAATGGGTCCCACTATCCTTCAAATTGGAGTATGAGGCTACCAATAATGTAGCTGAATATGAAGCACTTTTATTGGGATTGCAACCATCTAGAAACATGGGCATCCAGAATTTAAAAGTCATGGGAGACTCTGAGCTGGTGGTGAGACAGGTCCGAAATCAATGCCAAACCAAGCATCCTCGGCTGAGGGCATATAGAAATGAATTTTGGGACATGGTGGAGAATTTCTTCTCAGCCTTTAACATACATTTCATGCCCCGGGAGCAGAATCGAATGGCAGATTCTCTTGCTGTGGCTTCTAGTACATTCCGCCCTCCTCAGAACCCACTTTTGAGGTATGAAGTTGAGGTACGTTATAGACCATCCATCCCAGATAATATTAAGCACTGGCAGGTGTTTGAAGATGATGAAAAAATGAAGAGATTCCTGGAAACAGTGGGAGAATTCTCTAATATGGATATTGATGACAAGGAAGAAGGAGAAGCTGAAAATATTGCAGAAAATAAATGGGAAGAAAAAATAGCAAGTAATAAAGTGCTGCAGCTGAAAGGAAATGTTATCCCTAGAGAGCTGGTGCCCCTAGAAAGGTTGTTTGATAAAAATGATGTTCCATTGTAGCACAGTAAGGTAATAGAAGAAAATCAAGTAGAAGATTTGAATTTGGGCACTGATGCTGAGCCCAAAATCGTAAAACTACCCAAAAACGTTTCAGAGGAATATAAAAGGAAATATTTGAAATTATTTCAGTCATATAAGGACGTGTTTGCATGGTCCGATCAGGACCTAAAAACTTTTGATGTTAATATAATGCAGCATAAAATTCCTCTGAGGGAAGATGCAAAACCTTACAAGCAGAAGCTCAGACAGATAAATCCTCTGTTGCTTCCCTCCATTGAAAAAGAAATCAAGAAGCTGCTACAGGCCAAAATAATTGTGCCACTAAGATACTCTGAATGGGTTGCTAACTTAGTTCCTGTTCAAAAAAAGAATGGAGAAATAATATTATGTGTGGATTTCAGGAACTTAAATAGAGCATCTTTAAAGGATAATTATCCACTGCCTAAGATGGACCACATCCTGCAAAAAGTAGTAGGAGCCTCAAGAATGTCAATGATGGATGGTTTTTCTGGTTATAATCAGGTGGTTGTGCTTCCAGAAGATCAAAAGAAAACTACATTCACCACCCCATGGGGAAAATTTATGTATGCAAGGATGCCATTTGGTTCGATCAATGCAGGAGCTACCTTTCAGAGGGCTATGGATATTGCTTTTGTTGGTGAACAGGATAAATTTTTGGTAGTGTACCTTGATGATATAACAATTTTTTCAAAGGATGATACTAAACACATTTAGCATTTGCAGAGAACCTTTGAAAAATGCAGAAGGTATGGTCTCTCCCTTAATCCTCAAAATTCTCTATTTGTGTTAGATGAGGGAAAAATCTTAGGGCACATTGTAACTAAAGATGGTGTGAAAATAGACCCTAAAAGAGTTGAAGTCATAAATGGAATTCCTCTCCCCGGGAATAAAAAAGAAGTGCAGGTGTTTCTAGGCCGAATCAATTTTCTGAGAAGGTTTATTCCTAACTATGCTGAAATAGTTAGGCATATAACAGATATGCTGAAGAAGAACAGTGAAGTAAAATGGTCTCAGGAATCTAGAGATGCATTCTTCAGAATAAAACAGGCATTTGTTGAAGCTCCTGTGCTGGCTGGACCAGATTATGCAAAACCATTTATGATGTTTTCATTCGCTTCACCTCATACAATAGCTGGAGTATTGTTGCAGAAAAACGAAGATGGATATGAACAGCCTATTTCTTTCTTCAGTCAAGTGCTTCATGATGCTGAATTGAAATATAATATATTGGAGAAGCAGGCATATGCCCTGGTGAAGTCCCTCAAATCCTTTAGAATGTATGTTTTGCAGTCGCATATTACTGCATATGTCCCTACAGCAGCTGTCAAATACATTCTCATTCAGGGAGACAGTGAAGGAAAAAGGGGAAGATGGATTGCAAAAATACAAGAATATGATTTGGAAATCAGACCTACTAGGCTGATTAAGGGACAGGGACTTGCTAAAATGTTATCTGAATCAAATCATCAAGCCTTGGGCATTAATTTATCTGTGATTGCAAGTGAAGAATCTGAGAAGGAAAAAGAGCAACAAGGACTGGAGATGGCCGCTCAGAAAGCACATATAAAATACCTCACTAGTCCATGGTGCAAAGAAATAGTTGAATACCTTTTGACACTTAGCTGTCCTCCCAGCTGTGAAAAATCAAAATACAGGGCTTTGAGGCTGAAATCACAAAAGTACATAGTTGCTAATGGTCAGTTATATTGGAGAGATCTTTCAGGCATACTGTTATTGTGCCTCACAGAGAATGAAGTGGAAAGTATAATGATAGAATTTCATGAAGGGATCTATGGAGGACATTACAGCTGGAGAGCCACAGCTCATAAAATACTGAGAGCTGGTTTTTATTGGCCTAAGTTATTTGGGGATTTTTTTACTTGGGTTAGAGCATGTGATAAATGTCAAAAATTTGCTGAGAGACAAAAGATGCCTGCTCTGCCCTTAATTCCAGTTCATATAGATGAACCATTTCAGCAATGGGGATTATATTTTATTGGAGAAATACATCCCCCTTCAAGTGGCCAACATAAATGGATATTGACTGCAACAGATTACTTTACAAAGTGGGTGGAAGCCATACCTACGAGAAATGCTATAGATGCTGTAATCATCAAATTCATGGAAGATAACATCATATCCAGGTTTGGCTGTCCAGCTAGAATTGTAACTGATAATGCACAGGCCTTCAAGTCCAATAAATTTGTAAATTTCTGCCAGCAGCATAATATTGCATTAAATCACTCCACAACTTACTATCCACAGGGGAATGGCTTGGCAGAATCTTCCAACAAAACTCTGGTGAGGGCCTTGAAGAAGACAATTAATGAGAATCAAAAGAATTGTAATTCCCAATTGAAGTTTTCTCTATGGGAAAATAGGATAACCAACAAGAGAGCAACAGGGAAATCTCCTTATGAATTAGTATACGGACGAGCAGCTATGTTTCCGGTGCAGCTGGCACTGCCAGTGGCACGCTTTATGCAGGAAAATCAAGAAGAACCAGATGATATGATTATAAGAATAAATCAATTGGTGGAATTGGAGGAAACACGAGACCAAGTGAATCAGAGATTAGCAGAGTATCAGGAGAAAATGAAAAACATCTTTGATCAGCATGCAAAAGACAGGAAATTTCAAATTGGTGATCTGGTTCTCAGATGGGACATCCGGAGGGCTGAAAAGGGAAAACATGCTAAATTTGATCCACTTTGGTTTGGCCCATTTAAGATTATGGAGCTAAAAGGTAATAATACATTTATTTTAGAAAATTTGCAGGGTGACTTGTTAGATGCCCCTGTGAACGGCCAATTCCTAAAGCCCTACTTTCAATTTTTATTCGGGCAGAGTATGCCTATTGTATTATATTGTATATAGACCTTGTTTCACTTTTTATTTTAATAAGGGATGTGTGCTAATGAGTTTTGAAGAAAAAGCAAAAGGGCTGAAGAGCGGAATCTACATACAAGATGATCAAGGGTCTGCAAGTTCTCGACATGTCCAAGGATGAACATGCCGTCCCTAGATGGAGCCGATGTTGTGCATGTCAACCCCTCCATTCAAATTTTTGGCCTACCGCCCCATATAAACCTTTCAAACCTGCTACCGTGGCCAAAAACCTCCATATTCTGCTTGTCGTTACCCTTTTCGCCCAAAAAATACACTGTACAAAAGCTAAAAATCGCAGTATAAGATTTATCAAGCCTAGCCCCTACAGTTCCAGCCCCTATGTTTTGTTCCCCATACAACTCAGGTGCTATACCAAGCGCCAGATCGAAAGGAGCCTATCGTTAAAGTTTTGGGGTGCGTCTGGATCCGTCCGATCAAATCCAATCGAGAGAGCGGAGTTGGTTTTCCGTGGTGGTCCCCGCACCCACGCGCATTGCAAAAACCAGTGGTTTCATTCCGCACCACCATTGCTGAGAGGGCGGTATTCTCCGTGGGGCCAGCGATTCCATAGATCGCATGACAAGTGTCCCCATGTACGATTTTCAAAACTGCCCATTTCGCGCATTAAAGATTGGTCGAAGTCCGAGCAGCGGAATGATTGTAAACCGTCAGATCTCGAGGCCTCCATCTAGCGACTGTTAATCTTCGGAGTTGCGCGCGTTTTAATCCACGTCCATCGCGTCCCTGGCCCACTTTGGATTGCCCTTCGGCTCGTATTAGCCATTGATTTCATTCCTGATCGCGTGGCCCGAAATCATTCACATGTCTTGTTGACCGCCCGAACCTCTCACCACGAGATCTGTTCCGTTGGACTTTCGTACGCCTAGGTGTCATCATCTCGCGCGTCCATCACATCTCTTCTCCCACCATCCGTAACATATTTCATTTATAGCCATAATACTTTGTTCATACAATTAAGTTTTAAGGTTTCTACATGGAAAAACCTCTATATCACCTGTTTATCCCTATTCCACTGTATATTCCATTGTCACCCTGCATCCCCTCATCATTTTTCCCAGTCTTCATCCTCAATTCCGTAGTCACGTCTCCCTCCATCACCCTTGCGTTTGGTTTTTCCTCTAATATATTTGCGGGTTTTGCAGGTTTGCATTGAAAAGGAGCTATTGTAATGCATCGCCTCCATTGCAGAGGCCAATATCTCTTCTAAGGACAGTTCTTAACAGCGAAATTTAAGAGGGAAGCTGAGGATAGTTGCTGTGATATGACTTCATTAATGGAAATAGAAGTAAATCCATTGAACCCTACCGAGCAATTCAAAGGGGTAGATTCTGGTAGTTGAAAACATAAATGAGGTTACGAAGGATATCAACAGAAAATCGAAGAGCTCAGTGTCCGGCATTGAGAAATACAAATTTCAGCTCAGGGCTCAAGGGGGCGAGAGTACCATGCACAATCACAAGCAATCTCAAGGTTTCATGGCAGCAGATTTTTCCCTTTCAGCAAAGGGCAGAACATTCATATATTTTATTATTTGTGTCTTGTTTATAAGGAGATTTTCATCCTCAACATTTATTTCTGGAGGTAGATTACAAAGTATAGTTAATTATATTTAGTCATTCACAGTGTGGGCGCGAATGTTTTCCGCCATTTTATTCAAATCAGATCATTGAATGTATGACCTACCTCATTCTCTAGAGTTTTCTCCTTCTCCTATAAGAACTAGAAAGAAAGACATTGTAAAGGTTCCAGATTTCTATCAGCAAACTGTGCAGTGAAAGGCTTTTGTATACATTTTGTAAAGTTTCTGTATGAAATCTCAGAGCCCGTAGGGTTTCAGTGAGGAGGAGTTATAACTGTAATGAGGATTCTGGTCTTTGGTATCCCACAGTATGTAATATTTTCTTATGTGTTAATATAATATCTCATTTCATGCTATTTATCTTCTTGTATCATGTTCTAGAATGCGAGTGGCTCACTGGTCTTAAGTAAGGATTCATCCTAGTTGGTGCCCGTACTTGGATTAGTCAAGCGCTTTAAATAGGCCTAGTCATGATATACTGTTCCATGTTCATGTCATTCATATTTTCTTCTATATTAGTTACTTGAGGAGGGTGCTTTTAAAACGCCATTTTCATGTATGGATTCTTAGTTGGATAAGCCCATATGTGGTTCTGTGTATACGGGTATCATGCTCATACTATAGTATCTTCTTCATGTTCTTCTTTTCATCCACTTTACGATATTTGATTTTTGTAGCATATTTATTTGGCCCTCTTTAACGATGGTGGATCTTAAGCATCGATGCTTTTAAATTGGGTTGCTGCATTCCTACATTATTCTTATCTTTGTATCGACAAGAGATTTTGGTTCCATTAGTAATTTCCTTGTTTCTGAAGAGATAGCAGGAGAGATTTTGGATTGACAACCCAAGCTATATTATGAGCTCCTTGCTATGATAAGATGTCCTAGGCACTGGTCTATGGCAACTCTAGGCTGTCTCTAGGGGGACAGAATTGTCGACAACAGTCTCATTAAATTTCATACGTCCACTCCCCCTCTGCAATACTAATAATCAAGTACACTAAGAATCAAGAAATAATAAAATCAATCATATAACATTTTCTGAGCTCACACCAACAGTAGTTTAGGCTAGAATCTTGGGTTAGGAAAAGTGAGAAAATCACCCAAGATCTCAAAACTTGAGACTAAAGTCATTAACGAGTGAAATCCTACTGCACTCATATTATCGGGACCACTCCTTTACTGGAGCTAAGTGTGAGAAAACACTTGGGTGAAAAAGAAGGTAGCCCGCCTTCGACTACATTCAGTGGGCATTCTATATATTGAGTTTCCCTTTAGGGATGTCAAAAATAGATCGGGGATCTAGGTGTTCTTCCCATATAGCGTGTTGTCTACGACCATGACCCCCGTGATGATGTCTATGATTTGAGGTATCCTTAGTGGCCAAAATTTTTAGGGACTTACAGAAGGTGACTAGGATATGCTATCCTGGTAACTAAAAAATATGTACCTACTCAGTCTTCAGTCTTTAGGAGGGTACTTGTGTCCACGAGAGTACTTGCACCTATCATCTAAGGTTTGGGCAAAGCTCTAGAGTAACCGTAACTATACTTATGACGAACCCTCTCTGTAAGCTATTGTGATACTGAGTTTCATCTCCAGCAAATGGTAGTACTAAGACAGGGCACCCTATTATGGCTGCTTCTTAATTGATTTTAGAGAGTCCTTTTTTCTTTTTTCTTTTTTAGGTGTGTGGTTACTATCACTGAGACTTTATAATACATCACAATTTATTAATTTTTTTTTAAAATAAGCAGGTCACCATGGCATCTTTCGACCCACACCGTCTGTCTCAGCGATAGCAAGGTCTACTTCCTTTGACTCCAGAGGAAGAATTGAACCTTGGTGAACCCGTGCCTTCTGTGGAAGAGCGGTCTCCATTGACAAATCTTGATTTTCACATAGCCCCATATCATACGGAATTTCCAGAGGACCCTTTTACAGAAGGCGTTGTACCTCATTACAATCCTCCACTCACTAATCCATTGGCAACTGTGATAGTTCAGATTCCACCACACCAAGATATGTCTTCGGCTGCGCAAACATCCATTTCACAATTGGCATCCACAGGGTCGGTACCAATGGCAACCATCCAAGTTCGATACCATCCTCCTTGCTAGTTGTTAGTTCTATGCCATTACTTGGTAACCCCAGTAGTCAAATTATGCCTAGTCCCAACCCTATGGTCATCAAAACTGTGAGTAACTCGTCGAGTCCTTCAGGATCTACTCCTACCATGACCACGTCGGGACCTATGGTTTCCCCTGCCACGATTGGGACTACTTTGGTTCCTTTTAACAACCCTTTCGGTTGGAATCCTTTGCTAAGTTCAAACCCCTTGGCATCCATACCAGGGGGTAGTGTCACCAACATGCAGACGATGGGAAGTTTTTCACTACCCCTGCAATCATTAGGATAAAACGAACAACCTATTGTTAACACTATTCCCTTAAGTGGTCTAAATATTGGTGTAGGGTCTATGTCGTTGCTGAATTATGCAAGTAGTAGCATGCCTCCAGCTAGCTCTATTGCGTCCATATGGGCCAACCCAGCCCAACCTCCATCTGGACAAGGGGGGCATTTTTATCTTGGGGGCAACCAACCATTCGCCCTGCAATACAATATGCCCTATGGACAACAACCATATATCCCTACCCCTCCACCCATAGGAAATTTTTATCGAAGTCCTACTTATCCTACTGGTAACACATTGATGGGTGGACCCTATGGTCCAAATAGTTAGCCAATACTTCCTTGGCTAGATCAGAGGGAAAACACACAATTGCCATTTTTAGCAGCTCTAGACATCCCCTACATCTATAAACTGACTAATGATCCCATCAATCATAACCTGCTCTGGCCTCCAGTTTCACACAAGATTCTATCTGAAATCCTGAAATTTTGACAGGAAACAAGGGGAGGATCCAGCTTCACACATCACCACCTTTCATCTATGGTCTGTATCTAATTCCATGGTGGATGATAATATCCGGCTTCGGCTGTTCTCCCGCACTCTTACTGGCAATGTTTCCAAGTGGTATATTGAATTACCATGCGTCGCCATCAACACTTTTGGTGCCTTAGCTACGAAATTTCTAAAAAAATTTCAATTACCTATCAGATTTGAAACCGGTACATAAATTTTAACCTCATTGTGCTAAGACACTACCACCCACATCTCCGATCACATTCATGAATGGAGGCATAGGAGAAGGCTAGTCAAAGCGCCAATCCCAGATCATCTCCTAGCTAATTTGTTTTGTAAATCTCTCTTACCAACCCTAGCTAAAGACATTGGCCTATCTGGTGTGGTCACAGAGGATCAATCCATTCTTCATGCCCAGCATTTAGATTTAATCTATTCACAATCTGGCACGCTATATGATTTACTCCCCCATGCCCCTGGTAATCCAAATTCTCCCGCTACTCAGAAACCTGGAGTCCACGCCAATGGTATCGTCGACACAATCTATGATGTAGCCACAAAAAAATCTCGAGGGAAAACCTCCCAGCCATCTTTGGCTACCAATGCCCATAACCAGTCAACTACTCTTCCTACTGCTGAGGTAAATTCTGTACAAACTTCACAAAAACCCAGTGGAAAGAATAAGAAGAACAAGAAAAAGACATCTTCTTCAGAAGAGCAGTCGGACCATCAGAATAATCCCAATAAGAAAAACACTGCTAAAAATGACAAAGGGAAGGAAAAACCCATGAAATTTCCTTTCAAAATCTGTGTGGAGGACCACTTGACATAAAAATTTCCTCGGCTACAGGAATGCATAGATTTTATCGCAAACAAGGACTCTTGGAGGACACCTTCCATCCTACATAATCCCTTCCCTAATCCACAGCAGTAGCAACAACACATGGTTCCAAACTTGCCACAACCCTCGTAAAGGGGCAATGGTGGTTCACATCCTTCTAGTGAAGGACCATCCACCATTTATGGCATAGAAAGTGTTGAACTCTATACATGAGCCAAAATTTATGGAAATCCTGTCATAGATACTTAGGAACCTAGTACCAGTTCAAATCCACCGCCGCCCAATGATTTTCATATCGAACGGCCTACTGCTGACCCTGTGATTTGTCCCCCCAAAGGGACACTTCGACGCATGAATCATAACACCTCTGCACGTGTCGCCCAAAACTACAACATTGTAGAAGATTTGTCACAGACATCATTAGCCATGTCTGCTCTACAAGTATTGCAAACTTTTCTAGCACAAAGGAAAGCCTTGCTTTCGTCCATTGGTGGGATTGACCCCCAAGATTCTACACTAGCCATTTTTGACATGGAGAAATCTAAATCTTGCCTCTCACACCAATGTGCATTCCAGATATAAGTTGTTTTGAAAGCAAGACCAATCCATCGTACTGTCATTGATGAAGGTGCTTCGACCTCCGTTATGTCAACTACTTGCTAGCTCACTTTGGGTTCTCCCACTTTGTCTCCACCATCGAATTCCCTCAAAGCTTTCGACGGCCACACTTTCCTCCCAAAAGGCTACCTTGCTAGCTTTCCCATTACACTTAGTGGGAAAATGATAACGGTGGGTGTTGAATTCGTAGAGCATCATCTCGACTATAAACTATTGCTGGGTCGCAGCTGGTCAAATGCAATGACTGTCATTGTTTCTTCTGTTTTCCAACTCATCCTCTTTCCATTGGATGGGAAAATAGTCATAGTGGATCATTTATCCTTTTGCATCCCTAATTATGCCACATTACCAAGTAGCATTGTACCCCTAATAGGAGGTGTTCCTGACTCATACGTCAGTGTTGGTATCGGTCTTCTGAAGGCATCTTCACTAATGGGTTGTTTTCCTCTCTCACCACCCGAGGTTACAAATACAGTTGCAATGATATCCACCACATTGGATGGCTCTATCGACCCATGGATCATACTGACACCTTCATACATTGATTCCTATGGAGATCAGATGCCGCTCTCACACACCGAGTTGGTTACCAAACCATCCAAATTACATCTGAACCCTCCATGGCTATGGTTTCGACCAATGGTACGAACTCCCCACCCGTCACAGTTCCTTCTAAATATCTCCTCGATGAAATCCTACCTAAGAACGAAGTTATTCGAAAGATCATGTCTCTAGAAGAATGATCTTGGGGAGAATTCCACCATCGTGCTTCGATGTTCGATTCAGACGCAATAACTACTCAAATCTCATCCTTTGACCCAATTGAGATAGTCCCTTCCATTTACATGACTGTTCAAACCATCGATTCAGAAGGGAACATGGGCAATATTTCTAAGACAATGCTCATAGATATCTCGGTCAAAACGGGTATCGTGGAAAACATTCAGATTGGAGAAGATTGCAATCCCAAGGAAAATGCACACTTCACATCCCTCTTTAAAGAATTCTGAGATGTGTTTTCTTGGTCTTACAACGAAATGCCCAGAATATATCCATATATAGTCGAGCACGAAATCAAATTTTATGACAATGCTAAACCTATTCGACAGCAACTCCGACTTGTCCACCCACGCAAAGTGGCCTCTATAAAAACTTAAGTAGAAAAACTTTGGAATGCTGGTTTCATCTATCCCATTCCTTTGACGGAATGGGTTTCCAATTTGGTCCCCATAGACAAAAAACAAGGCACCATCCGCATTTGTGTTTATTATCATGATCTAAACATTGCTTGTCCCAAAGATAATTATCCTACGCCGTTCATAGATCAGATCCTTGATGATTGCGCTGGATGTGAGTCTTTTTCTTTTATGGATGGTTTCTTGAGGTATAACCAGATTTTGATTAAAAAATATGACCAGCATAAAACTAATTTCATATGTCCTTGGGGCACATTTGCATATTGTAAACTCCCATTCGGTCTCAAGAATGCTGGAGCAAATTTTCAAAGGGCTATGGACTATGATTTTCATGACATTAGGCATATTGTACAAGCGTACTTGGATGAACTCCCAGCTCACTCCAAGAAGCGATCCCATCACCTCGTACACCTAAAACAAATCTTCGCCCCGTGTAGGTTCTACAATATACGTCTAAATCCACATAAGTGCATATTTTTTGTTGAGTCTGGATGTCTTCTAGGTTTTATTGTCTCCAAGCACAGGATTAGGGTTGATCTCGATAAAGTTAAGGTAATCGTTGAATTTCCCACACCACAATCCATCCTGCAACTCCAACGTTTGCAAGGGAAGGAAAACTTTTTACATCGTTTCATCGTGAACTATGCCAAGATGATGAAAGGATTTATGTGTGTAGAAATTATATAACTTATTTGTTACATATCAAATATTCTCCTGATCACACACTATTTTAACTTCATGCACAATATAGAATCTATTCCACCATTGATCATCACATGCGGAAATTAAATCAATTGCAATGTACACATGAAACCATAAAAATTCACACACATTAACACAGTGATTTAACAGGAAAGCCAGAAGCTAAAAACCCTAACTATATGTATATAATATATTTCATAGATATCATGTAAAAATACTGATACAAATCTAATCATATCAAGCTCTCAGTACAATACAATCGCTACACACTAATCAGACCTGATCTAGAAAATCCATGCACCAATCTCTACCACTTGCTAGCCTACCTCTACTGCGCAATCCCTGGTGAAGAATGGCTCTGAATGAACTCAAATTCACCTGGATTGCACTGCGAAATCCTCATTGGAATCTCCACTGAGTGTTGGATGAAATCAATGCATCACTATAGTCACAACTGATAGTCACACTTGCTCTTTCACCTACCTCTCCACTGGTCTCCACTAAAACTGTCCATGCATTGTAGTTAACTGATGTATTCTTCAGTTGATTAATGAGTTAATATTTAGTGAATTAATTATTAATTAATTCACACCACTCTCACTAGTGTATCAATCAGTTGGACTAGATACAACTAGCTCAACTGTATCTAACCGAGTTAAACTGAACAAAACTCCACCAACTACTTCTATAACTCCACCAAAATCTGTCACATGAGTTCTAACTGAAGTCCTCATGCATTAGCTCCATTAAATCCTCAGGAATAGAATAATTCCTTCTATCAGCTACTGTGCCACATCTGTGCAGTTAACTGAAGTGCTCCAAGAGAATAATATAATGTTTAGAGTCCAAATATTATTAAGAGCTAATAATACTCGACATATCTATTTTTAGACTGGAAATATAAAAATAGATTCCGCCCAATATTTCTAAAAATAGAATTCCATCTATTTTTCCAACTTGACCAACCATCCACAAATAGCATCTTACAACTCATAGAATATGATCGACATGTCTAAAAATAGACATAGTCTAAAAATAGACTTTTCGCCAAAAATAGCCTGTGGGCCCACTTAGTGAAGGTGACTCTTTTCACTAAGCTCGTCATCTTGTTGAATCTCAACACTGCCTCTCAACAAGATAGGGATTATCTGCCACCCCGATCTTGTCTCTATGGTATTCAAATTTGCTCCTGGTGAGTGCCTTCATCAGAATATCTCCATCCTGATCCTCCGTAGGAATGTAAGAAAGCAACATGATCTTCCGGTGCACACAATATCTGATATGATGATACTTGATGTCAATATGTTTAGATCTATCATGAAATACTGGATTAATCGAGAGTTTAATGCAACTTTGATTATCACAATATATCACAGTAGGATCTAAGTGTGAACCGAACAAACCAACCAGGATCTTCCTCATCCATATAGCCTCGCATGTAGTCAAACTTGTTGCCATGTACTTGGCCTCCACTGAACCAAGTGCCATGGATCTCTATTTCCCGCTGTACCAAGAAACTGCTATAGACCCAATACTGAATATCCCTCCAGATGTGCTCTTTATGTCCATTGGGCTCCCTGCCCGATCTGCATCCGTGAAGCCATGAAGCTTCAACTCATCCAACTATATGTACCATAATCCATATCCAGATGTGCCCCTGAGATACCTCAGGACATGCTTGCTTGCCTTCCAAAAGAGCTTGGTAGGCTTAACCATAGCTTGTGAAAATTGGTTAACAACATAGCATATGTTCAGTCGTGTTTTGACCAAATGCATGAGCGAACCAACTTGTCGATAAATAGTGGCATCCTCTTTCCTCCAACCACCAAGAAGAGGAGTGTCAATAGGCTTGCAGCCCTACATGTTTAACTTCTCTAGTATCTCCTAGGCATACTTTCCTTGAGACACAAACATTCCATCCTTCCGCTGCCAAATTTCCAATCCTAGGAAATAATGAAGGAGGCCCAAGTCCTTCATCTCAAACTCCTTTGAAAGATCTACCTTGCATGAGTGTATCAACAGTTCATCACCTATTAGTATCCAATCATCTACACAAAGTACAATGATCAACAACTTACCCTCCACCACAATCTAGTATAGGTTCGGTTCCGCCTCACTCTTGGCAAAACCAAGTCCAGTGAAATAATTGTCTATCTGTGTGTACCAAGCACGAGGTGCTTGTTTCAGCCCATACAATGCTCTTTTGAGCCTACACACATGCGACTCGCTGCTGAATATTTTGAATCCTTCAGGCTACTCTATGTACAACTCCTCCTCAATGGCTTTGTTGAGGAATGCAATCTTCACATCCATCTGATGAATGTGCCAACCCATCTACGTTGAGAAAGAAAGGATGGTCCATATGGAAGAATACCTTGCGACAGGTGCAAAGGTTTCTTCATAGTCAATCCCCTCGATCTGTGAGAAGCCCCGAGCAACAAATATTTCCTTTTAATTCTCGACGCTCCCATCAGCAACTTGCTTCACTTTGTAGATCCATCTCGAACCTACCATTGATTTCCCTTTCGGCCTTGGGACAATCTCCCATGCACTGTTTCTGACAATCGAATCATACTCTTCCACCATGGCATGTACCCATGTGGGATCCTCCACAACTTCCTCGAAAGATGATGGTTCTATCATGATACACTTGCTCATTAGAGCCATGTATCCAGTAAATCGGTTAGGTGACTGTCTCTATCTATGATGTGATGTAGGGGCTCTTACATTCTGCGCTGCATCTAGATTCAGTCGCTCATCTTCTGTAGTGCACTTCTGCCCTCTGATGTTTGGCACTACATGAGTGGTTTCTTCCACTCCATGAACCTCCTCTTGTGGCTGAACCACATCCTGAGGCTCATCTTTTGGAACAAGTAGCTCCTCATCTACATGCAAGTGTAGCTCCTTCTCAAGCGACAAATTCATGGTTTTCTCCTCATAAAATTTGATATCTCATCGCACAACAGTCTTCCGACTATCTGGAAAATACACACGATAATTGTGGGGTGTTTATGTGTACCCCACAAATATCACAACCTCTGCAGTCGACTCCAACTTCTTCCTGGCATCCTTTGTCACATGAATGTAAACAGGTCAGCCAAAAATATTCAAATGAGAAATATCAGGCTTCTTACCAGAAAATGCCTCTTCAAGTGTACTCATGCCAAGTACTCTATGAGGACAATGGTTTTGCACATAAACTGCAGTGTTGCATGCTTCAGCCCACAAGTGTATGGGAAGGCCCTGATCATGAAACATCGCCCGTGCATCACCCATGATTATTCTGTTCTTTTTCTCTGTGACCCCATTCTGCTGTGGGTTATGAGGCACTATGAGCTCTCTTCGAATTCCTTCTGAGCTCCAAAAGTCTTTGAATTCGCCAGAGATGAATTCACCACCATTATTGCTCCTAAGAGCTTTCACCTGCTTCCCTGACTCTTTCTCAACTAGTGCCTTGAACTCACAGAACTTTGAGTATGTCTCACTCTTCTTATGCATGAAGAAGATCCAACACTTATGAGAAAAGTCATCAAAAAATATCACATAATACCTGTGCTTTGCTGTCGAAGCTACTGAGAAAGTTCCACACACGTCTGTGTGAATTCTCTCAAGGATTGTCATGGCACAACTATCCTTCTCACGAAAAGTGGTCTTCACAAATTTTCCCAAAGTACATCCCTTGCACTGATCTAATTGCACAAGTGTACCCTTGGGAAGCTCGGTAGAAATCTGCTGCAAAATTTTCAAAGCTCCATGGTGAAGATGGCCCAATCTCCTGTGTCACAATTCACCCTCATCCCGACTCACCACTCCTTCTGCTTTGCCTGCCATTACTGCACAGCCATATACCTACAATTGATAAAGCTTCTTAACTCGAACCCCTATGCTCCGAGTTTCACCAGTTGCTTTATTGTTCAGGAAGGCCTTTCCCTCGCTAAAACAACATCATATCCCTTGTCTTCCAACATCGCCACAGAGATCAGATTCTTCTTCAATCATGGAACATGCATGACATCCTTCAATATGAAAGGTTTACTAGACTCCATTTCAAAGGAAATGGTCCCGATACCAGTCGCACTGTATCTACCATCATCGCCCATCTTGATGTGCACTCCAAGATCCTTCTCATCCAGATCAGTAAACAAATCTTTGTCTCCGGTCATATGGAAAGATGCACCACTATCAAGAAACCACACTGATCCCATCACACTTGAAACCAAGCATGTGATCAGTGAAAAATACAGCTCAAAATGCGAGGCTAAGGCCTCTCCAGCTACAGATCCAGCAGCCTACTTATTTTTCTTCTTTTGTGGACAATTAGTGGCGTAATTTCCATGTTGGTGACAGTGAAAGCACTTCACCTTGGACAAGTCCTACTTCTTTCCTTTCACACCAGATTGAGAAGGATTTTTCTTTCCCTTCCCTTTCCTTGCTTTGGCAGCCAAAGTGCAATTTTCTTCATCTTCATTCTTCGATTAAGATCCATCCCTGGTACCCTGCCTTATCTCCTCCTCCACAAAATCCGACCAAAGTCGCTCCCATCCTGGCAGTTTCTCCCGACCATTGACAGAGTCCTCGTAGCTATTCCAAATCTTTGGAAGCCCAAGGAGAGACAAGCTCACCAAGTCATCTTCATCTGCATTAACCCCCACACTTACCAATTCATCCCTGCACTAGAAAAACTTTGTGAGGTACTTGGGTATACTGTCGCCTTTCTCCATTTTTATTTTCCTGAGTTTGTCTTTAAGCGCCAACTTCCTCTGGTCGCTTCTTATTTGGAAAAATTATATCAAATCTTTCCACATCAAGAATGGAGAAGCTTTACCATGAAGGTTGGACACTATGTGATCCTTCACACCTTCCAACAGAATCCTTCGACACTTTGATGTCTTCTTTTGCCATGCGTCAAGTGTGGTTGCATCGCTAGAAGCAGGTTTTGGAATTTCTGCATCTATGAAATCCTTCAACCCATTTTCATATAGCACCACCTCCATCCTATCCTTCCATGAAATATAATTCGAGTTTCCCTCAAAGGCATACTCCAATTGCAATCTGTTGAAAGACATTTCAATGAATTCTCAACTTCGACACCAAGAAAAACACTACAGAAAATTCGAATTCCACTAGCACAAAACTCAACTGCTTCAATAATTGCAATATGCTTTGATCAATATTTATCTGATACCATGTATAAATTATATAAATTATGTGTTATATATCCAATATTCTCCTAATCACACACTATTTTAACTTCATGCACAATACAGAATCTATTCCACCATTGATCATCACAAGCAGAGATTAAATCAATTGCAATGCACACATGAAACCATAAAATTCAAGCACATTAACACAGTGATTTAATGGGAAAGCATGAAGCTAAAAACCCAAAATATCCATATATAATATATGTCATAGAGATCATGTAACAATCTTGATACAAATCTAATCATATCAAGCTCTCAGTACAATACAATCGCTACAAAATAATCGGGCCCGATCTAGCAAATCCATGCACCGATCTCTGCCACCTGCCTCTATTGTGCAATCCCTACTAAAGAATGGCTCTGAATGAACTCGAATTCACCTAGCTTTCACTGCACAATCCTCATTGGCATCTCCACTGAGTGTTGGATGCAATCAGTGCATCACTATAGTCACAACTGATAGTCACACTTGCTCTTTCACCTACCTCTCCACTGGTCTCCACTAAAACTGTCCATGCACTGTAGTTAACTGATGTATTATTCAGTTGATTAATGAGTTAATATTTAGTGAATTAATTATTAATTAATTCACACCACTCTCACTAGTGTATCAATCATTTATACTAGATACAACTAGCTCAACTGTGTCTAACTGAGTTAAACTGAACACAACTCCACCAAATACTTCTATAACTCCACCAAAATCTATCACATGAGTTCTAACTGAAGTCCTCATGCATTAGCTCTAGTAAACCCTCAGGAATAGTGTAATTCCTTCTGTCAGCTGCTATGCCACATCTGTGCAGTTAACTGAAGTGCTCCAAGATAATAAGATAATGTTTAGAGTCCAAATATTATTAAGAGCTAATAATATTCGACATATCTATTTTTAGACTGGCAATCTAAAAATAGATTTCACCCAATATGTCTAAAAATAGAAGTCCATATATTTTTCCAACTTGAACAACCATCCACAAATAGCATCCTGCAACTCATAGAATATGATCGACATGTCTAAAAATAGACATAGTCTAAAAATAGACTTTGCGCCAAAAATAGCCTACAGGCCCACTTAGTGAAGGCAACTCTTTTCACTAAACTCATCATCTTGTTGAATCTCAAAAATGTGATTATTAAAGAAGGGAATGCTATATTTCTGGGATGATCAAGCTCAACAGTCATTTGACGCCTTGAAACGAGCACTTGTTTCTGCCCCACTTCTTAGTGCCCCTGATTACTCACGTGACTTTCTCCTCTACCTGGCAGCCTCACCATCCTTACTTGGCATGGTTCTGGTTCAAGTTCACAATGATGATAGTAAAAATGTGATATATTACTTGTCAAAAGGTCTCATCGGACCCGAACTACGATACTCACATGTGGAAAAAGTCTCCCTTGCAGTAGTCTTCGCTGCCACTCGACTCCAACACTATATATTACTACGTCAGACCATGGTTATTGTTTTGGAGAATCCCATGTGACACATTTTGTCTCACCAAGTTATCGGAGAAAAATATTCCAAATGGCTAGTGATCCTCCAACAATTTGACATGATTTTCACTACTGCCAAAGCAAATAAATCTCTAGTCTTCGCCGAATTAATGTCGGATCTTTCGAGAATCGACCTAGGAGATGTAGCTCATGATCCATTTCCTAATGAATCCGTCTTCTTAGTTGATTCTTCTGATCCTTGGTATGGAGACATTTTGGTCTATCTCCAAACTCAACGCTTCTGCCCAAATCTCACATCGGACGACCATCGTCGTATTTTCCACCAAGTGAAACACTACCTCGTACTCAATGATACTCTATATCGTCGTGGTGTCGATACTATCCTTCGGCGTTGTCTCACTATTGATGAAGCCAAACGTGTTTTAAATGACTGTCACGCAGGGGCATGCGCGGTCATATTTCTAGCATAGCTACTGCACAGAATATCTTGCGTGCAGGCTATTATTGGCCGACTTTGTTTAAAGACTGCATCACAGCCATCCAGAAGTGCCATCCGTGTCAAATTTTCACAAAGAAAATGCATGCTCATTCCACCCCCCTCCACCCGGTTATCTCCATTATTCCTTTCACTAAATGGGGAATAGATTTCATTACATGCAACCCCACTTCGGTCTACAAACACAACTACATTTTCATGGTGGTCAATTACTTTACAAAATGGGCAGAATCCATTTCCACATTCAGAGTCGATGGAGAAGCCACCACTTTGTTCCTATTCAATCAAGTTATCTGTCATTTCGGAGAACCCCTTTCAATAGTCACTGATCATGGATCACATTTTCAAAACCATATGATGAAAAAATTAAATTCCATGCTAGGATTTCAACAAGATCAGTCTCATCCTACTATCCGCAAGCGAATTGCCAAGTCAAAGTCATAAATGGCATCCTCAAAACCATGATTTTTCGATTAGTAGGCAACCATAAAACCACATGGCATTGGAAGCTATATTCTGCATTATGGGCATACCGTACATTAGTCAAAACCTCCATAGGTTTCATGCCATTCCAACTCGCATTCGGCCTGGAGGCAGTACTTCCAATCAAGTGTGAAATTCCATCACTCAAGCTCGCTGTTGAACTCCCACTCAGCACCACTGCCACAAAAGAGCGCTTACTCTCACTCGATCACTTGGATGAGACTCGTCGAGATGCCACACTAGCACTCAAAGCCCACAAATTCCGAGTCAAAGCTCAATATGATAAATATGTCAAGCCTTGTTCTTTTCAAGAGGTTGATCTTGTACTACTCTACGATTAGAGACACAACCTCTTGGGGGCAAGAACACTTCAACCATTATGGCTTGGTCCTTATGTCGTCACAAAAGTCCTCTCAAAAGGAGCTTATGAACTTCAAGACTACAATGGAATTCTACTCGCGGAGCCCCGCAATGGGCTCTATCTGAAGAAGTATTTTTCCTAGTTACGCACTAAGCATATGCTTCATAATTTTATGTATATAATTTTTTCCTATTGTTTTGATGTCTCTAGACATTTTTTGTTTTTGAGGTGTTTTTTTTCTCATATACAATATTTTTCTTTTGCACATATGTCATCATTCTCCTTATCATACGTCAGATACGTAGACGATGCTAGTCGTCACACTAGACACACTTCTTCAGCTTCTTGGGTTCTCTACACACTTGAGTAAGAACTTCTTAGTTCTGTGGAAATTTTCCTAGGTAGCGCCACCAATAACATTGCCGAGTACATGTCAGTGATCCAACTTCTCACGGAGGCTGCATCTCGCGACATCTCCAATTTAGTTGTAAGGTTAGATTCCCAACTCGTCATTATGCAGTTAAACAATCATTACCGTGTCCGTCATCCAGTCTTGTTACATTATTTTTTAAGGGTGTGACTTTTAGAACGTCAATTTCAAACAATCACATTTGAGCACATTCCTAGAGAATTTAATGCATTGGCCGATTCTTTGGCAAACTATGTATTAGATTGGCATTAGTCACACTTTATATAAAAATATTTACACATGAGTATATATTTTTACCATCAAAAAATGCATAAAATTAAAAAACACATAAGACCAAAATCACCAAAATTATGTATATATATATATATATCATGTCCAATACAAAAGTTACATCAAAAAATCTCTCAAAACTTGGGTATTTTACAAAAATTTGGCAACACTAAGCCTCATTATGACGTTTATACAATTTCTCTGCTAGCTAAGCCTGATGCTCAAAATAACATACAACTGCTCTGGCTATCCTGCTCAGAGGCACCAGGTATCTCTCTGGCACACCCACGGTATGCCGCTGTAGACGAACTGGAATCTCCTGCATAGAAAGAGGTGGTACACCCATGCTCAAACCCTCCAGGTTTCTGGAAATCTCATGTAGGATCTGGGTATCATCATCTCCGGCGGCTTCTGCATCCTTCGCTGTTGCGCCAGCCCCAAGTAGCTACAGTCCTTGCCGTGCATAACAAGGGGCCCCATCTGGGCGGACAGGTGCCACATCTGTGTCAAGCAAACAAGCTTCATGTCAAAACATATTTTCACCCTATTTAAACAAAAAAAAATTGCATAAACATTCAAAAGACAAAAAATACTTCCAAAGTATGTTGATCATTCCTTTATTACCATCTAGCCCCCACTGGGTGCCAGGGGGAAACACTAGCTCCGGATCTCTGGTGAATTTCATCCCTGCATAGGGATAATACTCAATCATAATGATCTGATATTTGAGCCAATCAAAGAACCCATCATCAAGGAAATGATGGACGGGACCCTCTCCTGTCCGCAGTATCAAAGTTTCCCATCGAGCCTGTCTCGGCTCTCGTGTGCCCAATGCATCTCTAATAATCTTGGGTCTCATCACTGGCACTCGCTCTAGTAGGAAATATATGATCAGTGTACCGTACCCAAACTATCTTTGGGTACAGGAGTTGCATGTTGTAAGTTCTGCACGAACTCGACGGACAACTCCTTCACACCAATCAAATACCTGGGGTTGCATACAGTCTAAGGCTAGAAACATCTCAGTCTTGGTGGCCACATGCTGACTCTTGGACCCTGCCAAGCGAATGATCATCCATAGCAGAGACCTCAATGGTCTCGAAGCCACCCGAGCGATGGGTACCTGGTTACTAACTGCCTCTGTGTTCTATATGCAATGAGTGCGAATAAGATCAGCAGTAGAGCAAGGATCCACTTTGGGCCCCGTCAAGTTGGGCCTTGGTCCATGACACGACAGGCTGGTCAAAAAGTAGATATCATCCTTCTCAATGGAGAGCTCATTTCCCCCCAATGCGAAAGACGCGATAATGCTCATCCCACTGCTAAATTAGCCACCTCAGTAGGTCCTCTTGGCCCCTCATCAGTTCCAAACGTGGATATTTTATCAAACCACACCTACGGAGAGCTAACAAACTTGCAGCATCGGTGACCATATCTCATTCTTCCTGCTCATGTTCCCTTTCTCACCAGATATTCATGATAAACAGTTGAATACCTGCCAGAACGACATTTTCAACGAATTAGAATTTTCTTGGAGTGCTTCAAAATGTTAAACAAGAGGTGCTTAAAACATGTTTTCTGCCTAACGCGGGCTATAGAGCAAAACATAGCATGCTAACGTGCCCTTACTTCACGGGATGTGCGTTTAATGCGGGCCAAGCACTGCTTGCCTGCATTAGCCGCTAAATTTTTTTTAGGGCCTACCAAAATCCACATTTTGAACCAGAAAGACATCATAAAAACACTATAAAATGATAGCAGGAGGTTCCATCTCTTACCTGGATCTCACGAGAAGAAGAACCGTTGCCCAGATTTACCACACTCACTAGCTAAATTTTTCACACTTTTTTCACCCCAGAGCTCCTTCACAACATTGAAAACAGTGAAAATGAAAGTCTTATGACCTTCTTATAGCGATTTCTGGGGCATGATTCTCTCAGCTAGTCTGCAAAAAATTGTGAATTCTTGCTGCATATTTTTCGCAACTATTGAGTTTAGTTACCGATGTTCTGATGAGTGATTAAGATCTATATGCAGATATAGCCATGTTCAACCCTTATTCAAGCGTTCTTTTTATGGTATTTTTCTTCCTCATTAATTCCAAAAAACCTCGAGTTCTCTTCTTCGGACTCGTTAAATTTACACGAAGTTGATTTTGAGCATTCTTTTTATGGTCTTTTTCTTGCTTGTTAATCGGAAAAACCTAGAGTTCTCTTCTTCAAAATCGTTAAAACTGACATGAAGAAGCATTGAGCTTTCTTTTTAGGGATTTTTTCTAGCTCATAAAACTAAAAAGACCCTGAGTTTCCTTTGTCGAGCTCATTAAAATACCACGACAGAGAATCAAGAGCCATTCTTTCCTCTTTTTTAAAGCTCTTTAAATAGAAAAAGTGACCGAGATTTTCTCTGCATGACTCGTTAAAATTTCACAGAGAGCACTGAGTTTTTCTCTGTTGGACTTGTTAAAATTTCACAAAGAATATTGAATTTACTTTGTCTCCTCGTACTGATAAAAAAATGAGGTATACATCCATTGAACATAGATTTCTCACCTTTTCCGGCTTCGATGGACTAACTCACAGAAAATGAACTGTTTTGGGCTTACTATTCTCCCTTTGACATGCTCGGTTATCAACACATGAAAAAGGCACCCCCCCCCGGAGTTGTCTTTTACGAAATTTTTCAGACTCTCTAAATATGAAAAATTCACCGAGTTTACTCGTCTGGACTTTTTAAACCTAATCATATGGGGAAAAATGGACAAAATGGATACTACCTTTATTACATTTAAGAAAGGTCAATTTGGCAGCAAAAATCTTGAACATGGCACTTCCCAGAAAACTCTTTCGTAGTTAGTTGAACCCTACCATCTATGAGTTTAGCCTTCATTTCCCAGTGTTCCTACACCAGTAAAATCCTAAAATACTCTTTGGTGTTCATTAAGCCTCATCTTCCTAGTACCCTATTAGAGTGCCTTCTATTGTTCAAGCAGATCTCGCTATCTACTGCTCCTCATATCAACCAAACCGATCATTATGCAAAAAATTATTTGTCGTCATTTATCCCCATTCGCTCTTCATTATTTCCATCAAGAACAAAATCATATTTTTCTCGTTTCGTGTTGACTAATGTAGGATGCCTCAGTGCCTACCTTTCAACAAATCTCTTCCTATCGACTTCAACATCTTATCTAGGAAGTTGATCCAGAAACTCATCAGTACCCAGATACTTGCAGACATCAGTGGCAGGTGATCTTGTGTTTGATTGGGGGTCTTCATCATTGGCTCCCAATCGAATTATTCTACGAGTGTTCGACTTGAACTCCTTTTATTCACACTCACTATAGTGTACTGTGCATCTTAGGGACCAGCATCATTATCGGTGGCCACCTTCGCGACTGTTAACAATTTTCATTATTGAATGGTAATCAGACGATTTCTCACATGTTCGATGATAGCTCCTTCATTCACATGTCGATAAATATGCATTTTAATTGAAGCAGTGGCCAAGACCTTGAGGTTAAGGCTACACCATCTCAGTTGTGTTTCCTTCCCCAATTCGCGATATTGTTTATGGAGACAACTTTTTCAACCTAATCTTGTTATGATAGACATTTCCACGTTATGCTTATTGGTGGGCATATTGTTCATATCTCTATACTAGAGAAATCATGTTGATTATCTACTGAGCATGGGAATTCCCGACTCAAGACAGATACTATATTTTCTGACATATGTTGTTGTTTCAGGTTTTCCTTAGTCCTCCAATCTCTTTAGCTCTACTACACATATTATAAAGTATTTCGGCCATTGTCTTCATCTCTGATCTCACACTTTAGGGGGAATTTGTTACAGGTCAAATAACCTCCTCATCATTTCAAAGGATAAGATAAATATGGAAGGAAGAAAGAGACATAAACTAAACCTACTTCTTCCAAGGTAACGCACCCCTATAACAGCCAGAGTGCATTATAACACTCCTGATCCATGAGAAGGTCACGTTAGTGGCTAGGGAAATGCTCTGTTTAGCCTAGAGGGAAGTGTTACCCGTGTTTTGATTTTGAAACAAGAAAAACCCATGGAGAATGATTAGAAACTCCAGCTTTTTCTCATAGAGATTCAGTGCAAAATGGAAACTGCAAGGCACTAACCTCTTATTAGGTCTTGCCAAAAACAACTAGACTCTCAAGGAAGGAAAAAGCATGGAAATTTGAGGAAACATCTTGGTCTTTTCTATTTAGAACCGGTGGAAGGAGAAAGGCAAGGTTTTCCCTCTCCATCTCCTATAAAATGGAGTTGTGGGATCTTGGTCCAAGGTCGAAGGTTTTTTGAATACATGTGAAGCAGAGCATTTGTTGTTTTAGTGTGAAGGTCAAAGATCAAAAAGGTTCATTGATAACTTTTTGATTAAGACATCACCATGTTCAGAGAAAGGGAGAGTGAGATTGGAAGACTGAGGAGGGCTTGGTACAACCGATGGTTGTAATCCTCCTTTTTATAATCAATAGAACAATATATGTTTTGTCCATTCAATGCATCAATACTCTTATTGTTTCTCAATTAATTACATAGCATGATATGAATGGCTTAGATGTGAATTTCTTAATATTTATCATATTTTAACTTAATTTATAGGAAGTATATTGTGGTAGAGATTACACGGGTGCTTTGATTGATCACAGGGTTGGGATTTGGAGCTAGTGAAGGAGGATCCCTACTTCGATGCTTAGTGCTCTCCAAAGACTTTGGGATCTAAAAAGAGGTAATATTCCATCTCATTTTATCAATTTTTTTAAGTTGACATGAACATATATGAATCTTCTTTGTGAACTATACAGCTAATCTTACTATCTGCATCGAGCACCAGAAAGCCCTGAGAGGGGCATTCGATAACCAACAACCCAAGCATTTTACCCTATAGAATCCTTCATGAGTTTTTGCTGAAATTTTAAAGAGTCTAATTGTTTGGTAACAGTATTTATTATATCAATTTTCATGTTTTTCATTTTATTTTATAGTCCAATAATCATAGCATCAGTAGATTTACTTTTTCTATTTCTATTTCGAGTTCCTTTACTGGATCTATACTGATTTCTTAAAAATTTCCTACATAATTCACAAATTTGTTCAAAAGTTTGCTGAGAAATATCACCTTGTCCTAACAGATTTAAATTATTTCTAGCATTATCAGTAAGTCCTCTTAAGAACAAGGTTCTAATAGTACTGGGATTAAACTTAAGTTTCGAACTTTGTAAAATATACAGAAATATTTCTAGGTAATCTTCAAGAATTTCATCATCATCCTGTATGATTGTAAAAATCTCATCCTGCATGTCCCGAGTTTTGAAATATTCTTGGTATTTATACAAAAACACTCTCTTCATCTGATCCCAAGAGGTTATAGTATTTCCTCCTAACCCCATAAACCAGCATAGAGCTGAGTCCTTGACAGTAACTGGAAATAATCTTAACTTCTGAGCGTCAATTGAATAATCATAACTTCTACACATAATATCAAACTTGAATAGAAAAGAGTTAGGATCTTCATGAACTTTACCATGGAAATGAGGGAGAGATGATGGTGAGATATTCTTCATTTGCGCCACAGTATCAAGATCCACAATTGGAAACACAAAAGTGGATTGTTTCACCAGTCCCTTCCAAATGATCTTCATGGTCCACCATTGTTTCCCCTTTACTTGTACCACTCTCAACAGGTTGAACCACACCTAAGTTGTTGTTACCAGATTCTAGGTGGATTGTTCCTGCGTGATGGGTTTGAATTGGATTGGGCTTCTTGCTTACAGAAGGAGACCCAATATGATAATTGTTTTCAGAATCCTTTTGGCCCTTCATGGGATTCGAACCCTTAACTTTTCTAGGCATTCATTTCAAAAAAATAAAGAAAAATAGAAAACAAATTCTAGTAAAAAATGCTGTCAGAAATCAATTAACACAAGTAGAATTCCTTAAAAGAATATTTTCCAAAAAATACTGCAAAAATAAAGGAAAAATTACCTCTATTGTATAATCAGAAAATTCTTACCAAATAAAATCACCTCCCCGGCAATGGCACCAAAATGTTGGGTGCAGGAATTACACTTAAGAAAATTCCTCAACACTTAATTTGTCGACTCGGGGGATCCGTAAACTTAGAGATGAAGCACAGGAAATGGCAGATATGGTATGAATCTTCCTAATATAAATCCCTAATTTCTTTAAAGAAAAGATTGCAAAATCAAATTAAAAAGAGAAAAAGGCAACTTGAACCATTAAAATAATCTAAGACTGGAACAAGGAAGAATGCATTTGCAAGAGGGAATTAAATATAAAAGGCAATCACTCTAGCTAATTATTGTTTAACTACTGAGTGTGTGTTTTTCTTTAGTAGAGACACTAGCAGTCTCATCAGATGGGTCCTTAAACCTACTCCTTTGGAGATTTCCTTCTAGCACTAATATGTCCTGCACTATCATAGTCTGCTTGCACTAGTGCAGGAATAACGATTTATGCAGAAGGTATAATTGGTGTCTTTACTAAAGGATTTTTTACTTCATGCAAGGGCTTGAACTTTTCCAGGTTCAAAGCACTCAAATCCTATGGCAAGAAACTAGTTCTTGCACTAGATCAGAACTTCCTACACTTAGCATTTAATTCTTAAAATGAGTGCTATTATACTGTTAAATCAAATTGCACACATAAAAAGTGAATGTTTCTGATCTTAACAGAGTGCGGGAATAAAGAAACAATCAATATAAATTTATCCTTTCATAAGCATTTAAGGAAAGAAATAATATTGTGGGAAGTAGAATAAGAAGGCTTGCTGCATCACATCAATGTGCACTGGTGCAGGTTCATTTTTCCTGCTTGGACCAGGTGGGGAAAACCAATCAAACAGAATTGCAGAAAAGGAGATATCACACCAACATGCACTAGTGCAGGGTTATTTCTCCAGCTTGGACCAGGCAGAGGAAAGCCAATCTGAAATCAAGTGTAGGAAAGGAAATTGCAGGAAAAGGAAATTTATCTACTTCTCACAATGGATCCGCTTTCACTCAGACAGGAATTCATGTGCTTAAAATTAAATCACACTTGAAAATGTAAACACAGATTACAAGAAAACAAGAAATGGAGTAAACGTGTTGGGTTCATTGGGCCTAGCCAACCAACACGTTTCCCTTTTAATAAAAAATGCTACTCAGTACCTTAATCAATTCATCAGCTCAAATACAGAAAAACAATTTGTGAAACATGAGGTGAAGCTCCCTTTTATTAATTCACTGAGGCAAGTACATACATTAATACATCGTCCAGCCCAGATTCGGGCAATAACAAAATACAACAACCTGTTACCACCTCTCTGGCTGTGTCTCTGTTCTCTTCTGCTATCAAAAACTTAGCCTTTTTTAGTCCTATTTACGTTCTACATTATATAGATCTTTGGCCAAAGGAAAAAATAGATCATTCAACTGATTACATAACCAAACACATAATTTAGCTTTTCGGCCTTCAAAATTAGACAGTTAGAAAAACTAGCCATAGCCAATCCCCAGCTTTCGTCCTTCACAGATTCGGTCTTGGCTGCCTTTGGATCGATCTTGCTGTCGTGGCTGAAGCTGCTCAAAACAAGGTAGTGATCAAGGAGATTCAGATCTACTACAAGGATTTTTTGTGCTGGCAACAGTGCAAGATTTGATCCTACACTAGGATCAGTGGTCACGGTAAGTACTCTAACTACCAAATAAACATTGCAGATATTGATAAGTTACAAAGAGTGATTAAAAGTAAGAAATAATGTAATAAATGTTTAATTAATTCTAAGTTGAATTAAAAGTATGAAAAATAAATTTTATACGAAATATTTCACCGTGCTTGGACTAGTGCAAGATGAGGGTACATAAAAGAGGTAAAACAACAGTGAATGGTTATGATTTAGGAATGGGAAAATGGAAAAAAGAGAACAAATTAGGGGGCTAAAAATGGGGAGGATGGGGTATAAAATACCTCATGTCATTCGCGGAATCCTTAGCTGCAAAAATGGGATGGAAATTTTTATTCAAGGACTCTTTATGGTCACAAGTTATGAAGCAGAAGTATATAGATCCTATGGAGATAACTGATTGGATTATAGCCCCCGGGAAAAAAAAATTGAAGGCTTATGTGGTATGGAAAGTGATACTGGGATTGATTAACATTATAGAGGAAGGCATGGTATGGCGATTTGGGAATGGGGCGCATGTGAGGATTGGGTTGGACCCATGGGTTGGGTGCAAGGAGGCTTTTTCTCTGCTGGTGGATTTGATGAACATCGTTTAGGCTAATAGGATCCAGTTTATAAATCAAATTGCAAATGAGGCATCCTCCTCGCGCTAGGCTCAGGGATGGATGAGTGGGGAGGATTTGTAACTAGACCTCAAATGGCATGAAGTTTGGCAGAAGTACATTGGTGAGCTGGAGCATACTCATGTGTGCATCAGAGATAGAGAGGATGATTTAAGGTGGGATCCTATTCCTACTGGTAAGTATACTCCTAAGTTTGGTTATGCCTTTATCATGGCCAAAAAGGGATGGGAAGCTCCTACTTGGTGGGAAAAATAGCTCTGGAAACTAAAATGTTCGGCAAAAAGTAGGATCTTCTTCTGGTGCATTATGAATAATAAATTCCCAACGTCGGATAATATGGTAAAAATGAAGAAGATCGGGTCGGGATGGTGCCCCCTTTGCAAAGAAGAGTCAGAATATTTCCAACACCTATTAATTTATTTTCCTTAAATTAGCAGAGATGTTTGGGGTGAAGCTCTATCTACTGCAGGGAATATCCAAATATGGGAAGGGAGATCGGTCGTGGAAGCTTGGAGGTCTTGGTGGAAGGAGAGCTTAGAGGAAAATTGGAGGACATTGCCTGTGATAATCTCATGGGGGGTCTGGCTTGCCAAGAACAGGGTAATATTCAAGGAGAAAGAGCCTCGGATTCAGAATATTTCCGTGGAAAGTATGGCCATCTATGCACAAATGCTGGAACCAAAATCAGCTCATAATCCAAGGTGGTTTTCTAGGAAGAGATTAGAGGGGATATTCCATGGGCTTAATTTTAAGTAGCTTCAAGTGATGAGGACAAATGCAGGGCAGGCTTAGTGATTCATATCAATGAGGAGAATCATAAGGAATCCTTGGTGGGTCTGGGGAATGGGACAAACAACTTCACCGAACTTAAAGCATTGCACCTGCTTCTGTGCTAGCTGATGTAGCTAGGCATTCATTCAATTCAAATTTTTTGGGATTACTTGAATATTTTCAAGTGGTTCAATAAAGAATTTATGTGCCAAAGCTATCTCTTATTTCCAATCCTAGAAGAAATATGGCCTTTAAAAAATTCTTTCACTTACATTTTTGTCTGTCACATTTATAGGGAGTGGAATGAAGCAGCAGACCTCCTTTATAAAGAGAGCCTACAGCAAGTTTTGGGAAATTTGAAAATAAAATAAAAAAGCTTAGAGGATCTGGTTGAGTTGGACCATGCCCCTTATCTCTCATCTTATAGTTCTATGGGTTATTGGATAGGTTTACTGTCATTACAGATTATATTTTTTTGTCATCTGTTGAGGATCGTTTGCCTCATGTGTGAGGTAAATTTTTGCTATTTTATTTTTTTCTTGAGGCAACATATACCTTTTAGATACTTTTTTATATACTTTTGGCCGGCCGCGAGTCTTGTTTGAGCTCGTTTCTTCATAAGAGGGAGCTTAGGATCTACTGGAAGGTGTTGTTGTGGCTTGGCTCACCTTGTAGGGTGTTTTCCTTTAGAGGAGCCCTGGCAAGGAGAGATGGTGAGGCTACAAGGGACATATTTCTCTTTCAAGCAGCGTACAGGCAGAGATCCAGTATTTCTGAGTTTTTTGTGCTTTTGGCTGTGATAAAAAATGGTTGTATGGATTTGATTTTGTGTTCCTTTCAAGACACACTATCAGATAGAATGCATATAGCATGTACTATGTAAAATTTTTATTAATTTTAATGGAAAGTTTCGATTTTTTCCTTTAAAAAAAAAAAAGTGAGGACTGGAGCATAGTAAAGGTGATGTTTCAGTTCATTGAATTCCTTCTATTTTGACAAAGAACAAAAAATAATTACTTTTTCTCCACCCTTAGTAACTTGACTTAAGGGCCAAGAAATATAAGAGAACCCCAACAATGAATCTTTAGTAGAAATTATCAAAGCCCAAGAAGTTGCAAATATTTGTTAGAGTTTTTAGGGCTGACCAATATTGAATGGCTTGGGTTTTAGTTAGATCCACACACACACACTTTTCTCATTAATAATGTAACCTAGATATTGGACCTTGTCCATGCAAAGGATAATTTCTCTAGGTTAGCACATAGCTTGTGCTATCGCAGAGTGTGAAGGACCTACCTACCGAATATGCTATAAATTCTCTACCCAACTCTTATTAAATATGAGGATATCATCTGGATATAAAACCATGAATGAGTTGGTGAAAGGTCACAATATGTTAGCCATCAACCAAATGAAAGTTGTTGGGGCATTTTTAAAACTAAAAGGAATGACCAACCATTCAAAAACACCCTCCTTGGACTTGAAAACGGTCTTCTACACATAAATTGGTTTTATTGGAACTTGGTGATAGAAAAAATTCAAATCAATATTTTTGAAGTAATTTCCCCCCTTGAGCTATTTAACAAGGTCGCCAATCCATGGAATCAAGTAACTATACCCAACTATGATTTTTTTCATATCCCATTAATCAATGAAAATTATCCATGTCCCATCGTTCTTTTGCACGAGTACAATTGGGCTCCAACAAGGTGAGGAACATAGTCATATGTTCCATTTTTGTAGTAGCTCTTGAATCTACCACATGATTTCATATTTTCCCGTAACAAAGTGGCAATGGATTGGCCCATTATGTAGAGATGCACTGGGGGTCAGATCTATTGAATTCTTGACCTAATAGTGCTAAGGTAACCTCATGGGTGAGGAGAAAATGTATTTGTACTCTTCCACAACCTTATCCACTTTCCTCTATTGTGTGGAGGAGCCTTATGTGGAGGCCATGGATGTTTCCATGGTCTTCTCCTTACTCTAAGTGTGAATCAAGAAGAAGACAAATTTCCTTGACTGGGAAATTATCTTGTTGCATTTCTTAGCAGAGATCAAAGAAACAATGATATGCGGGACTACCTATGGTATATTGTATAGTTTTATACCTAAATTAATGATTACACTACAAGGTATAGAATCATACACATTATGACACTTCCACAATTATGTTTGTCCTAAAATAAAATCACAGACTTCAAGGGGAGAAACATCACACAATACCTCCTGTATGAAAGGCTTGATGTTGTAGGGAAGACAACACTATTAGCTGACATGGAAATCTCTCCCTTGGTGGAGTCACCCAATGGTGTCTAGATGTGGGTGTGTTGTTGTCAGCAATCTCAACCACTTAAAAACCTCTTCTAATATTAGGTTACTTTGACTCCCACTATCAACAATGAAACATAATGGAGCACCCTTCACCCTCATTTATGAGTGAAAGAGATGATCACCTTCCTCTGAATATTTTGGCTCACTTTGTTGGACCTTGGACATGTAAATGGTGGCACTAGGTTCCATATCAATTATTTTTTTCCCTTTATCTAGGTCTAGTTCAGAGTCTAAACCTGGGTCTACCTTTGAAGCTTTTGTCTCAACCACTAGTGACTACTTTTCATGAAATTCATTTGTGTTATGAGTGGGGCTCTTGTGGAACTCACACCACTTTCCTATGTCTTTCTTCATATTCCCATCACCATTATTTATTTGCAACTTTGATGGGTTTTCCTGGGGTGTTATATCCTAGCTTTGTCCTTTGTTTTGTGGTTTCAGGATGCCCTTGACTTGCTTATTCAATAAAGGATTTACAGATCCAAAGTTTCACTTCTTCAATTTTAAATTTTTCTTGATTTTGACAACATATCGGTATGTTGCACCAAGTGAGGAGATGTCCAAGAAATTCATTTATGTTTGGATATATATTTGCATATAATAACGATACTTGAGCACCAGATATCGCTCAGAATCCTTGATACCCAACTTGGTGCGTAAGGTATGACATTAGGGGAATTTTGAGGTCTAAAATGGGCCTCCTAAGAAAAATGTAAAACAAAAATAAACTTTATAAGAACCAATAGAATTTAATATGATGATGTCAACCATGGGGGATGATTAACCATTATTGGAGTACAAAAGTACAAGGAATAAAAAATAATAAAATAATAAAACTACTTTTTCAAATCGTATTTTCAACTTCTCCCCAAGTTTTTACTCAAATTTTGAGGGGGAGTACTCATTGGATGCAAAATTTAATTTCTCATCCAAGTAGTACCCATGTTGCATACTTTAGATGGACCCTCCTACATAAAAAATGAGAAATACATGAAGAAATGTGATTGAAATCATGTTTTTCATGTATTTCTAATTTGTTGTGTAGTAGGGTCCATAAAAATAATGCAACATGGATAATCCTTGGATAAGGAATTAAATTCGGCATCCAACAAGTGTTTCCGATCCAAATTTGAGTAAAAACATAGGGAGATAAGTTGAAAATACGAGTTGAAAAAATAGTTTTATTATTTTATTATTATTTATTCTTTTTTCCCTCTAAAATTTGATGATGTAATCTAACATTATTTTATTATTTCCACTATTATTTTATAATTTCCTTATGAGGCCCATTTTAGACCTCAAAATTCCTCTAATGAAAATGTTTGTGAACTTTGGCACTGCTCAGTCCCTTTCCTGCCATGGTGTGGTCCATCTCATGTATTGGTCATCGTAGCTTCCAACAGGGTAATATTGTTCCTTAAAAACATCACTAAAAGAGTTCCAAGTGGGTGCAACTGAAAATAGTGAGTATTCCTCTATGTCCCTTTCTCACAGTAAATTTCCCACTAGCCCTTGACTTGGGGAGGTGGCCTTAAGGAGTGCGAAAGTAATATTTTCTCTTCAGAAAAATTATGTACTGAAAAATATCCTTCTAGTAAATTTAACCATTTTTCTAGAGCATTTGCATATATCTTACCTTCAAATAAATGATTATAAAAATGAAATTGTACCTTAACAGGGGTGGCACCTGTAAAGTGGCCACTAGATGAAGATTTTTTTTTATTAGTAAATTCCAAAGTATCTAGGAAAAATTATCCATTAGCTTGTTTGTTTGTCACTTGAGGGCTTCTTCAAGCAACAATTTCATAGGATCTCCTACTCCCTTGTATTTATTTTCTTCTATCATGGGAGGCCATCATGGTTAGTGAGGATGGCCTTGCAAGGGTTCAATCAGTTTGAATCCCAACTCCTTATACCCCAACCTCATTAGAGACATGCATAGAAAAATAGAGAAATGGTATACCACTCTAATACCACTTATCCAAATTTATGAAGGAAATGAAATGAAATAAAAATTTAAAACCAAAATTCAGAGATACATTGAAATTCAAATTCAAATCATAAATGGAAAATTCTAAAATTGAATACATTCAGAATGAAAGAAAACTATCCTGATTGGTGGTCACTTATCTCCGAGAATATATGTGATAGTTGCATGACTTCCTAAACTATGTTACAATTAGGTGATGCATTTTTATTATGAAGAAGAAATGAAGAACCCTAAACATCTAAAAACCTAACCCTAGAATAGGAAGCGCCACATGCTTATGGGCCTTGATGGGGTAAGTTGGAAGGTCAACTTCTCGAGGTCGTAACTTTGGCATACAATATTTGTTTGGCATGAATGATAGCCTATTGGAAATGTCTATCCAATGATTATAATTTTTTACTATTGTGGGAAATCTATGACTCCTTTCAACTCATTTCCCCATAAAACACCATTTAGGGCCTCAAAACAGATTTAGAAGTTCAAGACCTAAAAATTGCCAAAAATAGAAAACTAATAAAATAAGAAAAATGCGTTATGGGTTAGTGGAATGGCTGGGTGGCCACACATATCCACCTAGATCAAAAAATTTATCTCTCTCCCTAACCATACTTCCCTCTCTCTCTCCTCCCTTCTCTCTAAACTTTCCTCCCCCACCTCGCTCTTATGGACACTGCTTCACACTCTCCCCCTCTCTTCCTTTTCCATTTCCTCTCCCCAACTCTCCCTCTCTCTCTCTTTTCCCAAATATCTCCCCTCTTTCCCTCTTTACCTCTTTATCGCCCTCCCTCTCCCTCTCTCCCTTGGCCCATATACTTCTCTATCTTCCTCTCTCCCCCTCTCCCTCCTCCTCTCTTTGTCTCTATTTTTCCCCTTACCCATCCTCTTTCACTATATCTCACACAACCTTACCCACCCCATCTCTCACTTATCTCCACAACCCTTTCCCCATGGCTTCCTATTCTGCATCTCTCTCTATTTCTCTATGTGTGTTTGTGCATGTGTTCATTTTGTCCTCTTTGGTTCACTCTATGTCTCTCTCTTCTCCATGCTCCCCCACCCTAACTTTCTTCCCATTTCTTCTCTCTCACTTTATCCCTCCCTCCCTCTCCCTCACTCTCTCTTACTTTCCCTCCCTCTCCCCCCATATCACTCCATATCTCTCATTTTCACTCACTCTCATCTCATTTATCCTTCTTACTATCTCCCCCACTCTACCCCTCTCCCCTAGTCTCCCTCTCTCTCCCTTCCTCACTATACCCCTCTCTTTACCTCTTCCCTTCTCTCTCTCTCTCTCTCCCTCATCCTATGTTTATCCTTATCTCTTACCTCTACCCTTCTTTTCTCTCCCTCACTTCTTTCACACCTCCTCCTTCACTTCCTCCCTACCAGCTCCCCTCCCCATCATCTCTTTCACACACACATACATTATCTCTCCATTTTCTTCTATTTATCCCTTCCCCTTCCTCTCTCTTATTATTCCCCTCCCTCTCTCTCTCTCTCCCTAACAATCCCTCTTGCCATCCCTCCCTAGATTTATCTCTCCCCTCTATCTCGTACTACTCTCATTCACTCTTTCTCCACCCCCCCATGTCTCTTGGATTCTAACTCTTTCTTTATCCCCCTCTTTTTATTCCTCTCTCTTTGTTATTGTGAATTCTAATTGCAAGTGTACGAAAAAATCCCACTTTAGTTGTGCATAAAAAACAACCCTAACATCAAAGATGGTTGCCATTTTCCTTAGATTTGAAGTTAGTGATCAAAATAAATGCTACAGAAATCCAGATCTATGCAGTTAAAGACATTAAAGATAAAATAAAAGAAAAAGTTTCTCCATTCATCCAATGAACAAGACAAGAATGTTTTTAAAGATGTTTTGTATTATGACACCTGGGAAGGGAACATAGAAAGATGTTATGAGTTCCCCTCAATGGGATGGGTTCTTATATGTCCTCAATGCTCTTGTATGTCCTCAGTGCTTCAGATCTAAGATCTCTCTCTCTTGATGGTGCAGAAAACCCAGACAAAAAAGGAACTCAAGGGGAGCTCACAAGCAAAAAGTAGAAAATTATGGCAATGATGGAGGATCAAAGTCAAACCAAAAGTAGAGATCCAGAGAGATCTTTAGGCAACAAAAGGTAGTGAATGAATGGAAAAACCCTTCTAATTATAACAAAATATTGAGTTAGTCTAGATATTGGTGCATAATTAAAATATTATTAACCAAATCTAGATCCAACTTTTATGGAATATTTTATTTTTTTTGTTGCAGGGAAAAAGAATTTGAATTTGGTCAAATCCCTTTATTTTTAAATAATAAATAAATAAATGATTTATTTATTATTTTAAGAATATGGTTGAGTAATAAGTAAACAAATAATTATTTATTCAATTATTTATAAATTATTTAGTCAAATTTAACAAGGAATGTTATTTAAATAATGTTTTAAATAATTATTCCTAGAAAATAATAAGATAAATAATGATTTATCTAATTAATTTTCTTGTTTTCGATTAAATATGACCAGTAATATTAATTAAATTGTGGTTTAATTAATTATACCTTGAGAAAATAAATCAAATAAGGATTTATTCTATTATTCCTCATGGGGTTTCCTGTTTAGACCATAAAAAACTTAATAAATTATGGATTACTAAGTTATTTTTCATAGTGAAAGAAATTTTACTAGGGTAAAATTGGTCTTACATGGTGCAATTTGGTCCATCTAATAGTAACAGGTTATATGACTGAAAATTGGTGTAACAAATTTCCCCCTAGTGTGTGAGCATTAGGAGCTAATTGCATGACCGAAGTACGTTGTAAGAACTCAATCACTAGACACCGAAGGGGGAGTCAAAGAGAGAGAAATATAAGGTAGACTAAATCACTAGAGGAAAAGACCCTGAGGAGGCGAGACTTAGAGGTGTGACAAGTCTCTTTTATGAGTGAGTACATGTTCTACATGAGGCAGGGGATGTATACCTATGTAGGCCGAGATAATAAAGTACAAAGAATAATGATGCTTCCAGTAAAAAAGAGACTGAACTATATAGTACATGATGGCATAAACATGGGCTAGAGAAAAAAAATGATAATGGATCCCACATACATAATGTGCCTAGGACAACATCTTGGACTTATAAAATAATATCCGAGCACATGAGATATATTAGTACAACCAAAGAGGCCCTATAAAATGGGAAAGGGCTCTAAAAAAATCTAAATGATACATGCAAACTAAAAGGCATTGCAAGCAGCTGAGGCTGGAACCATAAAATATATGGAGCTACATCCAAGGATGTAGTAGAGAGGTCTTTTGGGCATGTCAGGGACTACCTGAAGGACCACCCCCTCATGAGGTATGAAACATCTCACACACACCTGGGAATCACCAGTACAATTTGCTACATCATTGAACCATCAAGTATATGGATCTTGATCATGCCATGTGGAGCTAGAGCTATGAAACAATCAATTCAAAGGGAAATAAAGGATCCCTTTTCCTGATCCGAGGCACCGAACAAGAGTGGAAGCTAGAAGCAAGGTACACCGCCCTCTAGACCTATCTTCTAGAATGAATAAGCTAGTGTCGACTGAAGGAGGTCTGCCATAGGTGAGGAAATAAGGGATCCTCAACTAAGGCACGAGGGATAATAGTAAAGCGACTAATAGACTGACACCAGGGATGATGGTGGAATGGGGGTTACTAAGTAGTGGGTTGATGAATTCCATTATTACATCATAAATGGCATGGATGACCTAGCAATTACTGACTCGATACCGGAGGGGATAGGGGAAAATATGATTGAAGGCCAAAATGTCTGACACGAGAGAGGAGAAAAGAAATGAAGGATGGAGGAATATAGTGGGATACAATGGGACTTGGGACAGAATCCGTGGATGTGATGATGACTCAACTCGGATGCTATAAACAAGGGAAAATCGATGATGCTGCCACAAATAATAGGCCCGATGGGGACCATAAAATCATGATTACAAGATGGTTACTCATGAAGAAAATCAACACGAGAATGGAGAATTATGAAGGAGAAGTGATGCCCCAAGTACAAGTGTTGCAAGTGAAGAAATTCGATTTTGAGGTGTGTTGAAGTGACCCTTCTTGGAAAAAATGTGTTTGGCTGAAGTATCAAATCACACAAAACAAAAGGATACCCATTTGAGAGCTCGATGGGAGCTTTCCAACAGTGATTATGGTTCATCAAACCAAGCTATGGGTTCATCGCATCTAGTGAAAGAAAATATGGGGTTTCTCTTTTAATAAGACATTTTCCCTCCAATTTGATTCATTTGCGAGTGTAGCTGTTGTGAATGTAGAGAGGAGAAAAGGCCCTACATCTTGCGGCGATTGTAGAAGAAAAACTGACCGTTGGAATCGAGATCCGTCAGTTGTAGGTAAGAGGCCTAACCCTACTCTTTCAATTTAGTGGATTAAAAGTTTATTTTAGGCACCTAGATCTCAGGAACAGACCCCTACTCTTCTTCACGATCGGGTCGCACTTTTTGGGGCATTATCTGTGACCTGGGTAGTAGGTTTTGGGAGAAAACTGTGACCTGTCCCAGGAATGGCCTGAAAAGTGCGACGTGTCAGAGAGAGGAATTATGGTGATGTTTTTGGATGACAGATGGGATTTTATGGTTATGATGCAATCTTTCCTTTCTTTACGCTGAAAAACATGATGGTTTTGTGTAGATATTGCAGAGTTGAGGATCAACTGGAGAGAGAGAGACCTGGACACATTAAGGTCTGAGATCCATGAGGATCGTGGTGTCTGCACTACCTTGGCTAGGTTTGGGGTCTTGAAGTTTGTGGAGAACCCTTTGATGAGAGCCAGAGAGGCGTTGTTGGCCTTGATTGTCAACTATTGTGATCTGGATCATGATATCTTTATAGTGCAGGGGCACTGGATTGAGCTGACTGTCCAAGATATATATATCTTTTACTAGTCTCCCACCACTTGGGATGGTGGGAAACACACAACCAATGTTACAACGAGGGTGGAACATTATTGAGTTTGTAGAGCGTCACTATCGACCGAGTTTCCATGTGAAGGGGACATGGATACCGATCAGAGATCTAGAGAGGCTAGAGACACGTGTTGTGGCCGCAGCAATGCTACGTATCCTGGGCAACTAGGCACTCCACCACATCAGTGGGGGTCAGATGATGCTTGTTGAGAGTGTATTGAGTGGGACCTACTATGGGTGGGCCAAAATTATGATGTATCCGTTGAAACGATAGTTGTCGCTATGCATGTGGCAAGTGAACCACAACTGTGCATATGGCACAGTGCTATGCTCGCTCTTCTTTGAGAATATCCTAACACTTCGCCCTCACATACAGATATAGGATGGGGGCCCACGAGAGCCTAGGATGCGCCGATGGGGGCAGATACTATGCAGAGGAGGAGGTGGGGCAGTCGGATGGGTGTTTTGACCTGGTTTTTTCACTCATTGGGATCAAATGCCACTGTACATAGACGACTATCCCTATAGTGGGATGAGTTATCTTGGGGACCCAGACTTGCCACTACCGCCAAGTCGAGCATGGGGGGCCGATGGTAAGTGAAAATTTGCTAATATTTAATGTGCATTTTAAAGTCTTATAATATTTTATATGGTACCGATTCATTCACTTTTGGTATGCAGATACAAAAACAGTGAAACCAGCTGAGTATATGGGGCAGCCTGCAGTATGAGGAGCTCTAGCACCTAGCACTGAGTCGAGGGGTACACAAAATGAGGATACAGTTTCCCTCTTGGAGGACATCCATCATAGATGTGAGAGGCTACTGATCGGTCTTTCAGAGCGTGGTTGGCAAGATCTTGACGACCAGTACATAGAGCCATGTATTAGTCTAGCCTCAAAGTGGTGAGGGGTCATGTGGTGCATGGCGATGGCCAGACATGGGATGCGTGATCTACGAGATGACAGAGCTAAGACATTGGTCTGGGATCCTCTAGATAGTGATTAGATGTAGGGGCATGAGGTGCCCCCAGTTTTTATTTTCGTAACATGCTATGGGCATGTCATATGTATCAGAGTTGATGGACTCTAAAACATTTTGAACGACACATATAATGGATATGCATCATTTTATGGTTTATTTTTATTGTCTTGTATGAAATGTTGAAAAAAATACTGAGAGGGGGGTGAATCAGTATTTAGAACTCATCACTATAAATTTAAATTTTTCTTTTGCATAATTCCATACTTAGCTTTCATGAGGTGAACTCGCGCATACATGTGGATATGCTGAAATAAAATAGTGTATACTGATATAAATTTCTAGTTTAGAAAGCTTCTCGGAAACAATATTTAAATCAGATTTACCAGTTATACATCAGGTTAGATAATCAATAAATATGTGCAGTAATAGAAGTATAAAGAATCACACAAGTGGAACACACATGAACACCAACATTTAAGGTGGAAACCAAATTCAGGAGAAAACCACTGCTGATGTCGTCTCTGTCTTCAATATTTATTATATGGAAAAATGTTTACAACATTTTACTGATGCAGACTCATATCAATACGCAGGCTTCTACTTGCAGAAGGCTACAACCTTCATTCATTTTCCAGCTGCTACTGGAAGGGAGCTCCAACCCCATTTCTTCTCGTTTACCAGCCAATCCTAGAAGGGAGCTTCAACCCCCTAAACATAACACTAGCTTCTACTAGCAGGAAGCTTCTACTTCCATACTAAAGGCTTCAACCCCCTAAACATAACACTAGCTTCTACTGGCAGGAAGCTTCTACTTCCATACTAAAGGCTTCAACCCTCAGATCCACTGTAGACCAAGTTTCATCAATTTTCATACTAGATCAAATAACATCAACACAACCATTTATCATCAATCATAAATTTTGCCCAATACTTCAATTAGAACAGTGAAAACACTATAACCAGAACTTTAGAAATAACCCAGACTTCAGAATAGATGTGCAGATACAAACTCAACCCTAAATAGTCATTAATTCAAATAGCATACGCTACTTTGCTTCACTGAAGCCGCGTATATATGTGCTTTTCGACACACCAACCTGCGTATACTTTTGTGTATACTATTCTTCATAAAACCCTGCCATACACACTTTTCATGAAGCGAACCCATGTATATACGTGATTTTACTGAGACCAACTAGCGTATAGATCTGTAAATGTAATTTTTGCAGAACAGACCAGATCTATAAAACTTACCCATATTTCTTCATTTTATTTAGTCGACTTGCACCAGTTCTTCATCATTTCTTCAGTAGATCATACTAGAGATTCATCATCTTCAGATCTAGAGATCTTGAACCATCATTATATCCATGGGTGCATCATAGATTCAGATCTATCAATTAAAAATAGAGTTCATCCAAGGAGATATTCCTTAGAGAATTTTTATTCATTAACAACCCTTACTCATGCACACCTTGCACTATGAACTTCTTCTCCTTAAATAGATTTAGCTTTTACCAATACCATGTGTCAAAACCACTCAACTGCTGATGGTAATCCTAGATGGAATCAAATAGATAATACAACGCTCAATATTGTGGGCTAATACCATGGTAAAGCCCCTTGGTATTATAATTTTCAAGTACAAACAGGCATACGAAAATTAGGACGTACTTATCCATGTGCATACGTGACTTGGCCTTTAAAAACCCACGTATACTTTGTGACATATTAAAAATATCATTTCTCTGACACATACTGGAATTATTTTCTTTGTCACATCTGAACTGATCTGTAGATACATCATTCTTAAATTTTTAACACATAGGTTTCTTATCATAGGCAACTCATCAAGTAGGTTTCCATCAAGGACAACTTCATCAAGCAGGTTGTCATCAAGGACAACACATTACATCATATTGACAACAATCTCCCCCTTTGTACTTGATGGAAACCTCGATGGTGTTTGATCACCACAACAGATAGATACATTAATCATAACCATTATTCAAACAACATGATACTATCCCCCTTTGACATCAAGGGAAAAGGGGGGATCAAAACCAAAACAAGATTTCTCTTCCCTTGTAGAAAGATGAGCTCTGTAGATCTAAAGTGTATTGAATTTACCATGCTCCCCCTGAGCTCATGATGAATCTTTAGACAGATTTTTCAATGAATTAAATGACTCTATAACTCAACCAGGTATGACCATTCCTATTACCAAGGACTCATACTTACATCAATGATCCAACTAAGTGGATTTACATTTTTGACTCAACTACCCAATCAAGTGGGTTTACAAATTTGACCAAGTCCTTACATGATTGAATATAAAAATTCTACATCATAGGTCTCAACATGACCTTTTCATCAAATAAATTTTTACAAACAAGACCAATGAATAAGATCAGACCACAACAGACACTTAGAATGCCAACAATGCATCCTTTCCCATAGGAAAAGTGCTCCCCCTTAGCTTGTGCACCCTGAGCACTTTCAACAGCAAATCTTCAAGGAATCTAGAAAAATGTGCCAGCGAAAACCCATACGCAGTTTTATGCATATAAACTCGTGTATATACACAACTGTCCTTTATTAAATCCGCATATCCAATTTAATCTTCTGAATTTAAGAAGATCTGATCTTCTAAGCGACAGAGACAACTCCCAACTTTTGTCTGAGATATTCGAATGCTTCCCTGGGACAAGGTTTAGTAAATATATCAACAACTTGTTCTTTGGAGGGAACATACTCCAATTTTACCGTTTGTTCAAGCACTTGTTCACGTAATAAATGATACTTGATAGGAATGTGCTTGGTCTTGGAATGCATAACAAGATTCTTTGAGATACTGATGGCACTTGTATTATCACACATAATGGATATGGGAGGTGAAAATTTTATTTGAATGTCTTGTAAAGTCCACGTCATCCAAAGAAGTTGTGTGCAACATGATGCGGTAGCCACATATTCTACTTCTGCTGTAGATAAGGAAATAGATCTTTGCTTCTTGTTGAACCAAGATACTAATCGGGGCCCCATATAGAATGCACCACCACTAGTGCTCTTCCGATCATCAACATTTCCATCCCAATCTACATCTGTGTAAGCATGAAGAGTGAGATCAACATTCTTTGGATACCATAGTCCAAAGTCTTGAGTTCCTTGTAGATATTTGAATATTATTTTGACAACCTGAAGGTGAGACTCTTTTGGATTAGCTTGGAATCGTCCAACAATCCCAACTTCATGCATAATGTCTGGTCTTGTCCCGGTTAGATAAAGTAGACTTCAAATAATGGATCTATATTTTGGTTGATTCACTGCGGAAGAATTATCATGAGAACTGAGGTTACACCCAGTTATCATTGGTGTACTTACAGGTTTTCAGTCTTTCATCCCATACTTCTTCAAAATTTTCTTGAGATATTTTGCTTGAGATAAAAATATGCCATCGGTTGCTTGTTGCACTTGTAAGCCAAGAAAAAATGTTAGTTCCCCAAGTAAAGACATTTCAAATTCTTGCTGCATAATAGAAGAAAATTTTTGACTCATGGACTCTTCATTACTTCCAAAAATGATATCATCAACATATACAACCATAATCAATAGTTTATCATTTTCAGTTTTTGTGTATAAATTGTTATCAGCAGAACCCTTTGAAAATCCTTGTTGATGAAGATATTTTTCAAGAGGATAATACCATGCCCTTGGAGCTTTTTTTAGACCATATAAAGCCTTTTTAAGATTACAAACAAGTTTTTCATCTTTTCCCAAAATGAATCCTTCTAGTTGTTCTATATAAACTTCTTCTTCTGGATCACCATTGAGGAAAGTAGATTTAACATCCATTTGATAAACTTTGGTTTGTTGAAAGCTTGAAAAAGCAAGAAACAATCTGATGGCTTCAAGTCTAGCTACAAGAGAAAATGTTTCTTCAAAGTCTATACCTTCTTGTTGAGCATACCCTTTACAAACAAGTCTAGCCTTGTTTATAATAACATCTCCATTTTCATTTAACTTTTTTTTGAATATCCCTTTTGTTCCAATAACATTTTTATCATGAGGTCTTCGAACTAGTTCCCAAGTGTGATTCTTTTCAATTTGATCAAGTTCTTCATTCATGGCTTGAATCCAACATTCATCTTTGCTAGATTGATTGAAATTATGTGGTTCAATGGTGGATAAAAATGCTAGATAGCCAGTAGACCCTACAAGAGTTCTTCTTGTTTGGACACCTGATCCCTTTTCTCCCAAAATTTGAGATTATGGATGATTCTTTTGAACATACCTGGATGGAGCCTTTTTGGATAGATCTTCTTCTGCTACTTCATTGGGTTCACCTTCTATATTATATTTATTAGATGTAGGAAGATATACATCATCATCATCTTCATTTTTTGTTTGTATTTCCCCTTTTGGAATTGAGAGAGATTCATCAATTACAACGTCAATGCATTCAACAATCTTTTGAAGTATTTTATTGTAGAATTTATATGCTTTAGTTCTAGAAGAGTAACCAAGAAATATTCTTTCATCTTCCCTAGGTTCAAACTTGCCAATTTTTTCATCATTGTTCTTGATAAAACATTTGCTTCCAAAAAATTTAAAATGCTTTACAGTGTGAATATTACCATACCAGAGCTCATATGGAGTTTTATCACTGTTTACACAAACATGTGATTTTTTTAGAATATTTACAGCAGTATGTGCTGCTTCTCGCCAAAATGTGTCAGGTGTTCCTGAATCATCAAGAATAGCCTGAGCCATCTATTGAACTATTCTATTCATTCTTTCTGCTACACCATTTTGTTGTGGGGTACCAACTACAGAAAACTGTCTTTTTATGCCATGTTGTTCACAAAAATCAAAGAATTCATCTGATATATATTCACCTCCTCGATCATATCTAAGACACTTGATTTTTAGATCTAATTCATTTTCAACCAATGCTTTGAAGATCTGAAATTTTTTGAATGCTTCATCTTTGTGTTTTAGCAACCCAATCCAACACATTCTAGAGAAATCATCAATAAACAGAATATAGTATTGTTCTCCACGGGGTGACCTTTTTCTCATAGGTCCACATATATCAGTATGAATGAGTTCAAGAGGCTTACTTGCTAATCCTTCTTTGGCATTAAATTTCACTCTATTTTGCTTACCGAATTGGCAAGATTTGCATATGGTACTCTCAGGCAAAGTAATATTGAGAAGATCACGAACAGCTTTGAGTCTGCTAGATTTTTTGAGTTGAGAGAAGCTAAAATGCCCCAATATTCTATGTCATAACCAATTTTATGAAGATTTACCCTAGTAACATTGTTCTTTACAAATTTTCAATACGTACAAATTGCTTGGTGTTCTATTTCCTTTTATAATTGTTTTTCCTGTATCAAGATCATGTACCACACATTATTTTGAGCTAAAAACAACTTCAGTTCCTTGATCACACATTTGACTTACACTTAACAGGTTATGCTTTAATCCATCCACATACATAACATTATTAGCTTTCACCTTTTCCTTTAGAAAAACAGAACCTTTTCCCTTAATGACAGCAGGAGTATCATTTCCAAAAGTAACATTCTTTTCTCTTTCTAGAGCATTGTATGCAAGAAGTTTATTTATGTCACCTGTCATGTGTTTTGAGCATCCACTATCAATGTACCATTGATTTTCTTCTCCTTCTGAAAGTAAAGCTATGCCACAGTTCTCAACTTGTAATTCCTTCGTTCTCCATACTTTGGAAGTTGAAGGTGTATGCTCTTTTGGCTAAATTTTGCTCCTGCATTCAGATTCTTCATGACCAAAGTTATTGCAATAAGCACATTCAATTTCATTTTGAAGAGGAGAAAAATTGTTACATGTATTATTCTTTACTCCAGTATCAATTCTTTTCTTTCTTTCTTCTCTAGTCATGATGGTTTTGTATGCAACACATTGAATAGCTTTATGACCAAAATTATGACATGAGATTCAACACTATCCATTGAAAAGGAAATTTCTGCAATCATGGACCCTTCTATTTGTGTTTACCTGTTGGTTGGTATTTCTTTGAAAGGTATTACTGATAATGTTCTTTTTATTGAGGTCGTCATGCTTCACCTGTAAAGTTTCTTTGTTTCCTTGCTGAGGGGCAGAATGTTGTAGGCTGACTGTAGTTGCTTTTAGATAGTTTGGTGCTGAAGACTAAGAAGATTCTCCAACATATCCAAGACCTGTCTTCATAAGAGGAGAATGTTGTACCTTGATAATTTCATCTAAGGTTTCAGATCCTTTAGAAAATCTAAGATTCAAAGTCTTTACTTTCTCGATTTATTTTCTTAGACTTACTACTTCACATTCTAATTTCTCATTGTGTTTCTACTTTTCTTCAAACTGATTTTTTAGAGTTTCTATGGATATTTTGTTTTCTTCCAAACATATTTTGAGCTTATTGATTTCTTCAAAAAAATCATTGTCTTCTAGAGCATCCATCAATGTATCCTTTTCTTCGCTAGACTCTTTTTCAAATGCCATGAGAAGTATAAGATCTTGATCAGATTCTTCCTCACTGTCTGATAACCCATCACTATCTTCATGAGTATAATAACTTTTTCTAGAGCTAAACCGATTCTTATTTCTTCTTGCTGCTTCCTTTCCTTTTTCATGTGTTTCTTTATGAGGACACTTAGCAGCATAATGACCAACTCTTCCACAAGAAAAAAAATTGAAAGTTATTTTACCTCTGAACCTTCGAGTGCCAAGTTGGAGCTTCTTTACAAAATTTACCTCATATTCTTCTGAAACATACCCTAATCCTTCTGTTTCTTGTACTTCTTTTCCTTTTGTAGAAGCTCTAAAGATGGCTTCTTTGACTTCAAATGATCCTCCTTTTCTCATTTCACATGCAATTATAATGCCATGAAGTTGAACAATAGTAAGACTTTGAAGATCCTGCTTCTATTCAATAGCAGGCACTTTTGACTCAAATTTTGAAGTTAGAGATCTTAAAACTTTTTCAACCAGAATAGTGTCAGTTATGGTTTCACCCAAATTTCCCATACAATTTACAGTATCATCTAGAAATAAAAATAAACTGGAAATGCTCTCCTCATTTTGCATCCTTAGATTTTCATATTGAATTCTGAGAGTTTGGAGTTTAGCACTTTTTACATTTGTATCACCTTCATAGCTTAGAATAATTTTGTCCCATATTTCCTTTGCTATATTCAACTACATGACCTTGACAAATTCTGATTCCATTAGACTCCCCAATAGTGCATTGATCGCCTTTGAATTTGGTTCATAGTTCTTTCTTGTCATTGCATATGTTGGAACTGAGGCTGGATATTGATAACCTCCTTCAACAATAGCCCATACATCTACTCCGAGAGACTAAAAATAGGATCTTTTCCATGTTTTCCAGAAGATTAAATTGTTTCCGTTGAAGAGTGGAGGCCTGATAGATGCTGTCACATCTTGATTGCTCATCTTGGCTGATCTTCCTTCTAGCGGCTAAGCTTCTTCAGAAGGACCATCTATGATACCAATTGTTGGGAAAAATACTAAGAGGGGGGGTGAATCAATATCTAGAACTCATAACTATAAATTTAACTTTTTCTTTTGCAGAATTCCATACGCATATTTTATGGGCCGAACTCACATATACACGTGGATATGCTGAAATAAACTAGTGTATACTAATATAAATTTCTAGTTTAGAAAGCTTCTCAGAAACAGTCTTTAAATCAGATTTACCAATTATGCATCAGGTTAGATAATCAGTAAATAGGTGCAGTAATAGTAGGATAAAGCATCACACAAGTGGAACACACATGAACACCAATATTTAAGGTGGAAACCCAATTAAGGATAAAACCACCATTTTTGTCGTCTCTGTATTCAATATTTATTATATGGAAAACTATTTACAACATTGTATTGATGCGGACTCATATCAGTACGTAGGCTTCTACCTGCAGAAGGCTACAACCTTCACTTGTTTTCCAACTACTACTAGAAGGGAGCTCCAACCCCCTTTCTTCTCGTTTACCAGCCAATCCTAGGCAACTCATCAAGTAGGTTTCTATCAAGTAGTTTTCCATCAAGGACAACACATTACATCATATTACCAACATGAAATGTGTGTGATAAATGCCAATCTAGAATATTTTTTGCAATGCTATATACATAGTGATTTTGTGCTCTAGGTACATGAATGGATGTAATTATTTCAAATTCACGCATCAAAATCTTATCTTGTAAATATATTCTAAAAAGGATAGGATTATGCACATGATAGACATCATTCAATTGCATGACAAGAAGCAAGGAATCTAAACGAACATGAAGGTGAAGGATGTGACGGGAAAGGGAATCGGCTAATAAACCTATCACTGCATCATATTCAACCTGGTTATTGGTGGAAATACCAATGCATATGCCGTTAGAGAGAAAAATCAAATGCAAGGGGGTAAAAATGGCCCAGGTTGCCGAGGCTAGATTCCGAGAGTAGCGACTTGCACCATCGGCATAAGCGATATATGATGTGGATGGGGGGGTCCATATGAAAGGTGCCATAAGACAAAAAGTGATAGGATGATGAACAATGCTAGCAACATGAACGCAAGGTATAAATTAAACAAGCACTGCTAGAGGGAGTGCTCTCGGTAGGATTTCTACCACTCGCACACCGAAAGGTGGATGGTGTGGGGGATTTTCCTTGGGGACAAATTGTGCTCGGGTCATGAAAGTCACCATAGACACAGATGGTTCCATTCCTCTTATGGGTGGGAAAGATGAATTCAAGGGTGGAAAATGCTTCCATGATGTCGTCATCACAGTAGAAGATGGGGTGACTGGTGGAAGGGTAACCACATGATGCGGAAAATATACCTGACTCATCTTCATGAGAAGAAAGGTTCACATGCACATCGTCATGGGGGTTGATGAAAGAACAAGAAGATAAGGGATCCATTGATGTTGAGCCCAGGGTGATCGCTGAAGGGAGTTCAAGAAAAACAGAAGGGGAAGTCCTAGAGGGGTATTCCACTGTGGATCTCATAGATGATGACAGGTAGAGGATAGTGGTCAAATAATCCATTTTCTCGACATCGGGAGGGGGAATGTCAATGGGAGAAAATGTATCCTTAGTTTGGGCCAAATCATACTGCGCAAACATGGGAGAGTCGAACACGTTTTGTTCAATCTTGTATTCCCGAACTACTTCCAAAGAGGCGTGGTAATGCTTAAGGCAAGGAAAGAGGTGGGTATAATGGCCATGGAGATCACACAAAGAATAGGGGTGGTTGATGTGAATAGTATTAGGGTTATTGGTTGCAGTCGGTAAAGTAATAGGGGCTTTAGGGACTTTAGACACAGGAAACATGACATTGACCATGGGCTTGATACAAGGAAATTCAGGACAGTTATGGGTGGCATGACCGAAAATATCACATAAAGCACATGAGGGGTACACTTTGGAGGCTGAGGATGAGTAGGGGTTGTCTTGGCAGCCTTGTCCATAGTTTCCTTCTTACAGGCTTTGCCCCCCTCACCTAAAGCTTTTGCACAAGGAGTGGGTTCCTGTTGAGGTGGTTGAGGTACAAAAGCAAAGGGAGGCGTCATGGCGACCAGTTGGACTGGGGTCAAAGCAGTATAAGGTTTGGATTGGCTAGGTGGGATAGTGGCTGGGGGATCAATGTACCAGAATGAGATCCCCAGGTTCATGTTAGGAAGAGACAAGGTAGCCATAACAGGTACCGAAAATACTCTGGGAGGGGAAGTAAGAAACGATATCTGACCGGAGGAGTAATGGTTGGGTGAGATGGCTCCGAGATGGTTAAGGCCAGGGGGAACAATTCCAAGAGGGTAGATAGGATCATGGACACCAGCTGCTGATGAGGGTCCTTGGGAAGAGGGTCCTTAAGGCTAAGTGGAGATGCTAGGAGCAGGTTGCAGAGGATGGGGCTGTTAACTAGTCGAACCAATCCATTTGAGGTCGGACTAAGATGATTGCATCATGCAAACATTCGACGAGTTAGGGTCAGAGATAACAGGAGGGAGACCAGGGAATGAACAAAAAAAGAGGAATATTTATAAACTCTGGGTGAGACACTGGTCGGAGGTTTGATTATTTTTTTATTAGCCACTGAAGTGATGATGGACTCCGGAGAGGTCTGAGACTTCGGTTCATAATATGTCAATTGGTCGATGGTGATGATCTTTTCATTGTGAGGAAATCAAATCTTACAGTGAACCGCAGATGGGACAACAGACATCACATAAGTGTAGCTACAACCCAATATAATGTTGTAGTCTAAGGGGGCATCAATGACTTCTACATCAACACAAAAAGTCTTGCCCGCAAGAGTAATAGGACAATTGAGGAACATGCCAAATGGTTGGGAAGAGTGGTCATCCCACACTTGGAGGGTGATAGTGGAAGGGGATAACTCAGGAGATCTGATTTTCTTCCAAACCGAAGTGGACATCACATAGGTGGATTCCCCCTTGTCAGTGATACAATGGGAGATGTCGCCATTCTGGATCTCGACAGGGATTTGGAAGGCGACAGAAGCAGGAAGTGGGGGATGTTCTGACTAGTCATCATCGAAGATAATAAAATGATCATCTGAAGGATCCAAAGCACCCATGGTAGTTATTAGAGCTTTTCGTTGTGAAGGGCATGACTAGAGGACTTCCAGCGTTGACATGGCAGTAGGGGATTGCGCCAAGCCATCTACTATACTATAGGAGTGGGAAACTTTAGCAGAAGTAGCATTTCAACGTAATTTTCCCTTGGGGATATTTTTATGAACCTCTACCTTAGATTGAGGGTTCAGTAAAGGACCATTGGGTGTTGAAAGAGGCTCGGTGGGACTTGAAGAAGGGGGATCGGTAGCGGACATAGCGGGGGGCTTGTTGTACTAAGAGGACCAAGTTTAAAGGTTGAGGTCAACGGTAATGGGTTGGTCAGAGTTCTTCACGAGGATTTGGTAATTAGAGGTACTAGATGGAGGAGGTTGAGTGGTCGCCTGACTTTCAGGGGGTTGGGCAGTCACATATCCTTGTTGGGGGAAAGGATTTTTAAACACAGCTGGTTGGATAGGGGTAGCATTGGGAGGAACTGAAGGGGAGGCTTGATGTCCTCGGGATGCTGCTTGAGCTTCCCGAATCTAACGCATATGAGTTAAAAGAGGAGATTCATGGGTGTAGTAATCATAGACACTGCAACAAGAACAAGGTTTATTCATGCGAATGGGTCTGTCCTGCTGGGGTTGAGTGCCCTGTTGCTGGGTTGTAGTGTTAGGTGCATTCCCTTGGGGATTTTTTACTGGATTACCTTGGGTAGATTTGTTTTGGTTGCCTTTCCTCTTATTTTTCAAAGTAGGAGGATTAGTCACACCCTGCTATGCATACACCTTACCTTGAGGGGGTGGTGGCCACTGTTGTGGGGGTTGAGAAGGAAAGGGAGGCTGAGGTGCTAATGTTGGAGGAGATGGAGCACCAGGCTGCGGATATATATAATAAGGAGGTTGTGTAATATTGGAGTAAATAGGCTGGGAAAAAAGAGGAGGCATGTCGTTTCCTAGATACATGCTACTGGGAGGGGGGAAAGTGTTGGAGGAGTTGGCCCCTTCTTGAGGGAAACCATAACCCATGGGAGGATGAGTGTACAGATGAGAAAGGGATCCAATGATACCGTCGATGGCATGGGATGCCCCTGGTGCGTTGGCACCACCGGGTCTAGGGAGATCAGGTAAGATGGTATAAACATAACCATACTATGCATATATCAAGTCATACTTCAACGGAATCTAGAGGGAAGCTTCCTCGGTCTAAGGGAAGTGAGATGTGAAATCTTTTCCAATAGTAGGAAAAAGGGATCTGAGAAACCAGTCCATGTAGACACAATCTTCGAAGGTAGGGGCTCGACATAGGCTCTTTCTTCTTTGCCATTCTTGGACATGATCAGATACACAGGTCGCAAACGATTGACGGAAAGAGGTCAAGAGTTCAATACCAGTGTCATAGAGAAGGGGAAGATGGAAGTAAGACATAAAATCCCTGACAAGAGTTGCAAAAGTAGTATGAGAGGCGAAGGCTTGGTCGAAATACCACTTGGAAGCTTCTCCAATAAGCGTAGGCTAGAACAGCCAAAGACGGACGAAGTCATTGATGATGGAGTTAGACGAACACCACATGTGGAAAAAAAAAACATGGTTGGTAAGATCCTCTCCAGCAATTTCTTCAAACTTGGGGATGTCTGAAGGGATCATGGTTGGCATAGCAGTCCAACCAGGATCATGGTGTATGGGGTCATTAATAAATAGGCTAAAATTAGGAAGACTGAGGCCTGCCATATAAGGGATCAAGGGAGCAGCCGGGATAGTTCATGTTGCAGCACCACTAGTAGCATTCCCAACATTAGGGTTGAGGCTACCACCAGCATTAGGTCCTGAACCAGACATGGTGAAGGTGACAAGAGGAGAGTTGGGAATAGAACCAGAAGGGTAACCCAATGAACGAGAAGCCGAGTCAGAATGGGGACTCGGTGGAGGATGAACTCGAACCCTATGTGGAGGAGTAAATCTTCCTAATGGAAACTAAGGATGAAGGCCTAGGAGTCTCTGGGATAAACACCTTGGGGGCGCAATGATGGAAAATATACATGGATCACAAAAGTAAAAGAGACCAACAAAGGCAGGGAGGTGCATGATCAAATTATTACAATGTCGAAACAAGGGCAGGGAGGTGTAGGATCAATTGATTACAATTTTTTAGTCTTGGCCTAGTGGTGTAAACCAGGCGCTCTTCACTTAGGGTGTGCGTGTATGTGAAAAGTGTGTTAATTTTAATTAAGCCTAGACATGTGTAGAGAAATAAGAAAAAAGACGTTGTATAACTGTAAATAATTATGAAAATGATAGTAAAGGAAATTGAATATGATAGAAAATAAACAGCTAAAGATGCATCAATTTAAACCCAATGAGGAGGGCTTCCCATCAACTAGTCTATGGGTGGGTGAAATCTAGTCAAAACACATAAAATGGCCAATGGATCTAAATTCAAGAGGGACAGGGATCTAAAGGTCAAATATGTTGGAAATAGGTGCAGAAAATAGCAAAAAACCAGAGGGAAAAGTGCTCCAGAAAAGGTAGTGAAAGGCTACAATCTGAAGGGAAATGGAGGGGACCTTAAAGGAGGACCAAAAAAAAAAATGAAAAGATTTGTTTTTTATGGATGAATGCCCAATCTAAAATGGATCTAAAAGTATAGGTTTAGATCTAAAAAATGGCTAAACACACTAAAATCTCAGAAGACCTGCTTGAGTTAAAATCCTCCTAAAAAGGTGGAAGTGTATTGAAGCCCTAAGGGGCTTGGTTCCTACTTCGAAGAGTAAAAATAATTAATTACAGGTCCAAGATGGGTGGAGAGGGAGGTCAGACAACCCTGAATAGTAGCCCAAACAAACCCAGAAAAATCATAGAAAAATTCATGCAAAAAGTATAGGTCACAAGTTCTGACCTGTTTTAAGTTGACGTTGCAGTTTTCAGGCATTTTTCCGCATCATGAAGGTTGAGCTCGTAGGTTTTGGCCCAAAAATTGTGACCTACACTTTCGGTCGTCTCGGGAGCAGGTTTCAAAAAAAATTGTCGTCTCTACTGCGGTCCATACCTGTTACCTGCGCAATAGGCCCAGAAAGACACAAAAGTAAGAATTTTTACTATTTTATGGTTTTAAAGGTTAAAAACAACATCAAGAAATGAAAAATAAGAAGCTAAAGAAAAACCCTAGGAGTTGAAGCAGCTGGTCATGCAGGTTTCTGAAAAATGACAACGGTCATAATTATAAACCCTTGTGGAGTCGCTAGTTGTTAATGTTAATTATAATCGCAAGCATACGAAAAAATCTCACTTTAGTTGTGCATAACAAACAGCCCTAACATCAAAGATAGTTGTCAATTTCTTTAGATCTGCAGTTACTGATTAGAATAAATGCTACAGAAATCCATATCTATGCAGTTAAAGACATTAAACAACAAATAAAATCAAGAGTTTCTCCATGCATCCAATGTACAAGACAAGAATTTTTTTAAATCATTTTTGTATTATGACACATGGGAAGGGAACATAGAAAGATGTTACCAGTCCCCGTCGATGGGATGGGTTCTTTTATTTCCTCAGCTCTTCAGATCTAAGATCTCTCTCTCTCTTGATGGTGCAGAAAATCCAAACAAAAATGGAAATCAAGGGGAGCTCACGAGCAAAAAGTAAAAAAATATGACAATGATGGAGGATCAAAGTGAGACCTAAAGTATAGATCCACAACGATATTTAGGCAACAAAAGGTAGTGAATGAATGAGAAAACCCTTCTATTTATAAAAAAATATTGAGTTAGTCTAGATATTGGTGCATAATTAAAATATTATTAACCAAATCTAGATCCAACTTTTATAAAATATTTTAATATTTTTTTTGGAGGGAAAAATAATTTGAATTTAGTCAAATCCCTTTATTTGTAAAAAAAAAAAAAAAAATGATTTATTTATTATTTTAAAAATATGGTTGAGTAATAATTAAACAAATAATGATTTATTCAATTATTTATAAATTATTTAGTCAAATTTAACAAGGAATATTATTTAAATAATGTTTTAAATAATTATTAGTAGAAAACAATAAGATAAATAATGATTTATCTAATTAATTTTCTTGTTTTGGGTTAGATATGATGATGAATATTAATTAAACTGTGGTTTATTTAATTATCCCTTGCTGAAAATCAAACAAATAAGGATTTATTCAATTATTCCTCATGGGGTTTCATTTTTAGATCATAAACAACTTTAAAAATTATGGATTACTAAGTTATTTTTCATAGTGAAAGCAATTTTACTAGGGTAAAATTGGTCTTACATGGTGTACTTTGGTCCATCTAATAGTAACAGGTTAGATGACCAAAAATTGGTGTAACACTCTTCCTCAATTTTCCACTCTCCCCAACTCTACTTCTCTATCCCTTCCCCTTTATCCCCCCCTTCCCCTCTTTACCTCTTTCTCTTTCTCTACCATCTCACTTTCACCTCCTTTTCTCTCTCTCTCTCTCTCTCTCTCTCTCTCTCTCTACCCCACTTTCCTTCTTCTCTTTCTCTATCCATCTATCCCTCCCTCCCTTAGTCTCTCCTTTGAAATAAACTCGCCCAACTCTATCTTTCTCTCCCTCTCATAGTCCCACCTTTGCAATAAAATCCCCCAAATCGATCTCTCTCTTTGTCCATCTCTCCTTATTTCTCAAATATTATAGACATAAAAGTGTTTTCTTTTGCATTCTTGAAAGCACACACTTCTTTGAAAATACACTCATTCTTGAAAATGCACATGCACACACTTTTTTGAAAAATACACTCATTCTTGAAAATGCACATGCTTATGAATATATGAGCACATTCCTAAAAATTCCATGGTGGAAAGCATGTGTGGCAATTAGGGGAGAAGTGAGGTTATAGGATTAGGAATGTGTGACCATTTTTAAGTAATAAGGTTAGTGATGGCCCCATTGCCACTTTTGACCCCATCATTATCTTGGGATGCCCTCATTTTCCAATAGTTTTTATAAAATGAGAAGTTAGAACAACTACCATGATGATTTTTTTTAATTCACATTTTCATACTTGAATTCCATCAATTACATTAAGTTCTTGTGCCCAAAAACACATGGAAGTGTTATACTTTCAAAATATCATTTTGATTGACCATCTAAATAAAAGCAAAGGACCATAAAGAATGAGTTTCATTTAGAGCACTACTTTTTCAAAATCAAAGTTCCTTTGCACTTTTTTGTTTCCTTGCTACATGGTCTTTGCTTTGGATAAATAAATTTTCTAAGATCTTCACCATAAATATAATATTATGCTTCAAGAAAAAGGGCCTATAAGAACAACAAGAAAATTTCATTTCTTCATTTCAAAACTTGGCCAAGTGATTTGGAGTGATTGGAAATGAGTATAATATGTTTAGATGAAACTATAAACCATGTATGTAATCTCAACCATTTCCTTCATTTTTCAACTTTTCTCACCATTGTCACCATGTGTGTTCTTGCAATTTCCATCCTATGTGTGGGCTACATGATTATAATATTTATTTATTAGACACAACTTAGTTTAGTTTTAATATATTTAGCCTTGAGCCATTTTCATATGCATTAACTCGCACATTTTAGTTTGTCAACTAGATACCTAGCTTATGTCATTTCTTGTCATTTTTTGATGGCCATGATTCTAGTTTGTTTTCCATTTTCCATTATGGAAAAAGGGCATGAAAACCTATATTAGGAGACATGAAAGTAACTTAGACTTCGAAATCACATAACTCAATAACCAGTGAATGCATAATTTGATTAGTTAAGATGATTTCATGCTAGATTAAATCATGCAAGCAAGATTATACAACCAAGAGGTTAAATGGAAACTAAATCATGTGTATTAAAATCAAGTGACATATCATTTAGGTACAAGTGGGACCCAATGTAATTGATCTAAATCATGAGATATGATTCAAACATAAATCTATATTCAAATTTCAAACATAAGGTAAAACAACTAGTTAACATCTTCAATTCTCATTTAAGTCAAAAGGAACTTGTTAAAAGTATTGTATTAACTGTGTCAAGAAATGCATATTTGAAGATGAAGCTCAATTCAAATTCAAAACAAACAAAAAATTCTCATGTGTGTGAACTTGGTTAATTAAAACCTCAAGAGAACCCCATTTTATTGAGATTTTTCAACTTGTCTCTCCCTGTATTTTTTTTCATGTGACAAAGCACCAAAGTCATAAATTCAAGATGTTACTTGACAATCCTTCCTTCCAACAACCCTAGATAAATTCAATTTACAAAATCCCTCCATATATAAAATTTACAAGCTATAATTTTTTGCAAAAATATAACAATATTAAACCTAATTAACTACATAGACAACAATAATTTTTTAAAAAATTACTAAATATCATTTTAAAATTTAACTCTTTGCCAACATAAATTTCTTACATTCTTTTACATATTCCATAAATAAATAACCCTCAAATATTCATTATATTATTATAAATATCAAAATATAGAAACTATCACTCAGAAATAAAGTTACAAGTTATCAATTTAAAATTAAATTATTAAGTCTGGGAAAGAGACATAAGCATGTGAAGTCTATTTAGACTCAGAAACCCATGGAAAGAGATATAACCATGTTAAACCTATTGAGCTATATGAACCCTACAGGGTCCCTCTACAAATTACTTTGTCACTAAGTAAGGTTACACGCAGTCTTTTAAAGGTTACAAGCCGTCAATTTTAAATTAACCTCTTGATTCTTGGAATGAATGCAAACATTAACCAAAACATCAACCTCAATTCATAGGGTTGTTCTTCATAGCGTAGAGTCTAAGCTGCAATACTGGATATTGTTATGGAGCACATCTTCCTTATCTTGAGAACAAAGAGCCATCTTCACTAAACACATTTGGGAAAATAAAGTTCTCAATAATGAATGCTGCGAGTGTTGAAATCAATTGAAGTTTAATACTCAGACCTCATTGTGGATTTTCTATAATTGGTAGGGAAACCAAAAAAAAATTATACAAATATTAGCAAATGAGTTATGATGCATGGCAAAGACGTTACAAAGCTGAAGCTAAAAACACTATTTAAGGTTTCTTGAACCATATGGGGGCTTAAAGAATCCAGAGTTAAAATGGTTGTATGATTGTTCAAACTCAGATTTTGGCTTAAATAATTGTAATGATTCTGATCATTCAAAGGGAAATGCTTTTGACAGGCTTCTCCACCCAAAATTGCAGGCAAATGTTATTAAATCTCATTGCTTCAGGAATCAGCTTTTGACAGGCTTCTCCACCAAAAATTGCAGGAAAATGTTGTTAAATCTCATTGCTTCAGGAATCAGTCTTTGATAGGCTTCTCCACCAAAGGTTTGCAGTCAAATGTTGTTAAACCTCATTGCTTCAGGAATCAACGCAGAAAAGGAAAAAGAGAAAGGTAATCAGAGAATAAAATGATCTATAATGGCCAACAATATACGTGGACAGAAGAGGACGCAAGGGTTCCAGAACGAACAGAACAAATTGCTTTTGCACATATTCCAAAGCAATTTGTAATATTCTAGTTAATGGACGAGAAGGAATGAAGAAAAGAATAAGGTGTGTCCCCTAAAGGAATCATTTCTAAATATCAAATCATTATTTATTTGAATTCTCGACACTAGAATAAGGTTTGTACCCTAAAGTTGTATGAACATGCAGCATTCAATGAGTTGTGAAATTTATCAACGATTGATGGCGTTAGTATATCCTCAAGTAAGCGAGGAGTACAGATTGGCTGTTGAAAGCTGTCGCAGAAAGCTGCGAGGATTAATCCAAGGTACGCTTCATTAAACGTAAATAAAGTTAGTCTGGAAATTCCAGGTATGGAAATTTGTGAATTTCAGATGTGGAAATTTGTGAATTTATAACCTGTGATTTTTTGTTGTTCACTTGTAGGTATGGATATCTGTGCTGGCTTTATAATTTTGAAAAACATGTTTGTGATTTTTTCTGTGTGTAAAATGTATAAATGAATTTAGAAGAATGTAGTGTAAAAAATTCATAAAATAATTTAAAGATTTTTGTAAGATTATGAAAATTTTTCTTTGAAACCAGTAGTTTTTAGTGTGACTTTTTGAAGGCTTTTAAGGTGACTTTTTACTGTGTAATTTCTCTAAATTCCGGCAGGAATTTATTGAAAAGAGAAGTTTGATTGCTAACTTTGCACAATCGAAGTGCCCTAGAGGTTTTTGAGGGTGCTGAATCCATATATAGAGTCAAAAAACCAGTTTGAATAACAAAAATCAAGATTTTACCTCAAAAATTTTCACCCCTGAAACTTCAAAAAGTCTCACTAAAGACAACTCTTTTATGAAAATTTAGGTTATGGGCATCAAACTTTAGGATTTAGAGGTGTTTTTGGATTTTTGATGGTGCTGAATTCATTTTAACAAATAAAAAAATCATTCAAACACTCCAACTACCTAAATTTTTTTGATTTATTTTAAAAAATTCAAACAAAATAACTACTGTACAAACTATTTTATTGCCTATATAATCAACTAACTATTAAAATACTCTAATTTTGGAAATTAAACAAAATTGTTAAAAATATCTATTATATTTTTAAATATATTTAACTTTAAGCACACAATAGAGGATAATTTCGTTAGTTAGACTACCCGGTTGTGAATTATTTATTGGTAAATATTTTGTATTGTTTTGTGACTCCAGAAAAACACTGCGCTCCACTCATTCTGCGATTAGCGTGAGTCTGCATCTTTCCGTGACTTTGTTTAGTTTCTTGCCGTGGGGATATTTGGATCTGCTAGAGAAATCATATATAATTTAATGTTTTGAGAATTGATTTATCAGATGGCATTCCGCCGGGACGTATGATGCAAACACTAAAACTGGAGGACCTCTTGGAACCATCAGGAATAAGGGGGAACTCTCTCATGCTGCCAACGCAGGACTTGACAATGCTGTGAAGCTCCTTCAACCCATTAAAGAACAGTTCCCCATTCTTAGCTATGCAGACTTTTATCAGGTAATGAAACCGGTTGTTGCAACTTTCATATAACCCTAACCCTAATTATGGAATCCACTTTTTTGTATATTACCAGAGATTTTATGGAAATCTGTGAACTGTTTGGCAGAAACTTCTGACACCTCCACGAACTAAGTATTTCAGAAGAAACTTTCAATATTAATATAATAATAATTAGAAATTTTACATGCTGAAATTTAATGGTATTATTTATTTTGATTTATGACTTTTAATGGTATTCAATTTTTTTTTTTTTAAGACGATTAGCTTCTCTAACAATCATACATAGAAGAAATGCTACTGCTTATCATTCCAGAATCCTTAATTGAATTATATTGTCACTATAAAATACTACAGCTTGCAGGGGTTGTAGCCGTTGAAGTTACAGGAGGGCCCTCAGTACCTTTCCATCCAGGAAGGATAGTAAGTCTTCTGCTACCAAACCCCATATATATATATATATATGCTTCATGTAGTGGTTATAATGATTTTCAAATCTACTTTATCCTGCAGGATAGCGATGAGATCCCTGAAGAAGGCAGGCTACCTGATGCCACTGGAGGTAACAGTAGTATTCTTCTCATGACAAATTCAGAGATATCAGTCAGTCTTTTGTACATATATCTGAAATGACCAGTTCATATAATGTGCATGACTTTCTGATAGCAGGTTCCGACCATCTTCGAACAGTTTTCTACAGAATGGGATTGGAAGACAAAGATATAGTAGCACTCTCTGGAGGCCATACTCTGGTAAGCAATGAAAAAGTTAAAATATGTTTGGCATAAAAGCACTTGTTTTTGGGAATTTCACACTATTTGTATATGATGATAGTCTCATTTTGATATCATATAAAGTGTTAAAGGGAGAGAATTTCTATCCACAGAGTAGGAAAACATATCAGGTAAGTAAATTCCAAGGAGATAATTATCTATAGTTACTTGTTAATTTGTTATTTCATTATCCTGAAAGAAAATGATGTTATTTGGAATTATTTTATTGATGATTAGTAAAAGATTGGTTTTTATTGTTGCTGTTTAAGTATTGATAATGTTATAATGTTATAAACCATGAATCTATTTTTTAAAATAAAATAAAAAAGCTTAACCAAATAAAAATACTTTTAAAATATAAAATTTATAAATATAATTAATTTTTCTTAATAAATTTAGATATAAAATTTATAAATATAATTAATTTTTCTTTAATAAATATAATTATAAAAAAAAAAACTCAAATTTAAATTTAAATATTATTTACAAAATTTTAATTTTAATTTTAATTTAAATGTTTATTTCTGAAAACCTTATTTAACACATACAAAAATATTTACACAGCCATCATATTTTATCTCTATTGAGTTGTATTCCATATCAGCAATTTTCAAAAATAAATAAACTTTTAAGATAGTTTATCCTAATCATCAGATCCTTGAGATAATAGTAATAATTCAGTTTTTGAGATAGATTCTCCCTAATCATCTTTAAAAACTAAGAGAATCTTGTTATAAGTTTTTCATGATGATAATTTTTTTTCCTTTTAACTATCTCTAAAAACATTGAGATACTTGTTGTAATCTCTCCTTCGTAATAATTCTTTTTTTAATGAGAAGTAGGGAATAAAATTACTAAAACAGTTTTCATTATTATATTTTTAATTTTTTTTAAAATTTTATCTATTTCATTTAAATTTATTTTACAATTTATTTTAATTTAAATTTTATATAAAACTAAATTATCAAAAATAAATTGTAATCTAATCAGAAAACTTAAAATAAAGTTTATATAAATACTCTATTTTACTTTGAGCTTAAAATTTTAACTTAGTAAACATCTATTCATATCCAATTATATAAATATAGTATTTTAATTTTTTGAAATATAATGTTAAAATCTTTCTAATAAGTAAATTATTATTAAATTAATTTCATTTGTTAAAAATTGAAAATTTTCTAATTATTTTACGATTCAAGGCATTAAACTATTTCACACATCATCTGACTACCCATTTTCCTACATATGTAAAAAAAGAAAAATAGACATACCATTTTATGTTTTTTATTAATCATTCAATAATATTTGTTTTCATTTGCATCCACACTGAAATTTAAACACTAAGCAACTTGTCAATAGACACTTCCATAATCCTAATAATAATAGTTTCTATAGATTTACTTGTACTTCCATAATCCTAATAATAATAGTTTCTATGGATTTACTTGTAATGCTCTCTCTCTTTGGTAATAATTATTTTTTTTTAATATGAAGTAGGGCATAAAATTACCAAAACAGTTTTAATTATTATATTTTTAAATTTTTTAAAAATTTTATCTATTTCATTTAAATTTATTTTACATCTTTTTTTAATTTAAATTTTATATAAAACTAAATTATCAAAAATAAATTGTAATCTAATCAGCAAATTTAAAATAAAATTTATATAAATACTCCTTTGAACTTAAAATTTTAACTTAGTAAACATCTATTATATCCAATTATATAAATATAGTATTTTAATTTACTAAATTATCAAAAATAAATTGTAATCTAATCAGCAAATTTAAAATAAAGTTTATATAAATACTCTATTTTACTTTGAACTTAAAATTTTAACTTAATAAACATCTATTCATACCAATTATATAAATATAGTATTTTAATTTTTTGAAATATAGTGTTAAAATGTTTTTAATAAGTAAATTATTATTAAATTAATTTCATTTATTAAAAATTGAAATATTTCTAATTATTTTAAGATTCAAGGCATTAAATTATTTCACACATCAATTACTGGAACATCATCTGACTACCCATTTCCCTGCATATATAAAAAAGAAAAATAGACTTACTATTTTATGTTTTTTTATTTATTATTCAATAATATTTGTTTTCATTTACATCCACACTGAAAACTATTGAGTGGATCTCATATTCAATTTCAACAATGAGCAACTTGTCAATAGACACTTCCATAATCCTAATAATTTCTATGGATTTACTTGTACTTCCATAATCCTAATAATAATATTTTCAATGGATTCACTTGTAATGCTCTCTCTCTTTCTTTCTTTTGTTAGGGAAGATGTCACAAGGAGAGATCTGGATACGAAGGTCCATGGACGAGAACTCCGCTAATATTTGATAATTCCTACTTCAAGTATGACATCTAAAATTAGCTTTCGCTTATTGTGTAAGTGGGGAATTTCATGTGTTACTGTCTAATGGTTGGTAACTTGTGCATCATCAGGGAACTCTTGATCGGTGAACAAGAAGGCTTGATACAGCTCCCTTCGGACAAGGCTCTTTTGCAGGATCCTATATTTAGTAAATACGTCCATCTATATGCTAAGGTACAGTAACTAAATTTGCCTCATATGTATTTCAGAGTTTAATATTTTGAGAGTCTCAGGCCAAAATTCTTATTCCAATTACATGAATTTTGCAGGACGAGAATGCATTTTTTTCTGATTATGCGGAGGCTCATCTGAAGCTTTCTGAGCTTGGGTAAGCATTAGTTTTTATGGTTTATATATGTCCAATATAAGCATTGGTTTTTATGGTTTATATAGATATGTCCAATATAAACAGCAGGTTTGCAAATATGATTAATTGATGAATCAAAAGTGTTTTAATAGTCGTCGTTAATAAATTTTTGTTGGGTTGTAAAATAAATTTATATAGCCTAATATATTCTAGAAATAGTTTTGAAATATCTATCCATTTAATCCACCAAAAATTGTTTATCCCGACTCTATTGTCACTGAAGTCAATGTTTTCAAACGTCACAAGAGTTTGGTAAACAACTTATATCTTCCATTGGCTTTTGTAAATTTTTGTAGGTGTATATTTTGCAATGAAATATATTCACATACCAAAAATTTCAAACACCCAAGTTGGATTGACCTATCTAATATCTACACTAACAACACCCCAAATGAAGCATCAAAGTGAAAACATATATTTAGTTCAAAATGTGGTACCATCATAATGAGATTTTAACATAATCATGGGCAGTTGAAAATATTCTATAAATTGTCCTATTATATAAAATATGAGTCCGGTATAATGAGATCATAAAATAATCTTAGCCTGAGAAGTCCATAGAGTGTCTCATTATTGGTGAAATAGTTGAGATCATAAAATAATCCTAGTGGGAACTCTAGTGTCCATAGAGTGTCTCATTATTGGTGAAATAGTTTCCACATTTTGTTCATGAAATTCTTATTCTTGTATGGAAATGAGTTGAATATTTAATCAAGGAATACAACCATAATAAATTAATTCATTTAGTATTTTTATTTGTTATTATTTCTAGGATAAAAAAGACTAGGCATGGGTAGACATAATCAATGGTTGTAAAAGTATAAAATGAAAAATGATCACGATATAATAGATAGAAAAGGAAGAGGAAATGAGTTAACATTGCTTAAATAAGATATAGAAGGAAATTATAATGTCATATAAAGAAGATAACAGAGAATAGAATGAAGGAGAAAAGAGGGTAAAAGAAGATAGAAGAATGAAAAATGAAGGAATAATAAAAGTAGAATATAAGGAATTAAAAGAGTGGAAAAGAAAAGTAGAGAAGTAAGAGGGGAAGAAAGATAAAATAGAGAAGATGGAAAGATAGAATGAAGAAAAGAAAACATGGATATGAAGAGCACAAGAGAATATCGGTGGACTAGACATAGATGAGAATAGAATGAAACTAAGAATTAAATCAACCCAAAATGCTAATTACTATTATTGAAAATAATGGAGATTCACCACATACTCATTAATCAATCTAGATGCAAGCTTGAGCACTTGTACATTTCTTTCACTCCTTTAGTGGAATTCTCTTCACTAATGTCATCTTCATCTTTCCTCACTTCCTACATAAGAGATTAGTATTGTGGATAGCTCTTACTACACCAAAAAAATCTTCTAGTTTAATTCATGCATCTATATGACCTAAGTTAAATGTAAGAAATATGTATGATATCTTCCATATAATGTAGTACAAAAACATCTATGTAGATCTCATATTACATCATCGAAAATGATAGTGTTTCTATATGTTTTCTATTGTAACACAAAAACTTGTGAATTTAATATTATCAACCAAGGTTTCCAATGTACTTGTGATATTTCATGCACTATATTTGCAGGCCAAAAATTATTAACTAGCAATAGTTGTCTAATATGCTTGTATAGAAAGGAAATTGCATCAACAAACTTCATAAATACAAAGCTATCTCAATCACTCTAATCCCAAGTTGTATAAAGAATGAAATGAAATGTAGGAAAGTAAATCGAACACACACAAGAATATAGGATAGAGCACAGAAATATAGTGAAAATGCAACTTATATTAACAAATGAAATAACATAATTCTATAGAACACAAACTCACTAGGATGGTGGTAGCTATCTCTGAACATAGAGAGATGGTGGCTATGCACATTTACAAAAGCTATTACAAGAGGCCAAAAGACTCGGATTTTAACCTAAATAAATAACCCTGGAGGTCCAAAACCATAACCTTATAATATGAAATTCCAAAAAATTTGTGGGCCCTAAGAGAGTTGGTTGGTACATCAACTTCCAGACAATGCAACATTTGCATTCAATATCCATTTGGGGTGCAAAATAGCTTGTTGGAAAGAAATATTCGAGGACTATAACTTTTGAATGGATAAAGGTGGTTTTTTTTTTATGGAAACCCCTAGCCTCTTTAATTGAAAAAATTCATCATTTAGGGAATCAAAACGTTCCTGGAATTTTGGGACGCAAAAATCATAAAAAATTACAATAAGATGCAGAAACAATGAGATAGTGGAATAGAAGGGTGGCCACACATATCAACCTAGAGTAGTCCTCCCCCTTTATGAAGTAATGATCTATATTGAATCAATTTTCCTCATCTAATGGGTAAACTTCTATTGAATTTGGATCTTAGTGAGGCACTTTCCTTGGTGAAGAAGTTGTGCTTTGAGAAATTGGTAGAGTTGTATGTGGTGTTAGTAGGTGTCCTTTGTCTTGTTTTCCATGATCTTATCCACTATATCTTATTCAATGTATTCAATATTAAATTCTATGGGATCTAGTTTCTTAGCTTCCTCTTAGATGCCCAATAGAGGTGGAAAATATGGTCGAAGAAAATCAACTTTAAATATTGGGTGCAAGGCAAGGAAAGGGGAAATTCTCAATTCAAAAGAATTTTCACCCACAACCTTCGTGATTTTGTAAGGCCCATATCAGAGTGGTTTGATTTTCCTATTGGTTCCTATGAGGTGATCTTTCTATAAATGTAACCACACCTTATCACCAACCTAAAACTTATGTGAAGCCCTGTGTTGGTCATGTTACTACTTTTACTTGGAATTGGATTTCTACAAGATATCATGGACCTATTATTGGAGGTGTTATATTCGTTCAAAAAATTTGGCTATCCTAACTTCCTTTACTTGAGCATGTGAGGACTCTAATGGTGAAGATGCAATGGGCATAGCTACATCAATTAGGGTCAATGTTTGGAACCCCAAGCACACCTAAAAAGGGTTGTGGCCAATAAAGTTATGGAGGGAATCTTATAACTATGTTGAACATATGGAAGAATTTTCTTTCATATAAATGGATGCTTGGAGTTGTACATGTGCATGATATGTACAACCATTGTATTGAACAATTATGTGTTTCCATCAAATTTGGGATGAAAGGATTCAATTTGGTCAACTTGGTATCCACCCATAAGTTGAACCAAAATGTGCTAAGGAATCTATTTTTCCTATTTAAAATTATGGTCTAAGGTATCCGAAGATGAACCCAAACATGCTTAAAAAATATTTTTGTAGTGGCTTCAATTGTGATACTCTTCTTGCATGGTGCCAAAATGGCCATCTTAGAGAATGAATCGAAAACCAAAAACACAAAATCACTACCAGAAGTGGTGGATTGAAAACCTAACATGTAATCCATGAAGACTTACTCTAAAGGCTTTTTTGAGCTAGGTATAGGAGAGTGCCACCCTTTCTTCTTGATGGTTGTTTAGAAATGACATAGGCATTACATGATCTAATATACCATTGGACATCTTGTTGAATTTTTTTCTAGTAGAAGTTATTATAAAGTATTTTTATTGTCTTCTCCACACCAAAGTACCTAGACACTTGACTATAATTTTCCTCCCAGATAAGATTGGTGTGCTCACTTGAAGAAATAAAAAGGTGGCGTAGGTAGCACAAAAGAACATCGTAGAGGTGGAATTCTATAACTTGTTTTACTGCAATCAACATCTGGTGTGTGGTAGTGAATTCAAAGTCATTGTTGCAAGATTATGGCCACTTAGTGGTCTTGTGCCCACAAGAGTCAATAATTGCGGTTAGAGCCACAGCCATAGGTCTATTGTGATAATCCTCAATGTGATTGGTGTTAAACTTCTTATATTTGATGTTTAAGTGGAATTTTTGTAGGTATGTGGACCATTTTTTATGTCAAGCATTCTATAATTTTCCTTATGTCTAAATAGATTATAGAGGCCTATAATTAGTGTGGATGATTTTATCCTTTGAAATAATATAATGCTTCCATTATCTATAGGCTTGGATGATGGAGTATCTCTAGGTAGTAGTAGAATTTTTTTCATTATGATAGTCCATTAAATGTCCTTTATAAGTGAGGATCACATAGATAACATAGTCATAGGCATAAGTCTTAGTGTCAATTGGTCACTGCATGATGAGAAGGGTGAGGATTGGTGCAAATAAAATGTGGTGTTCTAAATCCTCAATTTTTTTCTATTTGAATCAGAACATGAAAAATTTGTTACTTGATTTGATGGCCAAGTGATATAAAAGAACCTCACCATGAACCTGTAGTAGAATTTAGCAAGTCCCAAGAAGATACGTAGTTCTGTTATAATCATTTGGGCTTCCAAATATTAAATTATTTGAATCTTGGTTGGGTCCACATGCACCCCATATTCATCCATAATCTATCCCAAGTATTTAATTTTCTACATGCCAAATGATAATTTCTCCAAATTGGCATACAATTTTTGTTGTCGCGAGGTACTTAAGACATGTTGAATGTGCTACCAAATTTATTCCTAGGTTTTATTGAAGATGAGGATGTCATCCAAATATACAACCCAAAAAGAGTTTGTGAATAGCCACAAGATATCATCCATCATCCTCATGAATGTCACCTTATTTTTAGTCAAGAAAAAGGGAATGAAAAACCACTTGAAAATGCCTTCTTTAGATTTGAATTTTGTCTTGCATATTTGTTCAATTGGAACATGGCAATAGCTTGACTTCAGATCAATCTTAATAAATAAGTTTCCACTCTTGATTTGGTCAATAAGATTTCCAATCCTTAGGATAGTGAATTTCCTCTTGATAGTAATTTTTTTAAGCATCTATAATCAATACATAGTCTCATGTCCCATCCTTCTTCTGCACTAGCACGATTGAACTCCTACAAGGTGAGAAGCTCAGTCAAATATGGCCCTTTAGGGTGAGCTCATGAATTTGACACTTCATTTTCTCATTATCCAAGGGAGAGAATCTATTTATTGGTCCATTAGGTAAAGGAGTACCAAGTATCAAGTCAATTGAGTGTTTGACCTATTAGTGTAGAGGCACCCCCATAGGTGGAGTGAAGAGATATTTTTATGTCTCTAGAATCTTGTCCACTTTCTTCTATTATGTAGAGATTCCTCATGCAAAGGTTATGGTGGTTGGAGTGACCTTTCTATCACATCGAAATCTAACCATGAAGAGAAAAAATGTGTAGTTTGATAGATATCCTTTTGGTATTTCTACTCATATCAATGAAATTATAGTTGGGAATACCTCTCCATACCTATATAGGTTACCTCTACGAGTAGCAGTGACACTACGAGGATGAAACTCATAAAAGCATGAAATTTTCACATATAAGAATATCCTAAAAGAACATCATAAGTGGTGTAACATCACATAATACCTCACCTTTTAAGGTTTGGATTTCATAGGATAAGAAACATTGGTAACTAGCATAGATGTCTCATCCATGTCTCAACCAACAAATGGTGTATGTTTGGGGGTGTGGAACTATCAGAATATCAAATCTCTTGATGAACTTAGTTGATAACAAGTTTGGTTGGCTCCTAATGTCAATGATAAAATGGAGTGGTGCTCCCTTCATGCACATTTATGAATGGAAGAGGCACCCCCCCCCCCCTCTTCAAGCTCCTCTTTATCTTCTAGTTTTATCTTTGTGATCATGATGGTAGCACTAGATTTTGCATCGATGATCCCCTTTAATTTATCTTTATCTAAATCAGAATAAAAGCTAAATTCTACATATTTTTATTTAAACTCCAACAATAATATCTATTTCAAGCGATATTCATCAATGTTGTGCCAAGAGATTTCTTGGAAATCACATCACTTTCTAGTGTCCTTTTTTTAGTTCTCATTATCCTTATTTTCCTATGAATTGGGTTGCTTTGCTTGAGGTTGGATATCCTTGTTGTATCCCTTGTTTTGTGAGTTAGGGTTTCCTTATCTAGGATTTTGTTTCACAAGACTTGTAGACCTAAACTCTTACTTATTCTGATGCTTCAATTTATGGTCAATTTTGATAGTATATCAATAAGTGGATCCCAATAAGGAAATTTCCAACAAAACCATATTTGTTTGGATGTACCTATCTAGGACACTATTTTAATTTAATACTAGGTGCTTGTAGGATACCCTATACCCAAATTTGAGTTCTAGGTATGGAAATTATTGGTGTACTTCAACAATTTCTAGTCTCTCTTTTTTCGTAGATTTGTCCATCTTGTAGTGGCTTATAAGGTATAATTCCTCCATAAGGGATCAATGAAACCATCTCGAATAGGTACTACATTGAACATCAAATAGTTATCTTTGTTTTTTATTTCCTAGTATACTTCCCACCAATATTTATCATGGGGAACAACCTTTAGTAGCACAAAAGTGATCTTCTCATTATTGGAAAAAGTTTGGATAGAGTAACAAACCTAAAGCAGATTTAACCATTTCTCCCAAACATATACATATATTTGGAATTCGAATAATGAATATTAAATTTAACTTGTACCCTGAAGGGTTTTGCATCTCCAAATTTCCACTTGTTGAAGGTGTCTCAACTACTCTTAGAAGTCTTCAATGGATCTCGCAAGAATTGTTCATCATATCATTCCTTTGTCCTGTAAGTGCTTCCTTAAGAGATAATTTGATGTTGTTTCCTACTCCATCATCTATATTTCCTTCTACCATGCGATACCGCTTGGGTTTGTGATATTTATTGTTCACTGCTTGAGGCCCAACCCTTTGTCCCCTAAATTAATCAAGGACATGAACTAAGGAAGACCAAGGAGCGAATTGTTTTGATAACACTAATATAGGTTGTACAAGGAATGAAATGAAATAAATAAAATTAAATGGAACACCCATAGAGAAATATAATATAGATTAAAATAATATAGTGAAAACCCAACTTCTACTAATAAATTAAATAGTAGAATATTGTAGAACACAAAATGGCTAGAATGGTGGTAGCTATCTTTAAACAGAGAGATGGCAGTGATGCACATTCGCAAAAGTTATTAGAAGAGGTTGAAAGAATGGTATTTTAACATAGATAAATAATATTATAGGTCAAAAACCATAACCATAGAATATGAAATTTCAGAAGGTTTGCAAGCCCCAAGGTGCTTATTTGGTATTTCAACTTCTTGAGGGTGTAAATTTTACACACAATATCCATTTGGGCCACATGATCTCTCATTAGAAAGAACTATCCAAGGAATTAAAAAAATCACTAGGGATAGGGTATTCCATGGTAGTCCCTAGCCCCAAATTGCCAAAAAAACATTGTTTAGAGCTCAAAATGGCCCCAAAACCATAAGTCATAACAAAACTTCTAATAAGGTAAAGAAAGACAGTGGAAGAGGTGGGTGGCCACGAATATCCACTAGATCATACTCTTACTAGTGATCATGTACTTCAACACCAATCATATTAATTGGAACCCATTTGACAATAAAAAATCCCCTCACATAATTAAGGTTCTTCCTATTTCATTAATCATAGCTCTCATTTTTGGCAAAATTTGGTAGAAACTAGTTTAAATTGAAATGCTATTGCAAAAAAGAAACAAACTTACATAAATCATAAATTAAATAAAAGAAATTAATGGTAAATGAAATAAATATTCATACATAACTAAACACACAAAGAAAATGAAATGAAATATTACCTAACTAGTGACAAGGCTTTTTTCTAAAGGTGTAATATTTGCCTCTAAAAACAATGCATTGAATTGAAATTACAACAACGTAACTCAAACGAAATCGCACACCACCGAGAAAATAAGAAAACTACAATTCATATTATAACAACATATCATGAATTATGTATTATTATTCCATGTTAGTTTGGAATATATGCTCTAGGGTTCCTCCCTTTAGAATGGAGATGGCACTTTATTTTATACATAAGCTTGCTTGAAATCACATTATTTTATACATGAGCTTTCTTGAAATGGAAATAAAACATATTATAGATCCACTTGAGAATAGGATATTATTGAATGGTTACAACAAATATATACATGTATAGCCATTTTTAATATTCTAAATTATTTACAACAAATATCTAGATCCACTTAAAGGTAAAATATTTTCAAGTGGTTACAATCCATCATAAACACAGATCCACTTAAGGATAAAATATTATCAAGAGGTTACAACAACTCAAAAATAGTTTCATAATTCATGCTAACTCCTAACATATTTCATTATTCCATTAATTGTGAAATTCGAAATAGGTGATACTGGTTATAATAATTTTCTCAAAATATCTTAAAAAATAGTGATTAATGGTGTTGGGATCCCTCAATCCATAAAATATATATGGAAAATTTTTAAATGTATAATAAAAATGAATGTGCACCCATAGCTACATAGAAATCTCCCTTGCAATAATTAAAACCATGAAATATATTGTCTTCCCTATGTGACTATATGATTGGCAGTGGTTTAATTTTTCCTTTATGTCATGTTAAATGTGCAACAAATGTATCTACAAATGCTTTGCACCACTAACTTAAATTTTATTCAACTTTGTAGCTTGTTGACCCATATCATAAGAACATGAAGTAATACCCTATTGTAGCATCCCTCAAATTACCCTTGTTGTTGTAATGCTAAAATTTTGATTATGTGATTCCAACATGGAGGCCATCATTGGATGAGACATTATGTGTAAAAATAAAATAAATTAAATGTGAATTTAATTGGCTCGCATGACTAGAGTGACATATGGATCCAAGCTCTCATGGGAGGGATATTGAGTACTTTTTGCGTGCTTGGAGGGTTGTTTTTTTATTATTGCATGTGGATTTTTTTTCCTACAGAATGCCAAGAGTAGGTCATACCAACCACCCATAATTTTCATAACTACCTACTTAACCATGCACTAGCCTATTTTGATTAGAATTCAAGTTGTGGAGTGGGCAACCTAAGTGGAGATGGTAGCATATGATCACCTCTTCTTGTGAAACATGGAGATAGTGTGAGAGAGAGATAGGTTGTGAACCAAAAGGTCATGGTAGTGAGGGAAGATCAAAGATGATTAGACTTCGTTCTTTATTATTCTGGTAGCTACAGAGAATAAAAAGTGATTAGTGCATAAATTAATGTGTAGAGAGCATGAAAATCACTGGAATCTAAGGAATAAGGGATTTTTGGTTGAAGACACTAGAGATGAGATTTTTTTAAAGCTAGCATGGAGACCAGAAGGAAAAAAATATAGGCGTGAATTGAATATGTTCTTTTTGAATTGGGAAACTTATCCCTGTGATTGTATTGAGTCCATTATATGGTGTCACTAAGTCTGATTGATTAATGAAGATATTGGTGGAGAACTGGGTCATTTTGGTGCTTTCCTTGCAACTATGAAACCACCTAGTGATTTTTTCCTGTATGATAGACCATCAAAACATGGAATTATAGGTCATTGTCGTGGTTTCCTTGGCATTGTGAAATCACCTAGATAGTGGACGGAAAACCCATGCAGTGCTTACTGTTATCACCCAAAAAAATTGAAACTTCATTTTGACAAGGTTAAATTAGTTCATGTGTCAAAATAGGGTTATAGGTTCATATTAAAGTTTGGTCAAGGGAAATATTAAATTTTTATGGTTTAAATTTACCCTAAGGTCTAAAACCACCCATGTTCAATCTCCTTCATGTCACTTCATTCATCATTCTCCAACTTATTTCATTTTCCAAATTTTTGTACCGAAAATGCCAAATTAGCGAAGAAACCACAGTTTCGTAGCATAATGCACTGCAAAAAGTCACTTTTCGCTACGAAACTACTAATAGTTTCATAGAAAAAACAGTCAAATTGACACTAAAAATGCTAAGAAAGCGTGGTTTCCTATCTTTCTAATCAGTCTAGCTATTAGGTGTCAGAAATCATTTGGGAAAGGGTAAGTGAGATGCTTTCGAGTCATGGAGGGATAAAATAAAAGTACATGCTCAGGTCTGTAGTCATCATGGCCATTTTACGTAATCTAGAAGTCATCATTAAGTCATGAGAAGACATTTAGAATCTGAATCCTTTCCTAATTCAGTCATTCTCATTTATTTTCCCTCCTTGCATAATATTTTAGCTCTGGAGAGCTATTGTAATAAGCCAAAGTTGTGGCTAGTTTCTTCAAAGGTTTACTTTGATCATCATCAAGTGAGCCTGAAAAATCATCAAGAGAGGTTGGACATCATCAAGTGAGGCTGAGAAATTCTTAGAGAGACTATGGTAGAGAAAAGAAAAACACACAAGGGTGGACAATGTCTGAGATATGAACCACATGAGTTTGATCAATGGCGACCCAACAATAATAGAAGCTTTCAGAAGAGCAGGTTGTCTATTGTTTTGTGAGAAATTGCAGGGTTGTCATACATAGGTATCCAAGGATTTTTCTTTGAATTTCAATCGAACATCCACTAAAGTGGGAATGCTCAATTTTTCCATCACACCAGAAGTTATTTTTGTTACCACAAAGATTCCAAGAGGTCAAGAGAACTGGTTCAAAGGTTTCAAGTTTAATATGGAATAGTGCAAAGAACTCATAAAGCTACGACATTCTGAAATGGAACTCACCAATGTTATTCCAAGAAGCTGCATCAAAGACAACTATTCAAAATTGTTGCTCATCATCCAAAAGTACATTACTTGTGAAGGTAGATATCACAAATTCTACTCATATCATTTCAAATTACTTCTGCACTTCACCGGTAAGATTTCCCTTGATCTACCTTTCTATCTGCATAGAAGTCTGTCAAAGATGGCTGATAAGGTCCAAGAAAATTTTGAGGGAAGTGAGACATCATTATTTCATCATGGTTTAATGAAATTGTTGGTTTTAGATGAAATTCAAAGGTTAGGCAAAGATTGGTCCTTATTCTTGTTTGTCAGTGGTTTTTATTTGGATGCTCTAACTCCTTCAAAAACTCCTAAACCTAGGAAAATTCCATCACCACTAGCAGTAGAACAGAGCCAACCATTGGTAGTAGAACCAAATGAACTTCCAAGATCATAAACAAGTAAGAAAAATATGGAGCCAGAGCAAATGCAGAGTCTTGACACACCAAATGTCCCACCTGCAAAATAGAATTCAAAGGTGGTCAAACTTGCAAAAAAGAAACAAATTGCTAGTAAACAAGGAACCAAAAGGATAACTAGGAGCCAAAAAGTTGTTTTAGAAGATAAGAAAGTGGTTGTAGAAGACAGAGAATAAGCCAAGGGAAATCTATAAGATATTTTACTTGTCATTGACAAAGAGGAAACTCCTACTGTTCAAACTGAGCTTATTGAGGAAGGTGGGCAGAAGTTAAAAAAGGCTAAATCTACAAATAAATTAGATCTTGAGGGAGAAGATGCAGGTTTCATGTTTCAAGCAAGAAAGCCTATGACAAGGCATGCTAGGAAGCTATTAAAGAGCAATAAAGAAGTCCAACCACCCATTGACACAGCTCAGCCACCTCAAGAGGTTATTGACCTTTCATCACCTCCAAATAGGGATACAATCATCAAATCTAAGAAAGGAAAAGAGAAGGCGATGGAAAAAATAGAGTTGCAGCTCCTTGAAGAAAAATTTAAAGTGGAAAATCATGAAATTGCTGTCATGAAAAAAGAAGCAAGAAAAAACAATGTAGAAAAGACTCAATTTGAAAAAATGAAGGCAATTTGGGAAGAACATGTAGACATTGTCTCTAAGACTCTGGAAAACACATAACAACTCATCAAATGGATAAATCCAGCAAGGAAAGAAAACAAACATGATAGGAGGATGAACACACAGTTAAAAGCCACCAATAGAAGATTGAAAGACCAGGTTAAATACCTTCAAGAGAAACTTTAACTGATTCATGAAGAATTAGAGAAAAAAGGGCTTAAAATGATTGTAATTGAAGAGCCAATAGCTCAACCAATTGTAAATGAGGAGGAAATTCCTCAAGGAGCATAAGGTGAGTTGATTTATGGTTGATTGAGGCTAATGACATGTTAGATACAAGTTTTTGACACTTAGAGGTTCCATATTTCAAAATTATACAAAAATCTTCATTTTCAACACTTTTCAGTAGTTTCGTAGAGCCTCTGGGCTTGAAGGGCAGCAAAACACTACAAAACTATTGTAGCTTATCTTTTGACGTTTGGACCAATTTTGAATGCTATAAAAAGGTGAAATTGGTATATGATATGTGTTTAATGATGATGAACACTATGTCAAAGGAAAGAATCAAGAACTTTGAGTTTTCAGGCATGTTTTGTAGTGCTACAAAAGTGCGCTACGAAACTGCCTTACTTTCGTAGTGCACTGTATTTCAACCTTTTAGCAGGTTTTGGAGAACCTTTTGGACATCTAGAGATTATGGAATGGTTGAAGATCATGACAAGTAGTTATTCAACTCTCAAGGACCATGAATTGAAGATAAACTGACAGCCAAAGTATTCGAGGAAGAAGAAGATCATTTGCCTAAAAAAACAAGGTTTTGTTTCCTAGTTTTGAGGAGGTCAGATAAGTGGTCATAAAGTGATGAATCCCACCATCTAAATTCAAACATGTGACAACATACCTGTCAAAGGATTTAATTTTTTAAGTATATAAGGTTGTTAAAGTCAATAACGAGTAGTTTGAGTCCTAGTAGGAATAGGACTCTCAAGTAGGATAGGTGTTTGTTTGTCATTAATTTGATGTTTTATGGTTATGCAAGGTGTCATTAGGCAAAAATTCGATGAATCTATCTAGGAGGTAGATCATCTTATGATGTAACAAGTCCATAAAAGGCCATTTGGTCTAATTTGTCAAGGGTGGGAGATTTTTGGAAAAATTGCAGCTTATTGTAAATTGATTGTTTCAGCAATACAGAGATCTGTTACTTGACCAACCTCAGATTCTGAATAAGTTTTTAGTTTTTTTCTATATTATATATACCTTTTATGTATCTCATTTGCAGTGTTTTTCATTTATAATACTCATAATTCATTCTTGCAATGCTCTGAATTCCTTTATAGATGAATTGACTGTGTATTTTCATGTTTCATATGTGTGTGACCTACTACTAAAAACTCAAACCCGCCTGTTGGAGTCTTGTGTTTTGATATATTGGCCAACCAAAAGACAAGGCAACATCAGAACCAATATTTAGAGTTCCAGGATCTTGTCCTCCTATTCTCAGAGAGGGATCTCTCAAATTTTTCGCAAAGATATGTCTTGTTTGCTTTTAAGTATTGGTTTTAGACTAGTTATTAAGTGCAAGTGTTTTTTTGATTTTTTTGTTTGGTTTAATTGGTACAACAGAACATGAAAGGTCTAGGCAGTATAAATAGAAAGAAGAAGTATCATATTCATTGGGCAATGGAGTCAAGAAGAATTTTGTAACAAGCTCATCAATGGATATGGGATATCAAAGGGCAAATCTAACTTGGCCACAAGATCCTTTAGTTTTGTGGATGAGATGGACATTAATGATTTTGAAAGAGAGTTTGAATTCTCAACAAAGGGAACTTAAAAACATAACTTGAAAAATAAAGAGGTATTTGATAGACAGGGCTAACCATGAATTCTACAAACCACACTTTAAGCAAATAATGATTTCAAGACAACTTTCAAAATGAAATCTAAGATTTGGGAGCACATCCTATTTCCTCAAAGATTTTATTTCAAAGGACTTAGAAAACATGAAATATTCACTGATAATTTCAGTCATAGAAGAGGGAACACCTAACACATATATGATTACATCTATAAAGACCTTTAAAACAATTGTTCAATCAGGGACAAAGGGTATGATCAAAACATACCTCCTTGGCTAAATGTAAACAATGGTATTTCAAAGGGAGACTTAAAAAACAATTTTCAAGTGGCAGCACACAAGCAGGGAAAACCATAAATCATGCTGGAACCAACTATTTTAACTATTTGAGAAATAAACAAGCATAAGGGTTCAAGAGAATGATTACAGACTCTAGAATGCCTCAGCAGAATAAAACATAAAACAATGAAGGATAAACAGGTCTAAGGTGCTTCCAGGAGTCATTTCTTAGCCAAAAATTTTCATCCTACTGTAGTAAGAATTTATGAAACATAATGAAAACAGGAAAAACAACAGACAGTTTAGAATACATCACCAATAGCCAAGCTCAGGGATCCAATGGTAGAACCTTCTCAAGAACAAGCATGTCAAAACATAATCCAGCTTCCAAGACTTCAATTTCTTCTTCAACTTCGGACAGACTATGTATTATTTCAGAGATTTTGAGTGTTACAACTAGTGATCAATCAACCAACCTCTCATCTTCTTCAGAGGTATTTATAAAAGAAAAGAGGAGGTGGAAGATTTTTAGGGCTTAAATATCATTAATGCTATATTAAATGCAACTCCTGGCCTTGAAAACCATGCAAGGCATAAGGTAGGAAAGCATTGAATTACAACTCTGTTTTCTATTTTTTAGGCTTAGTGGGTGAAAAGATTGACTTTCAGGCATTTTATTATCTTTTCAATAACTTTACTAACAGCTTGAAATATCTTCCTTTGTTTTGTAATAAATTTTCAGCTATCTTTGGCCTTAATGTTTCGAACTGAGATTTTATCTGGGTATTCTTTTGAGGCAAAGAGGCTGCAGGTGGCAATTTTGGTAGCTGGGGATTCAATTAGCCCTTTTGATGTGTCATCCGAGTTTTCTTCTGGATCGGTCTTCATTTGTGGATTAGACCGTTGTTTCATTTAAACTCTGTTTTAGAGCCTTTAATCTTCAGATCATGCTTTGATCCTTCAATTGATTGATGCTCATTGTGTTATGTTGCTTTGCAGGTGCACAGAGGGTTTTGTCAGAGAAATTTTTTAAAAAGCCGATAATCATGACTCATAAACCCTTCCAAAAAGCGAAATTTAAACCTCTGATCTCCTTAATTTTCATTCATGGCTATGAGGATCGTCATTCTTGGCCCATCATACTGTAATCACCTGTGGGGGGGTTTTATTTTGAACTTCATTAAACCTACATAAAAACACACAAACGTTATTTAAATCCTGCGAAATTTGGTTTAAAACTGCTTTGGAGAATGTATGGAAGCGGTCAAAGCTGTGAGGATGAATGGATGCAGCAGTGTAAGGAGCAAAAACCATGGCGGAAAATGAAACAAGGTTTTAAATTTGAATTAGGGCGTGAATTGAGAAGAAGCGATTTTGGGAAAACCATTAGTAGTTTTCGCATTGCATTTGGGGGGTAGGCGATATTGCCTAAAAACAATGGGATTCCATACATCACTTGACACCTGTCCCTTTTAATACCACCCATTTCGCAAAAAAATTTAGCGTTAAGCTTTGGCTGCAAAAATTTTGCGACATGCAACTTTAACCATTGGATGATCGACTGCAGATCCGATGGTGCAGATAGCACGCGACGGGGTGAGAGATGAAGGTTTAAAGTTTATGTGGGGCCTAAGGTGACATAATGTTTTGTCGCATAGTGGATGGTTTGTTGGTTTATCAAGTTAAGCCCCGATCGTCAGATTCTTTGGATGGATGATCAAGATTAAAATACGAAGCGGAAATATTTTAAAAGAGAAGGAAAGGGTAGTAGATGGGAGGTAGAAGATAGATGGCCCGTTGGCCGTTGATCTACAGAGATCAACAGTCTAGATTTGTTTTAGACCATAATGTCGAGCATGGAGAAAATATAAGGAAATTCAGGTTCGGAAAAGTTTTTTAAGCCCTTTAGCACCCGATTGTGGGGAATTAGGACGCATGGAGGAAGGGGCTAAGGAAAATAAGCCCTCGGGGGCTTAATGTTTTTAGAAGTGCAAAGGGTTGTTTTTAGGCCAAAAACAGAGATTTTAAGGCCAAAAGAGGGTCCCGATAGGTGAGATAAGGGTTTTAAAACCAAATGAAAGGGGAACATAAGGTTTAAAAAGGATTTTGGAATGGTTTAGAAGTCAAATGAAGGTTTTTATGGATGAATATGGAGAATGAGATGGAGAACTATAATGAGGGAAAATGGAATTTTTAGGCAGTCTTTCTCTTAGTAAACAACGGGTACTTGAGGACTTATAGTGAAACAACAGTGAAGATTAATTCAAAGGATAAATAACATCATAAGACTTCAGAAAGATGGTAGGTTTTCAAAGGAAACTATCTCTTGAAGGCTTGAAGACAAAGTATAGCCACCTCTTGGTATAACAAAATTTATAGGTGGCTAACACTACCTAAGCTTCCATGTCAAGTGAATTCACTGAATTACTCAAATGATTGACTCCATAAGCCTAATTTTTACATACTAATATGATTTTCAACCTACACTCATCATAAGAAAGTTATTTCCTAAATAGAGTTAGCCATCTAAATCTTTATTCAATATCATTAACCCTTGAGAGAGCCCTCTCAGCCTGAGGAGTCTAAGCCTCAGTCAAAATATTGGTTTGAAACAGTTACATGATATTGTCTAATTAGAAACCTATATGGTGAAATTTTGTGATAACACTTACCATGGAAGGTGCTTGATAAACCACCAAAAGTAGTTAATTCCATCTCATGAAACTAAGACAAAACTCATTGATCTTGGGTGAATATTTGTGTTCTAATCATAGATCAAATGAGTCATTATGGTGCTTGCCTTGGGGCTGTGAAACCATTTGGATAGTGGATTCCTTCTCCTAGTTACATGATTAAGCCTTAGGTGTGAATGTTCCTAGATACACATCCCCTTAGACTATAGATATGGATCAAGGGTGGTCAGTTGTAAGAAAGATTGAATTTAATTTGGCCTATGGTTGGGTGGAGAGTTGAAGTCCCTCCTTGAGTTTCCAACCATTTCAAGTTAAAAAAATAAGTATAATTACATATAACCATTTGAACTATGGATGATGAAACTGTCTAATATGTCATTGGTTTATTTGCGGTTCAACACTATGGTTATGTTAAATTTTGGAACTATGTGATCATTACTATATTCATGAATTGCTAAGGTATTTATATGAATATGATTGGTTACATGAAGTCCCTCAATTGAACTATTATTACAAGTGTTTTTATTTATTTGATATGTTTATTAATCTATGTTAGGAACCGATGAAATAAAATGTGCAGAAGAATGTCACACAACATCAATTTGTATGGATATGTTACACTTTTTTCCGGCATGATGAACCCTACTCTCTTTGCCGCCGCCTCCCTTCCTGCAGCCGCCGACTGGCCTCGGCTCGGCCCTGCTGAAGTTGGAGATGCGTGCTTCAGAGGGGCCCCGTCACCATTCAAGCAAATCTCGGTGATTAAGATCGCGTGTAGCCCCGCGAAAGGAAAAAAGGAGAAACTTGCTCGGGTTGAGCCCTCAGCTTGCTGCGCTTGCTCTGCAGCAGCTTTGGCAGTGGACTCTCTTTTGCGGCAGATCGTGGGCAGCTTCGCTGCGAGGAAGAGAACGGCGCTAGGCCTCGAGGGACGTCTGCAGGCCGCCAAGTTTCTGGTTTTCTTGGATGCTTTTACAGGCATTAAATCACTCTTTGCGGGTTCCAGAGCCACCCTGCATCCCAAATGCTCGTGGATCCAGCACGACATAGCTAGAAACCCTCGCGCAATAACTGTCTTGGAGCAAGGCCACGTTTTTTCTAGCCAGCCCCTGCTACGCAACAGTCCAATGGTTCTGAGTGCTACCACAGAGTTCATCAGACAGCCAAGCCTCAGCTACAAGGGAAACAACCCTCTCTACAAAGGAAGCAGCGCCCTTCGTTGCTGCGCAGATCTGGCCATTAAATCTCGCCATGCCTCTTTTCAGATCCAACTCCGGATGCTCGGCGGCAATACTATTCTGCTTTGGGTTTCTCCATCAGACCTGATACAAACTCTGAAGCTCAATCTGGAACGACGGACTGGGATTCCCTTGACATACCAGAGGCTTCTTTTCCAAGGTAAACATCTTGAGGATTCTCTTCCCCTCTCTGCTTACAACATTAACAGAAATGACTCAATCGTGTTTACCCTTCGTTTGAGAGGGGGTGCGGCTGGGCAGTCTTCTTCAGCCCCTACCTTCTCTTACAAAGATGCTGTTCATTCTCAGAAACCCAAACCCCCTGCAGCCCCCCAAACTCAGCCTTTTCTGGTAGACAAGTTGGATGAAGTACCTTCTGTTGAGATCTCTCATCCAGATCTCGCAGAAGATCTTCAGAAATATGCAGATAGAGCCATCATTGGCAGATTTAATGGACTATGGCCGCGAACCAAGGATCTCTTTGAATGGATCCACGAAAACTGGACAAGCAAATGTCTGGTAAGCTGCTTCTCACGAGGATTCTTCATTGTATTGTTCGATCATTCAAAGCATTATGAATAGGCCTTACAGGAAGGTCCCTGGTTTTATGGAAATTCTGGGCTCTTTCTAACTCCATGGTTCCTAGATTTCGACCCTGCTATGGCTACCATCACCAGGACTCCTGTTTGGGTCAGGCTTTCCAACTTACCTGTTCATCTATGGCATCTGCCAGTGTTCAGAAGCTTGGGCGATACCTTGGGACGCTTTATCACAGTAGATCTCGAAAGGGCACTTCAGAGCCTCTACACATATGCCAGAATATGCGTGGAGGTTGACATCAGCAAAGGCCTGCCTGATCAAATCAACATCAAGGTCGGAGATTTTGTTTGGACTCAGATCTTAGACTACGAGAACACTGCCTTCCGTTGCCGCCACTATCATCAAACAGGGCATCTGCAGAACTCCTGCCCCACTCTTGCAGACACAAAGACTAAAGGAAACCGCACAAAGTCCAATTCCAAAAAATGGACTCCCTGCTACCCGCCGCCTGCTGCAGATTCTACCTCCCCAAGCTCTGACGATGATGGGAGTGACGCAGATTCAGATCTTGCTCCTCAGACTGAAAACTTGTCCACCGATGTTCCCGAGCAACCCCCTGACACCACCGTCACTCAGAAGCGTAGCCATGAGTCCGCCTCCTCTGATTCAGATAAGGAGGCCCCTCTTTTGGAGAACTCCAGTCTACAAATTGTCCCAGCTCATACTCACCAGGATGGTTGGGTTAAAGTCAACAAAAAAAAAGGGAAGAAATTTCGTGTGGAAAACTCTACCAATTCTGGGTAGGAGTCGGTTCCTTCCTGCTTTCAAGTCTCTTCTTGTTGCTCCTCACTTGTCTTTTTTCTCTCTCCGGTGACCGAGGTTGACATCAAATCATTTCCGGTAGGCCGTGTTTCTGTTTCTCTTGATTGTACTTTTTTATGTACCATATTCTGATTAATAGAATTAGTCCAACTTCAGAAAAAAAAAAAAAAATCTATGTTAGGAACCATGATAATACTGAGAGGGGGGTTTAATCAGTATTATGTAACTTTTTAAACAATATTTAAAATGATTTATGTTATAACCTAAAAAATAACACCACAACATTATAAATCAAACAAAAAATGCTCATGAAAACAATTTTTTACATAGAAACCCTTAAAGGGAGAAAACTACAAATCTTCCTTTTGTTCTTTATGCAAATGCAAGATCCGACCTATTGTTACAATAGATTTACTAGAACTAACTAGAAGGAGACACTCTTCCCATAATTTGCAAGCGTCTACTTGATGGAAGCACATACTCCCACAATTTTCAAGCACCATCCCATTGAAGGAACCGACCTTCTACTCTTTTCAAGCACTAACCTGAAGGAAGCACCCACTCCATAATATGCAAGGCACACCCTTCTCAAGAATTCACTACTACAACTCTCAAACAACTAGATATTCTTCAACTATACAAACATACTTACCATAGAAATTCAAATATGTTTTTTTGTCAACCACTTATTGCTACTATCATGCACAGTCCTACATTTCTACCCTTACATAGCTCATAACCATAAGTTCTTCTTCTCACATTGTGGTTGTATATTTTTTATTCAAGTTCTCTACAAAATTATTTTTTCATTATCAAATTTCTTCCTTTCTTGACCTTGATTGCGCTATTAAATAGCCAACCTTCTCATGTTGTTCTTATTTTTTATTTTATAAGCTCGACCTTTAAATTAACATGGGAAATAATCCATGGTTTCACCCATGGATAACCTGGTTAACTATGTCAACATTTCTAATTGTTTAATTGTATCAATAATTCAAATCCTATAACATTGGAATTATTCGATGGAACTTAGCTTTCAATTACTCCTTTCCTTTTGTATTTCACTTCATGTTTTCATGAGTCAAAACGTGGGCCTAGACTCCTAGGCATTTATTATTTTTCCCCTCATCAACCATGTTCTTCTTATTTGTCACTCCAACTTTACAATCGTCTAATAAACCTTTTTAGATAAAGTGGCCCCCAATGTTATGTCATCTCGACCTCAAATCCCTGAGTGGCTTCATGCAACCAACATCACAAGCCATCTTAGGTCCATGTAGCTAGGGTTTTGATGACATCTATCAATTATAATGAGCTTTCATAGTAAGTATATGAAGATATTTCCATCCTAGTCCGTGAATCCTTGAGCTAGTTCTCCTTTGTGCACTGAATTTTTCTAAGAATTTCTTCTCCACGCATCACCAATGTTGGTTGGAACACTCTATCCATGTCACTTTATTTCCACGTCCCCCCCAATCCCTGGGCTATTATTGTACTTTAAATTCACATGCATCTGAGGTTTTTCATGTTAGGAATTAAGGCTAATCCCTAATTAGGTAAACTTAAACCTTAATTAAGAAAATACATGTGATTAAAAAGGTAATTAAATAGTGTGCATGTTAATATTTCATTTCAATGGTGGTTTTATTTTTACAATGTAAATGTGCCATCCTTGTTGAGTCATCTACCATGTCAGCACTGAGTGGAATTCCATATATTCCATTTATCATTGCTTTAGTCTACCAAGCATCTACTATGCCATGGAATGTTATTGTCACCCATGTCACCTTCTCTTCCAACATACATATGAAAGCCATTATTCATGAACTAACTGGTATTACAGCCTCAACCAGATCATCAATGATTGAATATGAAATTTCTGTGCCACTTATCTTTGAACTCTACCACTTCTTTATCACGTGATCCTCCTCAATCCACTTATGAGCACTTCAAAATCATACACATAAACTATAAAATTTTAGGATTTCAATTTGATCAAATGAGTTTTGTAGTTTTCCTATGAACCCACACAATTTACCCATCAACATCATTCACCTCAATCTCATCTTTTCACATATGCATGTAACATATTCCTCTGACATCAATGAAAATATATATCCAAAATTACCATCCTTTAGAAATTATGGAAATACCATGAAACATTATATGATAGTCGTTGATCAAAATTTTATCATTGAGCAACAATTTCTCATGTCATTCTCTCATATCATGTAGCTCTCTTCCCTTGTGTTATTGATAATAAGCACTCTCCATTTGTAATATCTTCAATTTTTTAATGTTGGCATACTCTCCCCCTTTTACATCAATGGAAAAGAATTTAGGTCCTCCCCCTAAAGGATATAACCGACTTCACATCATTCTCCCCCTTAAATTTTCACTTTACTCTTTGTGTAATTTCCCTTGTTAGACTGGATCTTAAACTCATTTTTTCTAGCTATGAATCTACTTTATTTTCTATGTGATGGGTCTCTCCCCTTGAGCTTATGCTTCCAAAGATATTTGCAACAACCATACTCCCCTTAAAATAGTCTAAGATGGTTTATTTTTCATTATCCAATCTAGTATTCATGCATTAAGGGAATTTTGAGGTCTAAAATGAGCCTCCTAAGGAAATTATAAAATAATAGTGGAAATAATAAAATAATATTTGATTACATCATCAAATTTTAAAAGGAAAAAAGAAAAATTTACTTTTTCAACTCATATTTTCAACTTATCTCCAAAATATTTTACTCAAATTTCGAGAGGGAGTACACGTTGAATGCAAAATTGAATTCCTCATCCAAGGAGTACCCATGTTGCATACTTTCAATGGGTCCTACTACATCAAAAATGAGAAATACATGAAAAACGTGATTGCAATCACGTTTTTATGTATTTCTCATTTTTTGTGTAGCAGGGTCCATCGAAATTATGCAACATGGGTCATCCTTGGATGAGGAATTAAATTTTTCATCCAACAAATACTCCCACTCAATATTTGAGTAAAACTTTGGGAGATAAGTTGAAAATACGAGTTGAAAAGTAGTTTTATTATTTTATTATTTTTAATCCTTTTACCCTTTTACTTAAAAAATGGTGAATCATCCCCCATGGTTGACATCATCATATTGAATCCTATTGGTTCTTATAAATTTTATTTTTTGGTACATTTTTCTTAGGAGGCCCATTTTGGACCTCAAAATTCCCCTAATGGTGGACCTGTCTGGTATCTTTTTATTTATCAAATGAATTGGTTTCCACTGTATATAAATTTCCCTTGTCAATATTGTGACCAACTATTTTTGAAAGAATCCTATTGAACTTGTATTTATCCTACTAATCTTAAAAAATCCCCCTGAGTTTGTCTCAAATTACTATATTCATCTATGTACATATGGAACAACTACCCTCTTTTCTAGAGGAGAAAATTTAATAAAAACAAGATTGAGACAAAAATACCAATTCTCTCCTCAAATATTCAAAAGTTTCTTGACCAAGAGGCTTGTTAAATATATAAACAGCTTGTTATTTGGTTGAGATATATTCTAGCTTCACAATCTTATCAGCTACTAGTTCTCTAAGAAAATGATACTAATTGATGGGAATATGCTTTGCTTTGGAAAGAACAATAGGATTTTTCGATATGTTGATGACACTTGTATTATCATAGATAATGGGTATAGGCTTATCATACATTAATTTCATGTCCTGTAGTGTTTTTTTCATCCACAAAATATGAGTAAGACTTGTAAAAATTTCTATGTACTTAACTACAAAAGTAAATAAAGAGTTATACATTTTATTTGTGCTGAACCAAGCCACTAATATATTTGTGAGAAAGAAGTAAACACAACTTGTTCTTTTCCAATAATCCACACTTCCAGCCTAATAAGCATATTTGTGTGCAATTAATGAAATGTTTTGACCCTTTCGATACCATAAACCATAGTTCGTTGTGGCTCTTAAATATCTAAAAATCCTCTTGGCAGCAAAGAGATGACTTTGTTTTGGAGCTTATTGATACCTTGCCACTACACCAATAACTTTCATAATGTATGTTCATGAGGCTTTTAGATACAACGATATTATAATTATTGATTATACATTTTTTTATTTACCTTTGGTGACTTGTGCTCTTTTTTGAGCTTACATCGAATGATCATAGGGGTACTAACAAAAAAACATTATTCCATCATAAATTTGTTCAATATTTCTTTGAGTTAATTACTCTAGGATATGAATATACATTTCTTTGATTGATTGATCTACATTCCAAGAAAAAAAGAGAGTTCCCCAAGCATGGACATCTCAAATTCATCTTGAATATGTGAAACAAATTTTATATTGAGTAAATCTGCATCACTACTAAAAATGATGTCATCAACATAAACAACAACAATTAAAATATTATCATTCTCATATTTGATATACAAATTAATGCTAGCTTCTCCTCTTTTAAATCCTTTGTGCTAGATGTATTTAACTAATATAGTATACCATTCCATTTGTGCGGATTTAAGTCCATATAGTGCCTTTTTCAATGGGCACACTTCCTCAATATTTTCTAATAAATATAAACTATTAAGCTATTTTATGTAAGCCTATTCTTCAAGATTTCCATTCAATAAGGTTGTTTTTACATCCATCTAATATACTTTGAAATTTGTGTTTCTTGCAAATTCAAGGAACATCCTTAATGCCCTAAATCATGTTTTAGGATAAAAAATTTCTTCGAATATATCCCTCAACTTGAGTATCGCATTTGCATACAAACCTAGCCTTATTTCTTACCACTTGTTCATTCTCATCCAATTTGTTCCTAAAAAACTACTTTGTACCAATGATATTTTTAAATAATGGTATTGGAACCAATTCCCAAGTCTTGTTTTTCTCTCTTTGATCCAACTCCTCATTCATGTATTTTACGCAATTCTTATCTTCACTTGCCTAAGAAAATATTTTGGTTCAATCATTGAAAACACAGAAATATGTGCTTGGCTAGAGGTACTCATTAATATTATTCGAGTTTGAACTCCATATTCCTTAAAACCAACAATATTATTTTTAGGATGATTATTTGGTATCTACCTTGAGGGAATTTTTGGGTGAGAACATTTTATCTCCTCTTCCTTCTCTTCTTCTAATTCTTCAGGTTGATCTGCTTCATCTTCACTATCAGTTTGATTAGTTGCATTGATAGATCTTGGTTGTTGTTTTTTTATAGGTAGCTTCTCATCCACATTGACATCAATTAAATTAACCATTTTACAAAGCCTTTTATTGTAGCATTTGTAGCCCTTGATTTTGGTAGAATACCCTAAAAATTTTCCTTCATCAATGCTTGCATCAAAATTTCCCAAGTTACCATTATTGTTTTTATGTAGCACTTGTTGCTAAATACTTTGAAGTGTTTTACTATGGCTTATTTTCCATACCACTCTTCATATGGATTCTTATCATTACTTGGCCTAATATGGGATTTATTTATAATATGTACTATTGTATGCCAACACCTTCAGACCAAAAAAAAATTGCCAGATTTCTTTCATCCATAATCTCCCTTTCCAATTACTATATTGATCTATATTGTCTTTCATTTATACCATCTTGTTGGGGGTTGCTAGCAATAGTGAAATGTATCCTTCTGCCATGTTCTTTGTAGAATTTCTTAAACTCATTTGGAGTGAACTCTCCACCCTTTTCTGACCTTTCACACTTTAATTTTTAGGCAGTTTGGTTCTCAACCATGGCTTTAAAAAATTTATACTTTTTGAATGCTTCAAACTTCTTCTTTAGAAATATAACCCATGTAAATCCAGTATAATCATAAATAAAAACCATGAAGTATATCTCATCACTTGTATTCTCGATCTTAGCAAGCCCATGTAAGTCCATGTGAACAAGTTGTAGTGGCTTGGTAGATGAATTATCTTTGGTCCAGAAAGTAAATCACATTTTCTTTCCAATTTGACATGATTTAAAAATTGGTTGGATTAGAAATTTTTGGAAAATATCTTACAACCCTCTCTTTATTGAGCTTCATATTATGGTTAAGTGACCAAGTCTCAATTTCCACAATCAGTTCTCATCAAGCTTCCCTAGATAATGATGGGCTTGTTTTCTTCTTGGAGTATGTACACTTTATTTGTAGTTATCACACCCTTTGCTATTACCTTTATTGTGTTTTCTGAATTTAGGTCACAACCTTTAGACCAAAAGGTGACATCATACCCTTTATCACACATTTGGCTCACTCTTAAAATAATGTGTTTCAGCCCTTCTACAAATATAATGTTGTATGATTTACCTCTTCCGATGTCCAATCTCATTGTTTATTTCCCCTTGATGTTGCTTCGGGAATCATTGCCAAAAATGACACTTTCTATCTTGTTTTCATTCATTGATAAGAATTTAATTCTATCATGAGTCATATGCTTACAGCAACCACTATCCACATAATAATGGCTCCCTTGATTTTGAGCATATAATACAATGCCACATTCTTCCTTCTTCTCTTGCTTTTTCTTCCTCCAAACCTTAGATTCTTCTTGAGTTTGTTTAATCTAAGGAGCTTATTTAAGTTTTTTGGTCCTACATACAGTAGCTATATGACCATAATTTTGAAATTTTTAGCATTCGACATCATCAAATAAGAGGGGGGAGGATTGTTGTCCATGAAATTGTTTCTATGTGATTTTAAAGTTGTATTGTCTCCATTTGACTATAAGATTCATTTCATTTATTTCTCATCAAATTGTTTCCAAGATATGTTGTATAACCTACAAATATTTTCCCAAAATTTATATATGAAAAACAATAACCATTAAAAATATTTTGGTATCTGGAAGCATATTTCCTTTGCATCTTTGTGGGTGTGATTTGCTAATTATTAGATAACTTTGTCTATGAGAGATATGATATATTTTCTAGTTTCTTAATTGTTATTCATGGCTATTTGAACCAATGTTATTAATTTTTAATCATTGTTACTAAGATGAATCAATGTCCTTTATGTTTCTTTTCTCATGCTATTTTCCTTTGGGTGCATTGTTTCTTGATCCTTTTCCCACTTCAACATAGTCAATTGACCCTTCATCTTCAACTTTCTTAAAGCTTGATTATCCTTCATAGCCATATCAGTTTTGATTTGAGGAGATATCTAAATACTTAAAATCTCATCTAGCTTATTCGATCCTTTAATAAACTACATAGTTTAGTTCAGCTGGCCCTTGGATTTTTCTAATTCCTTTTTGAGGGAGAAAATTTATTCTTCTCACTTTTCACACTCATTGATTTTCTCCTTCAGCCACTATAATATGTTGTCTTCAACTTTCTTCGATTATTCCAACTTCAATTTTAGAAGTGATGAATCTTTAAACTCGTCCTTTTCCTCTTCGAATTTTTCAAGCATCTCCTTCTATTTTTTATTCCTTTTCCTAGGCCTTTTGATTTATGCTAATCCATTGATCAACTCACCCTCTAGGTATTCTTCTACATATTCTTCTTGAAACTCATTTTTTGCTTTATTTGAACTATCGAAATCCATGAGAATAAAATCCTTCATTTTTTTATTGTTTCTTTTGTTCCATATTCATTAAAGGATTTTCATTTTAATATTCTAAATAATTTCTATCATATTGAGCATAAAAGATATAATTTGTTAACTTATTTTCTTTCTTTTTTTTCCTATATTTATTATTTTCATTAAGATCACTTTCATGCTTTTCTTTCTTGTAAGAAAATTTTGATGCATAATGACCTACTTCTCCACAATTAAAGCAATTGAAGGGTAACTTACCTTTGTACTTTCCAAATCTTGTCTTAAACCTTCACAAAAAATTTCCTCTTCTTCATCATATTCACAACTACAATCTTCAGGTTCTTTCTTAATCTTCCTATAATATTTGAAAGCAACCTCCCTTAATGTTGATTTTCCTTTTGAAGTTCACATTTCATAAGTTATTATTATTCCATACAACTGGTCAAACATCAATGTGTTTATATCTTTCATATCTTCTTTAATTGACACCTTGTCATCAAATATAATTGGTAGAGATATCGAAAAATTTTATACTATAAAGGAGTACTCCATGATGTCATCAAGTCATGTAATGGTATTGACCATTACATCCACTTGAGGAAAAATTTCACTATGGCCTCATCCTCTTTCATCTCTAATTCTTCAAATTTCATTTTTTAGCCTTAGAGTTTTTCTTTCTTCACTTTACAATAAACTTCATAACTACACTTTATCTTATTCCATATATCTTTAGTTGTCTTACATTACATGAAATTTAACAACTCAGATTCATGAAATCCACTTAGGATTGCATTCATTACTTTAAAATTATTTGTGAATGCTAGCTTATCATATTTACTGATCAATTAATTTCTTTTTTTCATATCCATTGTGTATTGTGTCCCAGACATATGCACCAAGAGACATTATTTAGGCTCTCATTCATACCTTCCAAAATGCATAATATGTTCTAGTGAACATGGGGGCTTTGTTGGTGGAAATTCCTTCCTAGTTATCCATTGTCCCAAATATATCTTCTAGTTTATATATTATTCCAAAAGGAAATGGCTCTAATACCATTTTTTAGGAGAGGGGGTGGGGTGAATCAATAGTATGTAACTTGTTCAACAATATTTAAAATTGTTTATGTTATAACTAAATAATAACTCCACAACATTATAAATAAAATAGCAAGAGTTCATAATAAATATATGTTTGCATGGAATCCCATAAAATGAGAAAAACACAAATATTCCTCCTATTTTTTTTGCAAATGAAAGTTGTAATCTATTATTACAATATATTTACTAGCACCAACCAGAAGGAGGCACTCATCCCCTAATTTCCAAGCACCTATTTGGTGGAAGCACATACTCCCACAATTTGCAAGCACCAAACTTATGCTCTTTTGAGGAACCAACCTGAATGAAGCACCCACTCCCTAATATGAAATTTCCTACCTGCTTTACCTAGCATATTCTTCTTTCATTAATTTTTGAACGCGAAACTTTAGGCACACCATCCTAGAATTAATTTTTAAAATTTAATATTACAACTCTCAAATATCTACATATTATTAAGTTATACATACATATTTATCACAACAATTCAAATATTATTTTCTTCTCAACCATTTCTACTTTCATGCATAGTCCTACATTGTTTCCCTTACATAACTTATAACAGTATGTTCTATTTTTCATGCCATGGGTTCAAATTTTCTATTCAAATACCTTACAATATGAATTTTACATTATCATATTTCTTCCTTGCTTGACCTTGATTATGCTATTGAATAGCCAACTATCTCATTTTTTTCTTGTTTTTATTTTATAAGCTCAACCCTTCAATTACCATGGTTAATAATCCATGGTTTAGCCATGGAAAACTTGGTTATTTGTGTCAAAATTTATAATTTTTAGACTATATAAATAATCAAAATAATGTAATAGCATAATTAGTCAATGGTTTTAAGTTTAAATAGCTCCTATCATTTTTCATTTCTCTGCATTTGTCCATGAGTCAGAACCTAGACCTAGACTCCTAGGTTCTTATCACTTCATAACTCATCGACCTTGTTTTTTGTATTTGTCTCTCCAACTTACCAATTGATTGATAGGACTTTTCACATAAAGCGTCCCCCATTGTTACATCATCCCAACCTTGGATCCCCAAGTGAACTTATTCAACCAACATTGAAAGCCATCTAAGATCCACGTAGCTTGGGTTTTGATGATATATGTTAATTGTAGTGAGTTTTCCCAATTAAATGTCGATGATATTGTAGTCTCATACCCTGGTACTCTGGGTTATTTCTCCTTTATGCATTCTCTTTTTCTATAAGGTTCTTCTCTATGCATCACCGCCACTAGTTGGAGCACTCCATCTATGTCACCTTATTTCCATGTTGCCCAAAATTTCGAGTCCCTAATCCATTATTGTACTTGAATTTCAAATACATATGAGGGATGTGAGGTAAAAATTTAAGGCTAATCCCCAATTAGGTTAAATTAAACGTAAATTAATAAAATAACCATAATGAACTAGGTAATTGAACAATGCACCCATGAATCCTACACTTGAATGCTATTTTTTTCATAGTGTAAATGTGACATCCTTGTTGAGTCATATGCCACATCAGCATTGGATGGAATTCCATGGGTTCCACTTTTCACTACTTTATTCTACCAAGTTTTTTCTATGTTGCAATCTTGGTGTCACCCACATCACCTTATTTGTCAATGTCCGTATCAAAACCACTATTCATGAACCAACTAGTATCATGGCCTCAACTAGATCAACAATGATTGAACATGAAACATGCACACAACTTATATTTGAAATATTACACTTTTTGATCATGTGATCCTTCCTAATATACTTATGAGTGCTTCACATTCATGCATAAAAAATAGGAAATTTCAAGTTTTCAATTTAATCAAAGGATTTTTTGGGTATCCTTATAAACCCACACAATTTACCCATCCACGTCATTTCATGGAACAACTTAATCACACCTTTGCACATATGCACTGACCATACCTCTTTTGACATCAATGACAACAATTTTCATCAATGACAATACATATCCAACAATTTTATGGCACATTTCCTTGTTTAACACTATAGACTACCTCACATGATAAGAAGGTAACATGTGTTGTGTGTTGAATAAAGATTCAATTAGACCTTATAGTCACTTAATTTAAGGGCAATGTGAGAATTTACAGTTATGCACACTTGTATATTGTTGTGATTTCTTGAGCTTCACAAAGTAAGCATGATCTATGGCTTTCTTATGAAATATGGCCTTTGGAGCCATTTCTCTACTTTTCTCATGATCTGATGTAAGTTAGGTCGGTTGGTCTCATTGAATATCCTATGGACATGGCATAATAATTCTGGAGATAGGATCTCAAAACTTGGTTATTATCCCTCAAATTTGATGTTCTAGTCAAATTTCTCGCCTTAACAAATTCTAATAAATTCCCTTGAATCTTCGTCCTTGCAAGTTTTTGGTAGAAATATCGATGTCATCTAGGATTGGATGGTCTTCTTGGTAGAGTTAGTATCCAAGTTGGATACCTTTTCATCTTCCAATAGTTATTTTCATATAGATAGGCAAGGGTTAATATTCTAGTTTGACTTGTGGATGCATCTACTTGGGCGAGGCATGTGCACATTAAGAATGGTATGAATTTATTTTAGACTGGTTTTTTTGGGAGAATTATAATTCATGACTGGAGATATGGGGTGGGCCCTATGTTGGTGGATCACTTACACAAGGGAAATATTTTACCATAAGTGGAAATTTCATATAGGCTCCAGAGTATTTGATTTCTAGTCGAGTTGTGCACATAAGAAATTCCTGAATAAGGTTGGGATTGGATTTCCATTGAGCATGCACATGATCCAGGGAATCCAGGATTTGCGGGTGGCAAGTGGTGCATACCCTTATGGATCCCTAGATGCCCATTGATTTGAATCTTCAATTATGTGGTAAATTGATCCAAGGGTCCAGGAGACCATGGCATGTCGAAGGTGTATAGAAGTGTACACCCAATATTTCCTTGTAGTTGGATATAACATGAAATGACCACATAATAAGAAGATTTGGGCCTAATGGGACCCAAAAGCCTGAATGACCTAGAAAGCACCATGAAAACGTGGTAATGTCCATGTTGAGGCCATGTAGTGGCCAGGGGTGATGTGGAACCATTTATGGTGACATGGCAGAGCCATGTGGAAGTCCCTTACTGACATGGTGTGATATAATTGGTTAAACTTAAAATGGGCATAAATTTCAATATGATATTGGGATTGAGATAAAATTTATATCACCATAAATCTCTTAATGAGTTTAATTTAATGGTAGTATTTATTTTGGGTTCTGATGAAATTAGAAAAAGAGGAATTTTGTAACACCCTCCTCCCACATATACCCAAGTAACTGGCTAGCTTGGGTAAACATGTGACGAAGAGTTACTATGATATGGTTAAAATCCATATGTAAATGTTAAGGAAGTGGAACCAATAGAACATAGACAACCTGACCTTCTACACCTACAACATAACCCCCATGAGACATCCAACCCATCCAGGTGACTAGCCCCTGAGACAAAATGACATTTCGCTACATTAAAGCCTCAATTTCTCTATTGACATGGGAATGAATTCAAGTAGGACCCTCCAGTCACTCCCATAGAAAGGCATGCATGTGACTGAGGACTTTTGCATGTAGTTTTGTGCCACGTTTTAAGGGCGAGGACTCAAGCCACTTCAAAAAGCTCTATGAAATTTTTAGAAATGAAAAATAACATCAAAAAAATGATACAAATTCAAATATTTCAACAATCACTTGACTGGACCCCACTAACCATGACAGATATTTCGTCAAAGATGTCACAAATATGCATTCTACAGGCTTAAACAACATATTTAAGCATAGGGGTATCACACTTATCTGAGAATCACTAAGAAACATTGATGCCTCATCATAATAACTAAATTACTATCTATTAAGCCATGCATTCATTATACATTCAGTTTAAAAAAAAAACATGATGAGAGACATATATTATCATTGTCATAAAACTCAACCATAACTAGCATATAACCAACAAAAATATCAAGGATATGACAACCATATAAACAAGTATATTTACCCATAAAATACCAAGGCAAAATATCTCTTAATGATGATTGCGTAGGGCAGCCAGGTATGGGACTTCCACGAACCACCTGACCATAGACTAGGCTAAGCCAAATCTTTCTTTCAACCCGTCACCCATGTGCAATATTCCAATCATGAATGTGGGATCTCATAAAACACCTCAATAAATAAAAAAACAATTCTTCTAGAGGCAAAACCACCTCAACCCTCAACCAGTCATTCCACCTCACGATCTTACATCACTAACCATCACCAAATTGGTCTCTACCTAAGCTTTCCAGGGCTCTAGAGCATTTTTTCCAACTAGGGCTTCTAGGACTATTAACCCAACCCACAACTTCCATTGGGCTTCCAGAGAATTTGTCCAACCAAGGATTCCAAGACTAGTAACTCAACCCACCAAGGGATTACAAAGATTTTTTCCAACCAAGGTTTTCAGGACTAGTAACTCAAACCAAGTTCTTACAGGGCTTCCAGAGTGTTTGTCCAGCCAAGACTTCCAGGAACTAGTAACTCAACCTATAGCCAAAGGCACAAGAAAACCAACTAGAAAACAAAATTAAAACCCACAACAGCATTGTTATCCAGGAAATGGAAAGGCTAGGAAAACTATTCTCAATCCAGGCAATCCTCCATTTCAATGATAGGTCATAAATAAATAACCACATGCATATGTCATGCATGCCAAAAATAGTGAGAAAACCATACATGTAACTCGGTACCTGCAATAAAAACTCATAGTAGCTATTGATCTCGTTGTCCTCTTGCTCTTTTCTAATTTTCCTTTGCATTCTTTCTCCAAATCCCAAGTGCACCACACTCCTCCAATATTTCTCCAATAAAACTCTAAGTGTCCAATAGTATGAGAGAGAGAATAGAATGAGAGCTCCAAAACTAAACTGTGTTATGCAACCAACTCAAAAAATAGAAGAAAATATAGATCAAGGACTTAAAATTTATCCTCTTTTAAGGGAAACCTCATTTACATTACATAAATGAAAAATGATTGGATGATTCAAATGAAAAACCTCCTTTCTATATATAGGATTCGAAGGGGTCACAATATAATCATAACTAACATAATGTAAGGGCACAACAATAAAAATAGTGGCCTTCTATGGGGCACAATAATAACAATATGAGGACTACATGGGCACAACAAAAATAATAAGGCGGATATACTAATAATAATAATAATTGGATACACTAGTATTATAGGGGCCTAACATACCCCTCTCCTTCAAAAAAGTGTCATCCTCAATGCTTGAGTACCTATGGATGCTTATGTATAAAATTCTAATCCTCCCATGTGGAGTTTTTAGCAGGTAAGTTCTTCCACTTGATGAGATACTATGAAATTAATCGATTTCATAGTTGTCGATTTTTTCGTGACTACTTTAGGTTCCAATATGATCTTTCCTTCGTTGTCAAGTTTTGGAAATATTGTTTGAACTGGGAGCTTGTCACCTATAACCTTCTTTGAGCATGAAACATGGAAAATTGGGTGCACTCAAGAAGATGTAGGAAGCTCCAATTTGTATGCCATAGTAACAATATTTTTCAACACCTTGTAAGGACCATATTACTTTGGTGATAATTTATTATCCTTGTTATCTTATTTGAAGGAAAATTGTTTGTATGGTTGAAGCCGTAAAAATACCCAATCACCTACATCAAAACCTCTTTCATTGTGATGATAATATGTCTGTTGTTTCATTTGAATCTATGCCGAATTGATGTTATACTTTAAGAGTTGGAGAATTTTTTGTTGATTCTTGGTGAGATCCTCCACTGCTTTAAAATTATACTTTAATATTAAATATTATGTGATGGGCGGGGGATGATATCCATAAAGTTCATAAATGGGGTCATTTTTACTATAGCATGGAAGGAAGTGTTATACCACCATTCATCCAGAGGTAACCACTTCACCCATTGTGTTTTCTTATTAGTTACAAAGAAACGAAGATATCCTTCCAAACTTATGTTCAGTATCTCAGTTTTCTCATCAGATTGAGGATGATAAGATGAGCTATGAACTAATTGAGTACCTAGATAGGAAAATAATTCCGTCCAAAAATTTCCCGTGAAAATGGGATTTATGTCGCTTACAATAATCTTTATGTTTCCATGTAGATTTTGAATTGTTTCCATAAATGTAGTAGCAACTGTATTTGCTTTAAATGGATGACATAATGCACAAAAGTGTGCATACTTCATAAGTCTATAAACTACCACCATGATGACACTATTTCCTTCAAACTTGAGTAAACCTGTGACAAATCCAATGAAACCCCCTCCCAACATTGACTTGGAATGGATAAAGGTTCTAACAGACCCAGGGTCTTAATTGCATCAACTTTATTCTTTTGGAAAACCAAACATTCTACCACAAACTTTTGAGTATCATATTTAAGGTCACGCAAAAAAAAAAAAATCCTTCTTGACCATGTGGTAAGTTTTTAAAAATATGGAGTGCCCTCCTAAGGGATATGTGTGCAATTCCAAAAGAATATTTTAGTTTGGTTGGGAATTATTACAAAGATATAAGCTATATTTTTACCATAATGAATCATTTTTCTAGCTAAATGTAGTATATGTATTGGGATCTTGCTGCAACTTTTGAACAAATGTCCACACTTCTTCCTGATTCTTCCATTCATCCCTTGCTTCAGATGTCCAATCTAATTGAATAATATAAATGGCACAAATAAATTCTTCCATGTCCTCATCCTTTCTTGAGAGTGCATCTCCAGCAAAATTTTTCTTCCCTTTTTGGTAGATGATTTCAAAGGCATAACCCAACATTTTTCTGACCCATTTTTGTTTCTCCTCTGAAGATAATATTTTTTCCAAAAATTATTTAAGACTATCATGATTTTTTTTAACCTTTAATTGTCTTCCCATTAGGTAAGGTCGTCATTTCTTTTGTACATGTAGTATTTCCATCATTTACTTCTCCTAAATAGGTTTGTGTAAATAATTTCCTTTGATTGGATGACTTTCAAAAGCAATGGGTCTTTCTTTTTGCATTAAAATAGCACCAATTCCATTTCTAGAGGTATCACATTCCACAATAAATGTTTTTATGAATTTTGGCATAGCGAAGACCGGTGCTTGGAAAATTGCCTCTTTAAGATGTTCAAAGGCCTTAGTTGCTTCTAGAGTCAAATAAAATGCATATTTATTTAGTAATGTTGTTAAAGGTGCCACAGTTATCCCATAATTCTTAACAAACTTACAATAATACCTTGTCAACCCAAAAAATCTCGTAGATGCTTTATGGTTGTGGGGATTTTCCATTCTTTAATGGCGTTAATTTTGTTAGCATCTACCTTAAAACCCTCATTAAATACAATATAACCCAGATATTCCACCTCCTATACTCCAAAGAAACATTTGGAGGTTTTTACATATAATTGTTTCTCCTCCAATGGTTTGAGCACCCTATCAACATGTTGAACATGATCCTTCCAAGACTTGTTGTAGATTAGTATATCATCAAAAATTACTAACACAAATTTTCTAAGGAAGGGTATGAAAATGGAATTCATCAAACCTTGAAATGTAGAAGGTGAATTTGTATGGCCTAAAGGCATGACCAAAAAATCATAATGACACTCATGAGTTCTAAATTTCGTTTTCGGAATGTCTTCAGTCTTCATTCTAATTTGATGATATGTTGAACAAAGATCCAACTTGGTGAAGTAAATTTCTCCATGTAATTCATCCAATAATTCATCAATGACAAGAATGGGAAATTTATCTTTAATAGTGAGCTTGTTGAGCTCCATATAATCTAGAAATGTGTTCCATGATCCATCCTTCTTGTACATCGATACTACTGGAGTCAAAAAATAACTTTGACCAGGTTCAATCATTAGGGGAATTTTGAGGTCTAAAATGGGTCTCCTAAGGAAAATGTATAATCAAAATTTACTTTATGAGAACCAATCACATTTTAGGGGATGATATCATCCCCCATGGTTGAGGTGGCATTGCTTGAGTTAAAGGTACTTACTTGTTACATTCTCGATGGTGGATAAAAACTCATGGTTAACCATGGCAGTGCTCTAAGTACTTTTAAAGTCATAAGGTAAAGTACTAATAATAAATGCCATTTCACAGTTTTTGAATAAAATATTATTATTGTCATTTCATATTTTTTTAAATAAACAATGCATATCGTTACATAATTTCCATCTCTTCATACATTTTTCAATAAATATTATATTTGTACATTTTCATATATTTATTTTTAAATTATATATTCATCTCATTTTATTTAATATTATAATTTCAAATTAATTATAAGTTAATATCTATACATATAAACTATACATATGAAATCAAAATAAATAAAAATGTAACCTTATAATTTTATGATAAATCAAATCTATGAATAACATTATTATAATATTAATAATAATACAAACATATTAAAATTAAATAAAAAACATATATTAGTTTTTTTTGATGAAAAAATGTACATTAGTTTTATATGTTAAAAAAAGATATATTAGGTTCAATGTATTTTAGGGCAAAAAAGTCTAAAATTTCAATGTATGTAAATCTTATATTATACTTACAAATATAAATTAAATCTATTTCAATACTTTTTTCTTTTTTTAATTTTAAATACAACTAAATTATTTCATTATGATTATATTAATATTATATATTATTATACATAATATTATGAAAATAATCTAAATGTTATAAAATATATATTATATTCCTTTTTATATTATATATTATTTTTTCTTATGTTATATATCAAATCAATTCAATATGTCATATAAAAAAATACATAAAATAATATATTACATTTGTTATATTATTTTATTTTATTTTTATATAGTATATTAATTACATGTTATTATATAATTTAAATAATATAAATTTTAATTGATAGTATATTATACAATTATGAATTTATGAATTTATATTTATAATAATTTTAAATTATTTAAGCTCAAAGGACAAATGGATTAGTTGTTCAATGATAATGACACTTTATTGAAAAACATGTTCTTATTTATTGTCACATCAATACAATTTTTTTATTAATTTTATTTTGGTACACCTTTTCAATTGAATTTAACCATGGTTACATGGATTGTCGTGAAAAAAGTAAAATGCAAATTCATAAATATTATTTTACTGGTTTAGCTATTATTTTATTATTTCCTTAGGAGGCCCATTTTAGACTTCAAAATTCCCCTAATGTATATCGGTCTCTAGCATTTTTGCAACCACAAATTTGATTTCACTCTTTTGGGGATAGGAATATTTGTAAGGCCTAATGTTTTGAGAAACACTTCCTAGAATCAAATGAATATCATGATCATGATCATGAATAGGTTAGTGGCTTTTGGGAGTCTCAAATACCTTGGAAAGATTGCCCAAGACTTTTTTGTGATCTAAACAAATAGATGATTTTGATGTTTGAACCTCTAGTGAGCATAATTGTGAAATTACACGTCGTTGTTATTTATTTAAAAAATTTGTCATACCATTAGAGCTAATTATGTTTCATGTTTTCTCTATGATACCCCTTAATTTAACTTCCTTTCCTTCCCAAAAAAATTTCAAGAAAATTTCTTGAAAATTAAAATATATTGTACACAAAGATTATAACAGTTGGACGCCTATTACAATATAATAATCACCCATTAGAATGGAGAGAACTAGAATATTCAATACATATTCCCCCATGTTTAGATTTCTATTATGGCAATTTCCAGAGCAATTTATAGTTCCTCCATTTGCAACCATTACTTGACACTCTAGTGTTGGGTATCGGAAGCAATTTAATTCCTTGGATATCTTACAATGAATAATATTATGGGTACTAACTGAATCAATCAACACTATTACCTGAATAATATTATGGGTACTAACTGAATCAATCAACACTATTACCTTTTTCTTCTTGATATTTCCTTCTATATTAAGAGTTTTGAGGAGTAGTAATTCTTTCCAATGCATTACAAGAGATGGTTGGATTCATTTATTCTTTCTCTAGGGTTGGTTCTTGTTAGTGTAAAGTATTATCGAAGTTGTACGAAAAGATCCTATTTAAGCTATGGATGACTTGTAGCCTTAAAAACAGAAATGGCTTCTCAACCCTTTCGATCTACAATATAAAGTTAAAACAAATCCTCCAAAACCCCATATCTATGCATCAAAAGAAGTTAAATAGAAAAAAGAAATAAGAATTGATGCAAAAGTAACTCTGAATGACCAATAGACAAAGAAATTTTAAAGAATAATTTCAATATTATATAACACCTAGTGAAGGAAACAAGTAAAGTGTTACCAGTCCCCTTCAAATGGGATGGGTTCTTGGTTTTCGTCAATGCTTCAGCTTCGTGAGTCTTTCTCTCTCAATGATATGGAAACTCGAAATATGTGATGAACTCAAGTGGGAGCTCAGATGGAAAAATAAAATGGTAGCGACAATGAGAATGATCAAAGTGAAGAATGAATGGAAAAACCCTCCTATTTATAACAAAATATTGAGTTATCCTAAAAAATGTAGAATACTAAATTTTATTGACCATAATCTAGATCCAACTGCTTGGAATATTTTATTATATTTTGTTGGAAGGAAAAGATATTTAAATTGGTTAAATACCTTTATTTAGAAATAATAAACAAATAAATGGTTTATTTATCATTTCAAAAATGTGGTTAAGGAATAATAAGAAAATAATGATTTTTTTAATTATTCCTAGGTGATTTAGTCAAATTTAACAAGGAATAATAACATAATAAATAAATAATGATTTAAATAATTATTCATAGAGAAAAATAAGATAAATAATTATTTATATAATTATTTCTCATAATTGGGTCAAATATGACAAGGAATATTAGTTAAACAGTGATTTAATTAATTATTCATAGAGAAAAATCATATAAATAGTGATTTATTTAATTATTCCTCATGGGATTTCTTGTTTTAACCAGAAATAACTTAATAAAAAATGGTTTATTAAATTATTTTGTATAGTGAAAGAAATTTTACTATGTTAAAATTGGTCTTACATGGTGTACTTTGATACACCTAGTTAGAAATGGTTAGGTGATCAATTTTTGGTGATAACATGTTTGCCCCCAATGTACAAGTGTTAGGAGAAAATCATATGACCAAAGTACGTTGTAAGAACACATTCACTAGACACCGAAGGGGAGTCAGAGAGCGAGAGACATAAATGAAGTGAAGCAAGAGAGGTTAGGAACTGAGGGGGAGAGACCTACAAACTAATATAAGTCTCCTTTTATGTTGTAGTACATGATCTCAATGAGGCGGGGGAGGCATACCCATACTCGTCGAGATAAATAAGTACAAATTATAATGATGAGCCCAACAATGTGGGTCTGAGCTACAAAATGTATGGTACATGATACATGACGTGTTGGAATCAATGGGCCATAAAATAATACAATGGGTCCCATATACATAATGCGCCTGGAAAAATACCAAGATTGAATACAATAACATCTGAGTACATGAGACATAATGCCCCTCCATATGACATGGGGAATGGAGAACACAACCAAATAATCCATGTTGAATAGGAAAGGGCTCGGAAGATCTGAATGGATCATCTGAATGAGACATGCATGTTGGGGGCACTACAGGCGGCTGGAACCAAACCCATCATATCTACGGAATTTCATCTAAGGCTGGAGTATAATATGAGTTCATCCCAGCATGTGGGGGGCTACCTGAAGGGCCACCCCACCATGAGGTCAGAAACATCTCACACACACCTGGGAACCACTAGTACAATTTGTTGGATCATCGTATAATCAAGTGTACAATTATCAGTCATGCGATAATAAGTTGGGGTCGAGCACATAATAAAAAACCAAGTTAAAGGTAAATAGTGATTCCTTTTGCTTGATTTGAGGTACCAGACAATAATGAAAGCTAGAACCAAGGCACACTGCCCTCTAGATTGTTCTTCTAGATTGAATGTGTTGAAGTTGAAAGAATAGGACCTGCCATAGCTAAGGCAATGAGGAATTCTCAACTAAGGAACGAGGGATCGTAGTAGAGAATTTGATGGACTAACACCAGGGATAATGATGGAAGGAGGGGAAAATAAGAGGCATACATATGACTTCCCTTGTCAGAGCATAAAATGCATGATGGACCTAGAATCAAATGACTTGATTTTGGAGGGGATGATGAGGGAAAATATTGTTGGAGGCCACAAATGTACAACACGGGATGAATTAGATGCAGATATGGATTGAATGTTGTAATAGGAAATAGTGGGACTCATGGCAGACTCTATGAATGTGAGGATGACTCAACTTGGATGCTCTGAACAAGGGTGACTCAATGAAGCTACCACATAAGATAGACCCAGGGGGACCATAAAAACATGAGTAAATAATGGTTACTCATGAATAAAATCGACACATGAGGTGACAAGTGCTGAGGCAAAGTGGCAGAAAATTGAAACTTCATGGAAAAAATGGATTTTGGCTATAGTGTCAAATTACCAAAAAAAAAATAAGACCAATTATAATACTCAGTGAGAGATTTCCAACACTGCTGATGGTTCGTAAAACCGAGCTATGGTTTGGTCGCAATGGGAGACAAAAAAACTGGGGTTTTTCCTATAAAAGGAATTTTCTCTCCAATTTCAATTCATTTTCTAAGTGAGTTGTGGTGAATTTGGAGAGGAGGAGAAGGCCCTAAATCTTGTGTATTTGTATCCGACAAACTAACCATCGGAATCAGTATCTTTCAATGGGAGGTAGGTGGCCTAACCTTACTTTTTATTTCCAGTGGATTATTTTTTCAGATTATGGCCCCAGAGCTCAATAACAGACCCCTACCCTCTCTCACAGCTGGATCACACCTTTTAGGGTCTGAAATATATTTTGGCTTGCATGAAATAGTAGAAAATATGCAAGCTCACAATTTTTGAGTAAAAAAGTGTGATTTTGTGCTAAGAAACAGATTGGTTTGTTGGCCTAATGAGGAGTAGGGACATAAATGATATGGTGCAGCTATTTTAGCCCTGAACTGACATGAAGTGGTGATTTTTTGTAGATATGGTAGAGTTAAAGATGAACTAGCGTGAACAAGACTTGGACACTCTTCGCTCTGAGATTTATGGGAATCAAGTGGTGAGAGGAGTGCTTGCTCGTTATAGGGTTATCAAGTTGTTAGAGAACCCATTGATGAGTGAAGGTCATCCCTTGCTATCGAGGATTTGAGCTACTAGGATCCAAATCAGGAGGCCTTTATGGTGTAGGGGTACAAGATCAGGCTCATGATCTAGGATATATATTTTTTGATCGAACTCCCCCAGCTAGGGGTGGTGGAGGATATACATCTAGTGTTAACTCATGGGAGGAACATAGAAGATTGTTTGGAATGCAATTTCGACCATGCTCTCATGAAAATGGCACGATCATCATGATCAGTGATCTAGAGAGGCTAGAGATATGGTCTATCACCGTACAGTGCTACATATCTTGTGTAGCCAAACATTCCACCACATCACTGGGGGGCAGATGATGTTAGTGGAGAGTATTTTGAGAGGCACCTACTATAGGTAGGCCTAGATTATGTTGTCATTGGTGAAATGGCACTTGATGCTATGTAGATGATAGGTGAACCATGACTTTGCATTTGGGACAATGCTATGTTCTTTCTTCTTTGATAACATCCTGGCCATATTTCCTCATGTGAAGAGCCTTGATGGAGGCCCATAGGGGCCCAGGATGTGCCACTGGGGGTAGCTACTATTTCAAGGAGGGGGAGGGGGAGTCGAGAGTGTGTTATAACTAGAGTTTTTCACACATTGGGATTAGATGCCATTATACATAGACGATTATCCATATAGTGGTATGAACTGTCAGGGTGATCCTGAATTGCCACTTCCACTCAGATGAGCATGGGGACCAAATGGTAAGTGTAAGTTGATATTTTTTGCCATTTAAATTTTCTTGAAATAATAGCATGTGAAGATGAAACTAAAGGATGATCATAATTGTTTACCTCAGATGTTGATGCAGAAACAATTGAGGATGGCTACTTCAAGCCTTTCTTATGCTTCAATTCCTCCAAATCCTCTTCCGCGACTCGCAACTGAAGTTGCAATCTTTGCTTTTATGATTTCTCCTTGGAGAAGTGTCTTCAATGAATCATGATCTTCTTGAATACTTTCATGTTTGCACTTCAATTCTTCTAATGCCTCTGTCGTGTCTTGAAATTGAAGCTACAATCAATGCTTGTCCTCTGCTCCTCTTGTATAAGTGTTTTCAACTCAGCGTTATCTGTTGCTTGTTTTTCATATGCTTCATACAACATGTCCACCCTTTCGGACATCCTAAACATGGCCTCGTACATGTCTTTGACATCCTCCATTGTTTCACATTCAATGGTTCACGCTTGTAGTTCACATCAGCAAGAATACCACTCTGATACCACTTCATCCAGATTGAATTTTTCTACCCTTTTAACCAAGACCTTTTGCCTTGTCTGATGTGTTAGAATTACACTTTATGAAAAATAATTAATGAAAACATATGTAGAATGAACACATATGAAGATATAATCAAGAGGAAAACATGTCAACAATCACACAACCAAAACACAGGATGTTTAATAATGGATTTCGTCCAGTGTGGACTACGTCTCTGGGCCTCGGTGTCTTGATGGTGTTGGTCGCTTCATTTGGTACTGTAAATGGTTATTTTTTACATGGACGTTGTTGACTTATCATACAAGGAAATGGGCCCTCAACATGAGTGGCAAAGTCTCTCCACGAGACATTCCATTATAGGGAACTCTCACTCATCATGGACCTCCTATCAGCATGACAACTTCACACATGGTGAAAAAGGTTATCCCTCCATCAATGAAACAAAGGGATATCACAAAAGAAATAACCATCCATGATAAGTACATACCACATCAGATACACATAAATATTATGCATCATACATCAAGCAGGAGTCGACAACAACAAATAAACATAAAGTTTCCACATCATACATCAAGCAGGAACCGACATGAAATAAACAACCCACAACAATAATAAATGAAGTACATGGGAAAAGCACTTCATATACATCAACTCTGATGCTACCTGAAGAATAGGTTGCTCAATCTTTGGATCTTAATGCACCATCGAAAACATGGTGTCGAATGGCATGAAATCGACTGTCCACATGCTGAAATCTGACACCGTCATCCCATTATTGAAAATGGCAAAAAAAAAAGACTTATTTTGCAGAAACTCACACTACCATTAAATTCATGTCACCAAGAAGTATAAAATTCATACAAAATTTGTCTAATTTGGACACTGGAAAAATTTTCCCTCTCTGGAAATGAGGCTCAATAAGGGTTCTACTGCCTCTACATCCAACTTCAAGGTTCCATGCCTTGAACTATGTGTCACTCCTCCGACCTGCTCTGGGTGCGATGAAGAAAGACGGGTTTAAATTATAAAATTTTGGTGGACTTTACAACATCGGAAGTTTGGTGCGACGGTTAAGTTCCAATTTTGGAGGAGAGGGATCAGGGGATTAAATCCTGCCCCTCTTTTTTTATAAAAAATGTATTAAAAATATTAAAATGTGGGTGGGTGGGTCCGCTCCACATGGCCTGACCCAACCCCATATTTTGTGTAATCATGCGATCGTAATATATATGGTAATTTTGTTTTTAACACATATATAAAACATATTTATGGTGTGGGCTCTGTGGGGGTGGTGGGGTTGACCACTCGCCCCCTCAACACTTTTTTATATGAATAATTTGTGGTTGTCATGGGAGAAGGGTGCAATGGAGGTCATGGCCCGCCACCCCATAATTAAACATTTTATAATGTTGTCCAATGGGGGTGGCGGGTGTCTGGGCCTGCCACCCTATGTTTTTTTAATATTTTTTTTCATTTTTATAACAAACCTCACATTTTTAAATTATTTGATTTTAAGCATTAGAGGATATTTTATCTATCCTACAAATTTTTTCGGATTCCGGCAGGATCTGGCCAGAATCTGACCACCATAATATGCAAAATTGCACCTTCTTTCACCTACCATGTCACCTGGTAAACCCTAAAACTTTGACCAGCTCTAACTTTCACATATGAACTCAGTTTGACAAACCGTTCATGCTATTTTGATCAGAACAATGAGATATTCAACCTGAAACTAACTTTGCCACATTATTTCCACTTTGATTTTTGAGCTTTCATAAGCCCTCTTTGATCCGGATTTATGCAGGAACACAATAGAATATAGAAATAACCATAAACATAGAAATACAGTGGAAATAAGGCTTCATTTCATTAATATCAAATCACAGAAATATGCTTACAAACATGATGGAAATAAAATAGCTAGGGTACTGATAGCGAATCTTTGAGAAGAGATGTGGCGACTACACACCTCTGAACTGTATTACAATGAGGCTGAAGGGCCTACTTATTATGGAGAAACAATGGAGAATTCTAAATGTCCAAAAACCTAACCCTAGGAGATTAAGCGCCAAAACTATGGGCCCCGTTTGGGTAAATAGGTGTTTCAACTTCCCAGAGACATAACTTCAGCATACTATCTCCATTTGGGGCTTCAAAATGGCTTTGGAAGTTTAGGACACGAAAAACTGCTAAAAATAGTAAGTTGTGAAAAAAACTGAAAGAGACAATGGTGGGGCCCCAAGTGGAATAGGCGGGGGGCCACCAATATGCACCTGGATCATTCCTTCTCCCCTTAGGAAGCAATGGTCCCCATTGCATTGAGTTCCTCCATGAGATGAGGAAACTTCTATTGAACTTGGTCCCTGATGAACCACTTGCCTTGGTGCAGGAGTTGGCCAGCTTTGACAACCCGATACAGTTGGCTCTTCTGTCAGCGAGTGTTCTTGATTTGCATGTCCATGATACAGTGTGTGGTGGCCTATTCCATGCAGTCTGGGTTTAACTCTTTTGGTGTGAGTTCTTTTGCAATGTCAGAGGTGTCCAATAGAGGTAGGAAGTAGGGACGAAGGCGGTCTACATTAAATACTGGGTGCAGACCAAGGAATGGTGGAATACTGAGCTTGAAGGCATTATTCCCTATAGCCTTGTTGTTGGTGTACGACCCATATCGGAGTGGGCGAATCTTTCGGTGGGGTCCAGTGAGGCACTCCTTCTGCAAATGTAGCTACACTTTTTCACCCACCTGGAAGTTGTGTGGCACCCAATGTTGATCATGTCGTTGCTTGTACTTAGCATTGGCTATGTCCAATATGTCATGGATCTGTTGGCAGATGTGTTGAATGCGCTCGATGATTTTTTTTGCTTTCTCAACTTCAGACTGGACATGAGCCGAATTGGCCTGAGTAGCTGCAAATGGCATGGCTACGTCAATGGGACATAGTGGCTGGAATCCCAAGCCCGCCTAAAAGGGGATGTGGCTGGTTGAGCTATGGAGAGCCCAGTTATAACTGTGTTGTACATAGGGGAGTCTCTCATCCCATGTGCGTGGATGCTTTGAATTTTACATGCGTAGAATGTGTACAATCATCCTGTTGACGACCTCCGTGTGGCCATCAGTTTGGGGATGGAAAGTTGTGGACTTGGTGAGCTTGGTGTCTAACATTGACCAAAGGATGGACCAAAATGTGCTGAGGAACCTGCTATCACAATCTGATATGATAGATTGTGGGATCCCAAAGTGCACCCACACTCGTTCAAAGAAGAGTTTAGCAGTGGCTTCTGCTATGATATTCTTCTTGCATGACGCCATAATGGCCATCTTTGAGAATATGTCAATGACCACAAAAACACAGTCATTTCCATGCTTAGTAGAAGGAAGGCCTGACATGTAATCCATGGAAATGGATTCCCAAGGTCGACTAGGGGTAGGTAGCGGAGTATAGAGCCCTTGCTTCTTGATGGTCGGTTTGGCAATGGTGCAAGCATTGCAAGATTTGATGTACTTCCTAACATCCTATCGAAGGTTTGGCCAATAGAAATACTTCTGCAGTACTGCCACAATTTTCTCAAACCCAAAATTCCCATCGACTCGACTATAGTGCGCTTCCCATATCATCTTGGCATGCTCGCTTGAAGGAACACAAAGGTGTCCCAGGTGACATAATAGTGCATCTTGGAGGTGAAAATTTGGAACTTTCATACCCCCCAATACTGCCTTGTATGTGTAGCTAAATTCTGGATCGTTCTTGTAGAGAAGCAGCCAATCAGAAGTCTCGTGCCCACAAGATTTTAGAATGGTGGTTATGGCCACGATCGGTGGTCGACTGAGGCAATCTACAACATTATTGGTGCTACCCTTCTTGTACTTGATGTTCAAATGAAACTGTTGAAGATATGTGGACCATTTCTGATGGCGATCATTTTGCAACTTCCCTTGTGTCTGTATGAACTACAGGGGTCGGTGGTCTGTGTGGATGATTATCTCATTCCCAAAAATGTAATGCTTCCATTGTCGACAAGCTTGCATAATGGAATACATTTCTTTGTCATAAGTGGGATACTTTCGAACTGTGTCGGACGATGTCTCACTGTGATATGCCACTGGATGCCCCTGTTAAGTAAGAACTGCCCCAATAGCATAGTCAGAGGCATCTTTCTTGATCTCAAATGGTTGTTGCAAGTCTGGTAATGTGAGCACTGAGGCAGAACAGAGGCGATGTTTCAATTCTACAAACGTCTTCTCTTGAGATTCTGACCAACAGAATTTTTCTTTCGCTCCTCCCTTGGTGACTTGACTCAAGGGCTAAGTGATATGAGAGAATCCCAACATGAACCTGCGGTGGAAATTAGCAAGACCAAGAAAGCTGTGAAGCTTTGTTAGGTTGGTTAGGGCTGGCCAATCCCAAATGACTTGTATCTTGGATGGATCCACATGCACCCCCATTTCATCAATAATGTATACCAGATATTGAACCTGGGTCATGCAAAAAGTGCACTTCTCCAAATTGACACACAACTTCTATTGCCGCAGTGTTTGGAGGACTTCTCAGATGTGTTGGAGGTGCTCTTCCCAATTCTGGCTCAGGATAAGAATGTCATCCAAGTATACCACTACAAATGAGTTTGTGAATGGATGAAAGATGTCTTCCATCAACCTCATGAAGGTCGCGGGAGCATTTTTCAATATGAAAGGCATGACGAACCATTCAAAAAGGGCCTCCTTGGCTTTGAAGGCAGTCTTCCACACATCAGAGGGTTAGATTGGTACCTGCTGATAACTAGATTTCAAGTCAATATTGCTGAAATATTTTTCCCCTTTGAGTTGGTCCAGAAGGTCATCAATCTGTGGGATCGGGTACCTATTCTAGACAGTGATCTTGTTCAGCACCTGATAATCAATACAGAGTCTCCAAGTCCCATCCTTCTTCTGTACCAACACGATCGGGCTCCCACAGGGTGATGAACTTGGTCATATATGACCTTTCTGCAGCAGCTCCTGAATCGGCCTCTTGATTTCATCATTCTCCAGAACAAAGCACCTATAGATCGATCCATTGGGTAGTGGAAAAACTGGGGTCAGGTCAATGGGGTGCTTGACCTGATAGTGTAGAGGCACCCCTATGGGTGTGGTGAAGATGTCCCCGTACTCCTCCACAACCTTGTCCATTTGTTTTTGTCATGCAGAGGAGCCATGTCTAGAGGTCGTGGCCACAGTCTTCTTCTTGCCCTGAGGGCAGATCATCAAGAAAAAAAATTTCCTGGTTTGGGAAATGAGCTTACTGCATTGTTTTGCAGTAACCAAAGAGATAGTGGGAGGCAGTGGTACCTCTGGTATCCTGTACAATTTATTTCCCAAAGTACCAATAACAGCACAAGGTCGGGACTCATACATAGCATGTCGCTTCCACAAGTATGGTTGGCCTAATAATACATTAGAAACATCAATAGGAGCAATGTCACATAACACCTCATCTGTGAAGGGCTTGATGCTATAGGGAAGGCAGCACTGCTGGCTGACGCGGAGATCACGTCCTTGGTGAAGCCACCCGATGGTGTATGGCTGTGGGTGTGTTGTGGTCAGAAAGCCCAACCGCTTCACAACATCTGCTGAAATGAGGTTCTTTTGGCTCCCATTGTCGACAATGAACCGTAGTGGGGAACCCTTTACCCACATCTGGGAGTGGAAGAGACGCTCTGCCTCCTCTGGATTTTTTGGTTCCTCCTTCTGGATCTTCGTAGTTGCAATAGTGATGTTGGGCTCTACATCAATAATCTGCTTCCCTTTGTCATTCACCTTGTCAGGTTCTGATTTAGAGTCAAAGTATGCATCTGATTCAGAAGCCCTCATCTTAGCCACCAACGACTGCTTGGCCTGACACTCACTTGTGTTGTGAGTGGAGCTCTTATGGAACTCACACCACTTTCCTGTGTCCTTCTTTAGCTTCGCGATATTGTTATTTTCTTGTGTCTTTGGCAAGTTGTATTGGGCTTCCATGCCTTGGCTTTGACCTTTGTTCTACGGTTTAGGGGCACCTTTCCCTTGCTTTTGTTTCGCAAATCCAAAGTCTCGCTTCTTCTGTTTGAATTTCTGCTCAATCTTGGAAGCATAACGATATGCCATACCAAGCGAGGATATGTCGAGGAAATCCATTTCCTCCTGAATGTATCTGCGTATACAACAGCAATACTTTAGCACCAAATGTTTCTCTGAATCTTTGATACCCAACTTTCTGCACAGGGTATGGAACAAATTCGTCAGCTCATGCACATCTTGATCCCTTTGTTGCCGTAGCATGGTCCATTGTATGTACTTGTCCTCATAGCTCCCCACAGGATAGTATTTTTCCTTGATGGCATCTCGGAAAGAATTCCAAGTGGGTACGGCTGAGAACAGAGAGGGTTATGTCTCATCCATTTTCCCACAGTAGGTTTCCCACTAGTCCTTGACATGGGGGGTAGCTTTAAGGAGTGCAAAAATAATCTTCTCCTTGTCGAAAAAATCATGAACCGAGAAATATCTTTCTAATAGATTCAACCATCTATCTACGGAATCTGCATCTATTTGACACTCAAATATGGGAATGTCAAAGTTTACTTGTACCTTAAAGATATTCGCGCCTCTAGAGTGGATGCTGGATGCAGATGCGCTGCGAGTGGGTAGTCGTTGAAGGATCTGGGAAAATTTATCCATCATCGCATTCCTTTGTTTTACGAGGGCCTCCTCGTGCAATATTTCGATAGGATCTCCTACTCCCTCATCTTACTTTTCATCCCCCATGGGCGTCCGCTGGGGTTTGCGAGGCTGATCTTGCAAAGGTTCCACCAGATCGAGCCCTAACTCCTTATACCCTGACCTCATTGGGGAAATGAAAAAAAGGATCAAGAAAAAGCAGACCACTTTGATACCACTCATCTGGATTTATAAAGGAACACAACATAATACATAAATAACCATAAACATAGAAATACAACAGAAATAAGGCTTCATTTCATTAATATCAAATCACAGAAATATAATTACAAACATGATGGAAATAAAATAGCTAGGGTGCTGGAAGAGAATCTCTGAGAAGATATGTGGTGACTATAGACCTCTGAACTATATTACAATGAGGCTTGAGGGCCTATTTATTATGGAGAAACAATGGAGAATTCTAAACGTCCAAAAACCTAACCCTAGGAGATGAAGATTCAAAACTATGGGCCCCATTTGGGTAAATTGTTGTTTCAACTTCCCAGGGACGTAACTTCAGCATATTATCTCCATTTGGGGCTTCAAAATAGCTCCAAAAGTTCAGGACGTGAAAAAATGCTAAAAATAGTAAGTTGTGAAAAAAACTAAAAGAGACAATGGTGGGGCCCCAAGTGGAATAGGCGGGTGGCCACCAATATCCACCTGGATCATTCCTCCCCCCTTAGGAAGCAATGGTACCCATTGCGTTGAGTTCCTGCATGAGATGAGGAAACTTTTGTTGAACTTGGTCCCTGGTAAACCACTTGCCTTGGTGTAGGAGTTGGCCATCTTTGACAACCCGATACAGTTGGATCTTCTGTCAGCGAGTGTTATTGATTTGCATCTCCATGATATAGTCTGTGGTGGCCTGTTCCATGCAGTATTGGTTTAGCTCTTTTGTTGTGAGTTCTTCTGCAATGTTAGAGGTTTCCAATAGAGGTGGGAAGTAGGGACGAAGGTGGTCTACATTGAATACTGGGTGCAGACCAAGGAATGGTGGAATATTGAGCTCGAAGGTATTGTTCCCTACATCCTTGGTGATGGTGTATTGCCCATATCAGAGCGGGCGAATCTTGCGGTGGGGTCCAGTGAGGCGCTCCTTCTGCAAATGTAGCCACACTTTTTCACCCACCTGGAAATTGTGTGGCACTTGACGTTGATCATGTCGTTTCTTGTACTTAGCATTGGCTCTATCCAATATTTCATGAACCTGTTGGCGGATGTGTTGAATGCGCTCGATGAAGTTGTTTTCTTTGTCAGCTTCATTCTGGACATGAGCCGAATCGGCCTGAGTAGCTGCAAATGACATGGCTACGTCAATGGGACATAATGGTTGGAATCCCAAGCCCACCTGAAATGGGTTGTGGCCGGTTGAGATGTGGAGAGCCTGGTTATAACTTTGTTGTACATAGGGGGGGCTCTCATCCCATGTGCGTGGATTCTTTGAATTGTACATGTGTAGACTGTGTACAATCATCTTGTTGACAACCTCTATCTGGCCATCATTTTGGGGATGGAAAGTTGTGGAATTGGTGAGCTTGGTGTCCAACATTGACCAGAGGCTGGACCAAAATGTGCTGAGGAACCTGCTGTCGCAATCTGATATGATAGACTGTGGGATCCCAGAGTGCACCCATACTCATTCAAAGAAGAGTTTAGCAATGGATTCTGCTATGATATTCTTCTTGCAAGCCACCATAATGGCCATCTTTGAGAATCTGTCGACAACCACGAAAACACGGTAATTTCTATGCTTAGTAGAAGGAGGGCCTGACATGTAATCCATGGAGATGGATTCCCAAGGTCGATTAGGGGTAGATAGTGGAGTATAGAGCCCTTGCTTCTTGATGGTCGGTTTGGAAACGGTGCAAGAATTGTAGGATTTGATGTACTTCCCAACATCCTGTCAAAGGTTCGGCCAATAGAAATACTTCTGCAGTACTTGCACTATTTTCTCAACCCAAAAATGCCCAACGAATTGACTATAGTGCGCTTCCTATATCATCTTGGCATGCTCGCTTGAAGGAACACAAAGGTTTCCCAGGTGACATAATAGTGCATCTTGGATGTAAAAATTTGGAACTTGCGTACCCCCCAAGAGTGCCTTGTATGTGTAGTTGAATTCTGGATCGTTCTTGTAGAGAAGCGGCCAATCAGAAGTCTCGTGCCCACAAGAGTTTACAACGGTGGTTATGGCCACAATCGGCGGCCGACTAAGGCAATCTGCAACATTATTGGTGCTACCCTTCTTGTACTTGATGTTCAAATGAAATTGTTACAGATATGTGGACCAATTATTATGGTGATCGTTCTGTAACTTCCCTTGTGACTGTATGAACTACAGGGGTTGGTGGTTTGTGTGGATGATTGTCTCCTTCCCAAAAATGTAATGCTTCCATTGTCGACAAGCCTGCACAATGGAATACATTTCTTTGTCATAAGTGGGATAATTTCGAACTGTGTCGGACAATGTCTCACTGTGATATGCCATGCCCCTGTTGAGTAAGAACTACAATAATAGCATAGTCAGAGGCATCTGTCTCGATCTCAAATGGTTGTTGCAAGTCTGGTAATGTGAGCACTGGGGCAGAACAGAGGCAATGTTTCAATTCTACGAATACCTTCTATTGAGATTCCGACCAACATAATTTTTCTTTCACTCCTCCCTTGGTGACTTGACTCAAGGTTCAAGTGATATGAGAGAATCCCAACACGAACCTGCAGTAGAAATTAGCAAGACCCAGAAAGCTGCGAAGCTCTGTTAGGGTGGTTGGGGCCGGCTAATCCCGAATGACTTGGATTTTGGTTGGATCCACATGCACCCCCCTTTCATCAATAATGTATCTCATATATTGAACTTGGGTCATGCCAAAAGTGCACTTCTCCAAATTGGCACACAACTTGTGTTGCCGCAGTGTTCGGATGACTTCTCGAATGTGGTGGAGGTGCTCTTCCCAATTCTAGCTAAAGATAAGAATTTCATCTAAGTATACCACTACAAATGACTTGGTGAATGGATGCAAGATGTATTCCATCAACCTCATGAAGGTTTCGGGAGCATTTGTCAATATGAAAGGCATGATGAGCCATTCGAAAAGGCCCTCCTTGGCTTTGAAGGCAGTCTTCCACACATTAGAGGGTTCGATTGGTACCTAGTGATACCCAGATTTCAAGTCGATCTTGCTGAAATATTTTGCCCCTTGGAGTTGGTCCAGAAGGTCATCAATCCATGGGATCGCGTACCTATTCTGGACAGTGATCTTGTTCAGCGCCCTATAATCAATACAGAGTCTCCAAGTCCCATCCTTCTTATGTACCAACACGATGGGGCTCCCACAAGGCGATTAACTTGGTTAGATATGACCTTTCTGCAGCATCTCCTAAATCTGCCTCTTGATTTCATCATTCTCCATAACAGAGCGCCTATAGATCGTTCCATTGGGTAGCGATGCACCTGGGGTCAGTTCAATGGGGTGCTTGACCTGACAGTGTAGAGGCACCCCTGTGGGTGAGGTGAAGATGTCCCTATACTCCTCCACAACCTTGTCCATTTTTTGTTGTTGTGTAGAGGAGTTGTGTCTAGAGGTCGTGGCCACAGTATTCTTCTTTCCCTGGTGGCGGATCATCAAGAAAAAAAAAATTCTAGTTTGGGAAATGAAGTTACTGCATTGTTTTTCAGTAACCAAGGAGATAGTGGGAGGCGGTGGTACCTCTGGTATCCTGTACAATTTATTTCCCAAAGTAACAATAACAGCGCAAGGCTGGGACTCATACACAACATGTCGCTTCCCCAAGTATGGTTGGCCTAATAATACATCATAAACATCAATAGGAGCAATGTCACACAATACCTCATCCGTGAAGGGCTTGATGCTATAGGGAAGGCGGCACTGCTGGCTGACGCGGAGATCCTATCCTTGGTGAAGCCACCTGATGGTGTATGCTTGTGGGTGTGCTATGGTCGGAAAGCCCAACTGCTTCACAACATCTGCTGAAATGAGGTTCTTTTGGCTCCCATTGTCGACAATGAACCATAGCAGGGAACCCATTACCCACATCTGGGAGTGGAAGAGATGCTCTGTCTCCCCTAGATCTTCTAGTTCCTCCTTCTAGATCTTCATAGTGGCAACAATGGCGTTGGGCTCTGCATCAATAATCTGATTCCCTTTGTCATTCACCTTGTCAGGTTCTGATTCAGAGTCGAAGCATGCATCTGATTCAGAAGCCCTCATCTCAGCCACCAGCGAATGCTTGGCCCGACACTCACTTGTGTTGTGAGTGGAGCTCTTATGGAACTCACACCACTTTCCTGTGTCGTTCTTTGGCTTCGCGGTATTTTTCATTGCTTGTGTCTTTGGCAAGTTGTCTTGGGATGCCATGCCTTGGATTTGACCTTTGTTCTATGGTTTGGGGGCACCTTTCCCTTGCTTTTGATTCGTAGATTCAAATTCTTGCTTCTTCTGTTTGAATTTCTGCTCAATCTTGGCAGCATACCGATATGTCGTACCAAGCGAGGAGATGTCGAGGAAATCCATTTCCTCCTGAATTTATCTACGTAGACAACAGCGATACTTTATCACCAAATGTTTCTCTGAATATTTGATACCCAAATTTGTGCGCAAGGTATGGAACAAATTCATCAGCTCATGCACATATTGATCCCTTTGTTGCCGCAGCGTGGTCCATTGTATGTACTTATCCTCAGCTCCCCATGGGTTAGTATTGTTCCTTGATGGCATCTCGGAAATAATTCCAAGTGGGTACGGCTGAGAACAGAGAGGGTTTTGTCTCGTCCGTTTTCTCATAGTAGGTTTCCCACCAATCCTTGACATGGGGGGTAGCTTTGAGGAGTGCAAAAATAATCTTCTCTCAGTCGGAAAAATCATGAACCAAGAAATATCCTTCTAATAGATTCAACCATCTATCTATGGCATATGCATCTATTTGACACTCAAATATGGGAATGTCAAAGTTTACTTGTACCTTAAAGGGAGTCGCGCCTCCAGAGTGGCTGTTGGATGCAGATGCACTGCCAATGGGCAGTCGTTGAAGGATCTGGGCAAAGTTATCCATCATCGCGTTCCTTTGTTTTTCTAGGGCCTCCTCGAGCAATATTTTGATAGGATCTCCTGCTCCCTCATCTTTCTTTTCTTCCCCCATGGGCTTCCGTCGGGGTTTGCAAGGTTGATCTTGCAAAGGTTCCACTAGATCGAGCCCTAACTCCTTATACCCCGACCTCATTAGGGACATTCAAAGAAGAATTGAGAAAAAGCAGACCGCTCTAATACCACTGATCCGGATTTATGCAAGAATTCAACAGAATACAAAAATAACCATAAACATAGAAATACAGCGGAAATAAGGCTTCATTTCATTAATATCAAATCACAGAAATACGCTTACAAATATGATGGAAATAAAATAGCTAGGGTGCTAGTATTGAATCTCTCAGAAGAGATGTGGTGACTACAGACCTCTGAACTGTATTACAATGAGGCTCAAGGGCCTATTTATTATGGAGAAACAATGGAGAATTCTAAACATCCAAAAACCTAACCCTAGGAGATGAAGCGCCAAAACTATGGGCCCTGTTTGGGTAAATTGGTGTTTCAACTTCCCAGGGACGTAAATTTGGCATACTATCTCCGTTTGGGGCTTTAAAATGGCTTCGAAAGTTTAAGACATGAAAAAATGCTAAAAATAGTAAGTTGTGAAAAAAACTGAAAGAGACAATGGTGGGGCCCCAAGTGGAATAGGAGGGTGGCTACCAATATCCACCTAGATCACTCTTTGTCCTATGTGTGTCTCTGGAGCCACCTAGATCAAACAATGAACGTGGGTTGATGTAATTTTCTCCCTTGGCTTGCTTCATTTTTCCTTCAATAATCAATTTTGAGCTTACACAATCTTTACCCTTCTTACATTTGTCCATTTCCTTCTTGGAAAGTTGATATAGGGCTACTTTGAGAACCTACTTGTTTCCCTCCAACAACCTCAATATTCCCAATGCAATTTTGTCTAATCCTGACCTATCCTCTAGGAGCAAATCAAACCCGAATACATCAAAATCATGCCTTTCTAGGTATGTGAACGTTGTTGTAGCTGCATATTTGGTTAGGGAAACCAAAAAATCATGTTTTTTCCCTTCCTTCTTACTCCAATAGTCCTCCATGTCTATGACTTTCCATTATCCTTGTTTTACTCACATTCCATACTCATTTAGGGTGTTATGCACATATTTTTAGGGCTTGTGTCTCCCTCTACTATTCCACTTTAGGCCTCGTCATAGTCTACAACAAATATAGGAATTGTGGATCACTAAACTAGATAAGACACCACCTAAACCATGCACACACTAACCCCAAAAAAACTCACACTTTTCCCTCAAGCCTCAGCTTGCTCCATAGATCCACTCAGCCCTCAAACAATCTCAAGAATAGCCAAACAGTTTCGTCTTTCCTTTTTGAAGTCTTATCTTGATTTTTGGCCCAAATAGAGATGTATTTCTTATGAAATGTTTCTCTTATGTGTGTCTATCAAGCCTCAATGTCACACATATTTATATTCTTCTTTTGGAGTGCCAAAAAACTATTGTGAGGGCTAATTTTACCCTAACCGACTTGAATTATTTTTGCACAATCCCAATCAACACACAAATAAATTTATTTCTCCCAAAATACTAACCCTTTCTTGGTGTTCTTTTTTCCCCCTAGATCCATTTAGGGTCCTCTACAATATCCAAGGGTTAGGTCATAAATATCCTTGTGGTTTCACACCCACAAGCTTGGGTGAAAATCCTACGCCTTGTGTTCTAATCCCACAATTCCATTTGTGTAGTCCATTCCTCAAAAAACCCAAACACTTGGGCTTGGAGTACCTCCCAAGCTATAAAACTCAACACTCCCTCTTAGTGATGGAGGTACTTCCAAGAATAGGAAGTAACTCATCATCATTGTCACTACTGGAAACACTAGCCAAACTTCTAGTGTCCATAACTCTCACAAACCCTTAAGAATGTAATATGCCTTTCTCAAAAGTGTCACTATCACAGGAAGTCTCCTACTTCTTCTCCTAAAATTATTTCAGGTCTTTCCATGATTCCTTCTTGCATACAGTATAATTACCCTTTCTCCCCACTGACCATGTGCCCTTCTTGGGCTACACATTCTCCCTTTAAACCTGCAAACTTCCTTTAGAACTCAGCTCCCTCTGAACCTATGGAACCTATACCTTTTCTTCCTTCTTCTTCTCATAATCTATGGGATTATTTGTTAGCCTATATATACCATGATTTCTAACTCTAATCACCACACCTGCAAATCTAGAGCCTCTAGTTTTGAGTCTCACCTTTCCACCCTAGAACAACACCTCAAACCACCTCTACTTAATTGTTGAGATAGAAAACATGCTATTTCTAAGCTCTGGTACAAATAGTACATCATAAACTTACATGACCTGACTTGAATCCATCTTGAATTACATGACACATGATCCTATGATCTCTTTCTAATGTCTCTCAACACCATGTGAAACTTCAAGTCCCACTCGGCTAGAGTCTCAAATACATCTTATGACCCTGTCATATGATTTGATGCACCATTTTCCACATACAATACAGCCTCATCAATGGTACCCTATGAAAAATTAGATATCAATGAAAATTCCTCCCTCTCAAATCTTCTGGCAAGGTCATCTACCTCGGTGTAAGTAATGACACCTATAACTACCTTCCCCTTCTTCTTCTCATCATCTCCCTTCTTCTTGTTGGAACACTTTTTTGAGTAATGACCAAACTCTCCAATGTTGAAATACTTGATGTTGTGAAACCAGCTCCAAAAATAGAAGAAAAGAGATATCAATTCCTTAGAAATAAGCCACTTCGAGGGGTCAACCTCCAATACATTACATGAATGAAAAATTATTGGATGATACAAATTACAAAACCTTCTTTCTATATATAGGAGTCCATGGGGCCATAATGTAATCCTAGTGGGCCACAATGTAATCCTAGCTGACCTAACAATAATAATCTAAGGGCACAATAATAACAATATGGGGGTTACAGGGGTATAATAATAACAATAAGGGGGTTACACTAACAACAATAAGGGACTATACTAGTAATATAGGGACCTATCATGCCCCTCTCCTTCAAAAAATTGTTTTCCTCAATGCTTGAGTAGCTCTGGGTGCTTCTGTATAAAATTCTCATCCTCCCATGTAGAATCTTCAGTGGGTAAGTTCTTCCACTTGATGAGATACTCTGAAATTGATCGATTCCGTAGCCGTCGAGTTCTTGTTTCCGTGACTGCTTCAGGTTCCAATATGATTTTTCCTTCCTCATCAAGTTCTGGCAATATTGTTTGAACTGGAAGATTTTCACCTATAACCTTCTTTAAGCATGAAACATGGAAAACTGGATGTACTCGCGAAGAAGCAGGAAGCTCCAATTTGTATGCTATAGTACCAATCTTTTGCAACACCTTGTAAGGACCATAGTACTTTGGTGATAATTTATTATCCTTCTTAGCTTGCTTGAGGGACATTTGTTTGTATGGTTGTAGCCGTAAAAATACCCAATCTCCTACATCAAAACTTCTCTCACTGCGATGTTGATCTGCCTGTTGTTTCATTCATTTTTGTGCCAAATTCAGGTTATCCTTTAAGAGTTGGAGAACTTCTTGCTGATGCTCGATGTGATCTTCCACTGCTTGAACCTTCGAATTTTCCCTTAAATATGATGTGATGGATGGTGGATGATATCCATAAAGTGCCATAAATGGGGTCATTTTTGCCGCAGTATGGAAGGAAGTGTTATACCACCATTCAGCGAGAGGTAACCACTTGACCCATTGTGTTTGTTTATCAGATACAAAACAACGAAGATATCCTTCCAAACATTTATTTACTATCTCAGCTTGACCATCAGATTGAGGATGATAAGATGAGCTATGAGCTAATTGAGTACCCAAACAAGAAAATAACTCCGTCCAAAAATTTCCAATAAAAATGGGATCTTTGTCACTCACAATAACCCTTGGGTTTCCATGTAGCTTTTGAATTGTGTCCATAAATGTAGTAGCAACTGTACTTGCTTTAAATGGATGAGATAATGCACAAAAGTGTGCATACTTGGTAATTATATCAACTACCACCATCATGACACTCTTTCCTTCGGACTTAGGTAAACCTGTGATAAAATCCATTGAAATATCCTCCCAACGTTGACATGGAATGGATAAAGGTTGTAGAAGTCTCGGGGTCTTATTTGTCTCAACTTTATTCTGTTGGAAAACCAAACATTCTACCACAAAATTTTGAATATCAGATTTAAGGCCATCCCAAAAAAATTCTTTCTTCACCCTGTGGTAAGTTTTTAAAAATCCAGAGTGTCCTCCTAAAGGAGAAGTGTGCAATTCCAAAAGAATCTTTTGTTTTAGTTGGGAATTCTTACAAAGATATAAGTGATATTTGTACCATAAAGAATCATTTTTCCAACTAAATGTATCATATGTACTAGGATCTTGCTGAAAATTTTGAATGAGTGTCCATACTTCTTTGTCCTTCTTCCATTCATCTCTTGCTTCGGTTATCCAATTTGGTTAGATAATAGAAATGGCACAAAGAAATGCTTCCACCTCTTCATTCTTTCTTGAGAGTGCATCTGCAACAACATTAAGCTTCCCTTTTTGTATATTATTTCAAAGTCATAACCTAACATCTTTTTGACCCATTTTTGCTGCTCTTCTGAAGATAATCTTTGTTCCAAAAAGTGTTTAAGACTATCATGATCAGTTTTTACCTTTAAGTGCCTTCCCATTAGGTAAGTTCGCCATTTCTTTAGTGCATGCAGTATTGCTAACATTTCATTCTCATAAATAGGTTTTTGTAAATACTTTCCTTTGATTGGACGACTTTCAAAATTAATGGGTCTTCCTTCCTGCATTAAAACAACACCAATTCCATTTCTTGAGGCATCACATTCCACAATAAAGGTTTTTGTGAAGTCTGGCATAGCTAAGACCGATGCTAGGCACATTGCCTCTTTAAGATGTTCAAAGGCCTTAGTTGCTTTAGGAGTCCATGAAAATGCATCTTTCTTCAATAATGTTGTTAGAGGTGCTGCTATTCTCCCATAATTCTTAAAAAACTTTCGATAATACCCTGTTAACTCGAGAAATCCTCGCAACTGCTTTATGGTTGTGGGGACTTTCCATTCCTTAATGGCTTTAATTTTGTTAGGGTCTACTTTAACACCCTCGTGAGATACAATATGACCTGGATATTCCACCTCTTGTACTCCAAAGAAACATTTGGATGTTTTTGCATATAATTGTTTCTCCTGCAATAGTTTGAGCACCCTGTCAACATGTTCAACATGATCCTTCCAAGACCCGTTGTAGATTAGTATATCATCAAAAAATACTAGCACAAATTTTCTAAGGAAGGGTTTGAAAATGGAATTCATCAACCCTTGAAATGTAGAAGGTGCATTGGTAAGGCCAAAAGGCATGACCAAAAATTCATAATGACCCTCATGAGTTCGAAATGCTATTTTGGAATATCTTCAGTCTTCATTCTAATTTGATGATATCCTGAACGAAGATCCAACTTGGTAAAATAAATTGCTCCATGTAATTCATCCAATAATTCATCAATCACAGGAATGGGAAATTTATCTTTAATGGTGAACTTATTGAGCTCCCTATAATTCGGACACATTCGCCATGATCCATCCTTCTTGTGTACTAATACTACAGGAGCAGAGAAAGAACTTTGACTAGGTTGAATTATACCCGCCTCTAACATTTCTGCAATCATACGTTCAATTTCACTCTTTTGGAAGTAAGGATATCTATAAGGCCTGATGTTTGGAGGAACACTTCCTGGAATCAAATGAATAGCATGATCATGATCACGAATAGGTGGGAGTCCTTCGGGAGTTTCAAACACCTTGGAATGATTGTCCAAGACTTGTTGGAGATCTGCAGAAATAGATGATTTTGATGTTGGAACTTCTAGTGAGCATAATTGTGCAATTACGCCTCGTTGTTCTTTATTTAGAAGCTTTGTCATGACATTAGAGCTTATTTACTTTCCTGGCTTCCTTGCAATACCCCATAATTCGACTTCCTTTCCTTCTGAAAAAAATTTCAAGAAAATTTCTTGAAAATTAAAAGCTACCATCCCCAAGGATTGTAACCATTGTACTCCTAGTACAACATCAGCACCTCCCATAGGAATGGAAAGCATTGGACTATTCAATACATATTCCCCCATGGTTAGCTTGATATTATGGCATTTTCCAGAGAAATTTATATTTCCTCCATTTTCAACCATCACTTGACATTCTGGTGCTGGGTATAGGAAACAATTCAATTCCTTGGCTACCTTACAATGAATAAAATTATGGGTGCTACCTGAATCAATCAACACTATTACCTTTTTCTTCTTCATATGTCCTTCTATCTTGAGAGTTTGAGGAGTGGTAATTCCTACCAATGCATTACATGATATGGTGGGCCTCATTTCTTCCTCTTCTAGGGCTAGTTCTTGGTGTATATCCTCTTCTTGTTCATTTTCTTCTTCCTCTTCACAATCTATGTAAAATAATTTCTTCTCAGCACACTTATGACCTTTAGTGTATTTTCTATCACAACGGTAGCAAAGCCCTTTTGCTCTTTTTTCTTCCAATTGTTGTGGTGTCAACCTTGTAGGTTGTGGAAATCTAGGCGTAGCAACACTTCCTTCTTTATAGAATTGAGTGGTAGGCTTCCTTGTCGCCATAATTTTACATTCAACTTTTCTTGCCAACCCGAATGCCTTCTCCAATGAATCAGGTTCCAAAACGCGAACTTCATGTTGGATGTTATCCTTTAAAGTGCCTATGAAGAGATCAATCCTGTGTTCCTCTGGAATATCAGTTACCCTTATATTCAATTTTTGGAAGTCCTTAATGTGCTCCCCCACTAAACCCTTTTGTTTGAGATTTATCAATTGGCTAAAGAAGGTGTTGCTCTTTGTATCCTCATAATGTGCTACCATTTCCTCCGTAAAAATTGTCCAATTGACAATTTTTTTACGGGAGCAAAGCCATCATTACCATACAAATGTATTTTGTTCTAAATGTAAAGTTGCAATGCGTACCTTTTGTGTTTTTTTCACATTATGGAGATCAAAATATTGCTCCATCTGTAGTATCCATGTTACAGGATCCTTTCCATCAAACTTCCTCATATCCATTTTTGGAATATGGTGGTTCTTCCTACCAACATTAGAGTTTATGAAGTCACAATTAACATTTATTTTTTTCTCATCATGAGTTTCCTCTACTATCTTTTCACCATTAGGAAACATTTCTTGTATCAACTTTGTCAAACCTTCCATGTCTGCTTTTAGATCATTCTTCATGTTTTCCATGTTGTCTTTCATTTTTTCAACGATCTTAGCTTCCATGTAATCCATCTTAGATTCCATGCCATCTATCTTAGATTCCACAACTTTCTTCAAACCATCCATCTTCGCTTCCACGCCTTTCTTCAAAACATCCATTTCATTTTTTGTTGCTCTTTGCGACAGCGAAATTTGGTGCACTTGCTCTTGTATTTTTGATAGATCATGTTGCAATTCTTCATCTTCATGAGTCATAGTAGAGCCTTCTGAAGGCCTAATGGGTGTTGAATTATTTTTACAGGGCATTTTTTTTTAACCCAATACTGATATATATTCTACAATATGCCCTTGGAATCAATTCAAATTGATTCTTCAAACAAAACTTATGCAATTCGTAAAAAAAAATACACACATTTTTCTTTCTTTTGAGGAGCTCGATATTGAAATTGGATTATCTTTGTGATTGAGGCTCTTCAATATCTGAAATTCAGCACTAAGGTAGCCTTCTGAATTATCTTTCGAATGCCATAGTTTTGACTTGATTTGGATTCTCCAAGGCAAAGTTATGTCCAATCTCCCACAATGACCTAATTATGGACTGGTTAAGTAGAGCGAACTTGTATGACTTGCCATGTGTCACTGTTTCATATTTGAGCTCTTAAATTGATATCAAAGAAACTAAATTCCGTTTACTTGTGACCACTTTTTACGACACTCCAATACGATGCTCAGAGAGTGAGTTATGAAGATTTTCCCACAATCACCTCTTTGAGATGAAATTCAGGAGCCTGAAAAAGCATTACCTTCCACAGATCATATCTCCGAAAATATTGTGAACCAAGCTCTGAAATTTTGTGACGAGTTTCCTCAGGATTTAATATTCGTGTCCTAAAAATTTTAGATTCTGGACCTTCGTAGAAAAAAATTTATAGTGCAAATTCCACGATGACCTGTTTAGGAGCCTGAAAAATACCTAACTTCCATAGATCATATCTCCGAAAATATTGCAAACCAAGCTCTGAAATTTTTTGAAAATGTTCCTCAGGATTTCAGCTTCGCACCCTAAAAATTTTAGCTTCTGAAACTTCGTATAAAAAAATTTATAGCGAAAATTCCACGATGACCTGTTTGGAGCAGCGAAACCCTAGAATCCAAAGCTCTGATACCAAATGTTGTGAAACCAGCTCCAAAAATAGAAGAAAAGAGATATCAACACCTTAGAAGTAATCCACTTCAAGGGGGAAACCTTCAATACATTACATGAATGAACAATTCTTGGATGATACAAATTACAAAACCTCCTTTCTATATATAGGAGTCCATGGAGCCATAATGTAATCCTAGTGGGCCACAATGTAATCCTAGCCGACCTAACAATAATAATTTAAGGGCACAATAATAAAAATATGGGGGTTACAGGGGTACAATAATAACAATAAGGGGGTTACACTAACAACAATAAGGGACTATACTAGTAATATAGGGACCTATCACTTGATCTTACTCAAGTCCTTATTTTGATTTCCCTTCATTCTTGTTGCAAGTTCCACATTATCATTTGAAACATTCTTCTTTGGATGAAGATCCTCATCTCACAACTCTTCCTGAATGAATTCATCCCACAAATTTTTCTAGTATGGCAACTTCTCTTTTGGAATGAGTCCATGATGAAGGGCTTCCATTCCTTGGTGAAACCTTTCAAATCAATCCTTACAATATCATAATCTATAACAATTTTGCCAATAGCGGCAAGCTAGTCATGAATGTGAGACAACGTCATCATATACGGAGTCACCCCTTCACCCTGCATCATCTTGGTGGCATTCAACTTATCCTTTAACACCAATACCTAGTTCTCATTCTTATTATGGAACAAATTTTGAATAGTCTCTCACATATCATTGGTGATGTTCTTCCCATACCAATGAGATATTAATGAAAACTTGACACCATCTAGGATTATCAACATTTCCTTCGTATCCAATTATTCATACACTTCAATCTCCTTGGGGTTTGTTGGCTTCTTGATTGTGTTATCAGAAAATTCCCAGATCCTGTTCACCATCAAAACCAACTTGATTTATTCATGAACTATATTTGGTCAACCCTTCCAAACTATCCTCATACCATAGACCAACTTGAAACTTCAACATTGATGTGAGCCCTTCAACAACAATGTGACCAACTCCCTCTTAAGTTACACTCCTTTGTGTACACTCTAATGCACTGACCCTTCAAAGTATCTCAGATACCATGTTGTTTTTACACAGTACTGGATTCTAAGTTAGGGTCTTATATTCACTAACATTACCAATCTAAATACCAAAAAAAACTACTTTTCACAATGGAATAAAAACAACAATAAATCAACATGCACAAATATAGACAACATTTTACAATTTGAAAAACCCAATTTTTTTTATATTAACAACTGATAATACAACTATCTAGGGATCTCTTACTAGGAATAATGACCCTCATACATCCATTGATACAATAATACAAGAAAAAGATACTCCGATGATCTAGTTGATGTAGTGCACAATCATAGCTCCTCTTGTCGTACCCTGAACACAAGATCAAGCCTCCTCTAGTTCTTGAGCTCCACTCTCTCTCTCTCTCTCAACTCATTGGCATAATAATGCTTAAGCCATCAATGAACATTCAACCATTATAATTCTAACCCATTGACCATTATTAAAATGCCTGATTCTCCAATTTATAAGAGTGGAGAGGATCATCCTTACCAATTATTTCTTATTTCCAATAAGGAAAAAGTTAGGAACTTTCCTTGCTTTATTGTTTTTCCCTTTCCATGTGACTTAGATAGGATTAGCAATATCCGAAGTTAAGACTGATGCGCAGGTTTTCTGCTTTTTGAGCTAACAGTTTGAGTGAAAGTCAGGATGTCAGTCATTCAACTCATTTTTTTACCTCTGGACCTTATGAAAACCTAGTAACACTTCCCTTTATGAAAAATAGTGTGTTAACCTAGGCACTGACGCCCTCTTCTGAGATTAGAGTAGTGTTGTAACTCTTGTTGATTATTTATGAGGTGTGTTACATTGTAAAATAGGGCTGCAACTTGGGTCTTTCTCCCAACCAAAGTGTCCTTCTCCTCTGAGCTTATGAGTAGGTCATTTTGATTTATAACACTTATTCCCCCTAATGCCTTCCTATGTTACTTTAATTAAGACAAATTTTGATTTGGTGGCCTGCCACCGATCACTTCAAGATGTCCTTCTCCAATAATGAACTTGGTTAGATGTAATATGCTCCCTTGACCTCCTTCCTTTTTCCTTCAAGAATAAGTTATCTATTTTATACAATATTCACCCTTCTTACATTTTTTAATGTCCTTCTTGGAAATTTAATCTAGGGATACTTTGAGCACCTATTTATTTCCTTCCAACAACCTCAATATCCCCAATGCAATTCTTTCCAACATGGACCTATCTTCTAGCAACAAATAAAACTTGAATACATAAAAATCATACCTTTTTAGGTATATGCACACCATTGTAGCTTCATATTTGGTGAGGGAAACCAAACAATCATGCTTTTTCCCTTCCTTCTTACTCCAACAGTCCTCCAAGTCTGCGGCCTTCCTCTATCCTTGTTTTTCTCCCATTCATTGCTCCTTTAGGGTGGTCTGCACTTATTTTTAAGGCTTGTGGCTCCATCAATTAGTTCAATTTAGAACTTATCCTATTCTACAACCAATCAATGGATTTCGATTCAACAAATCAAAGAATACACCACCTAAACCATGCACAAACCAACCCCAAAAGAACTCATATGTGTCCCTCAAGCCTAGACCTACACCACAAATCCACTCGGCCCGCAAAAAATCTCAAGAATGCCCAAATTGATCATCCTTTCCTTTTTTACATTTTCTCCTATTCTGTAGCCCAAAATAGAGATGTATTTCCTGTGAAATGTTTCTCTTGGATGTGTCTATTACGCCTCAATGTCACACATATTTATATGCTTCCTTTAGGGTGGAAACGAACTATCGTGAGGGATATTTTTACCCTAGTCGAATTAACTTCTTCTTGAAAAAGCCCACCCAAAAACAAACTCACAATATACTAACCCTTTCTTGGTTTTATTTTCATCCCCTATCTCCATTTAGGGTCCTCTCCAATCTCCAAGGGTTAGGTCATCAAATCACCTTATTATTTCACACTCACAAGCTTGGGTACATAGCCCATATATTGGATTCTAAGCCCACAAATCCATTTTTGGAGCTCATTCCTCCAAAATGCAGAACCCTAGGGCTTGGAGTACCTCACAAGCTACAAATATCAATAGTGTGGGGTTGCAAGGGGCTCTTGAAGGTGATTCAATTTAAGATATAACTATTGTATCAACTTTATGGTCTATACAATTGTTCTGTGGATATGTTAGGGTCAGAAAGAGATCCAAGAAGGAAAGTTCAAGAGTCTTCTAGCTGGAGAAAAGAGGAACTAAGATTAAGGAAATGGTTGTTGAGGTCAATAAACAAGGAAAATTTTGGAAGATATGGTTTACTAAAGTCTAGTAGAATAAACAAATGGTATATCTAAGTTACTGGAATCTACAAAAGTTAGTCGTGATCTAGAGGAGGGTTGATAAAGGGCTAAAGTGATTTTTTTTGGGTGATTAAAGACCCTAAAATAAGGTGTTGATGCTAATGAAGAATATAAGGTTAAAGGAGGAGTCATTTTGTGAGCAGACCTGATAGTGAACTAAAGGGAGCTAATCACTGTGTGATATTGGAGGCGAAGCATAGCCAGGAGAAATGGATAAGAGGACTAAAAGGGATGATTACTAAGGAGTTTCAACTAGAAAGTAATTCAAGTGAGTTTTTTTGTATTTTATTAGGCGGATTGAGGGCTTGAAGGATAAGGCCTCAATCCTTGGTTATAATTTATTGTATACTATGTATACTATTTTATATCAGGGTTTCTAAAGGGCCATGATCCTTGGTATGGGATCCATATGATTCTTTATTGATGGACTACCAAAGAATGTTATTTGGTCCATAAAACTTATGCACATTTATTGGCTTCATTGTTACTATATTTTTTTTTTGCAAAGTTGTTCAGTATTGAGCCCTCCTACAATGTTTATGTGCTAGTCTAGTCATAGACCAAACCTATGCTGCAAGGTAATTTCAACATGGTATCAGAGCTAATTTAAAGGGAATATGGATTAGAGTGTGCACAAAGAGTGGCTTTAAGAGTGAGTTGTGAAACTTCTAGACTTGGAGTATAACGTTCAGCAGGTGCTTTAGCATGGACGAGATAGCTTTATGTGGATGACATGTTGATTGTGAGATGTATATTCATTAGATTTTGGAGTTACACATCCAGAAGTGGATCCATGTACACATGAGGTACTTTACCTAGGAGGATGATGACTCATGCTAAGTTGACTTGCAGTGGTGTAGAGTCGATTAGACCTAGTGTTCGACCACAGCTCGAGATAGACTTTGGAAGGACACAAGTTCAACAACAAAATTTTCTAAGAGGGAAAGTAGAGTGAGCCAATGGAGGGTGTGTAGCTTAAGAGGGATTTCAGATTTAGAGGTGATCCAGCGGATCAGTAATGTGCTTAAAATTCAAATTGTTCAAAAGTGCTTGAAACTAGTGTCAAAACCTATATCTCGTTGCCCTAAATCTAATGCAACTTGAATCGCTAAAAATCGATATCACATGTTCTTGATATCACATTCTGATCATTTTCCTAAATGGCTAAAACAATTGCAGTTGGGTGCATGTATGCTAAATGTGTGGTCTGTATGCTGACTGGGTAGTTTGACTCTGATTTTCAGGCCAATGGCGGGCTTCCAAGTGGCCTCACCACATTGGTCCAATTCTATTGAGTTCTTATTGGTTGAAAGTGAGTTGAGGTGTTCCAATGGGTGGAAGCCACTTAGGCCAATGGATGGTTTTCATGGCCTCCCCATAGTGTAGTAGAATTTATGATATGAGTGGAACAGGCCTCACAGGAGTCAAACATGGAACCTTTGGTCAGGCAACATGGTGCCTTACCGCCATACCATCGATGAGTCTTAACCTATATTGGAAAGATAGTTGTATATAAATTTTATTACAACGACGATTGAGGAACGAGGTCAGGGTTAAGCCCTAGTCCCCGATCATGCCATACCCACAATACTGCAGGCATAGGGCATCAAGGGATTGCATTTAACCCTGGCCCCAAAGTCCCAGTTACTACAGCCATACCGCAATCATGAAGTGGGTTTGTTACACCCTGGTGGTACATGAAACTCAACCACAATTCAAACCTTAGTTCAGAGCATTGGTCACCATTTGGCGCAGAAATTTTGAAATGGGCCCGATGTAACATAGAAAAACCACCATTGAACATGGGTTCAACTGTAGTCAGAGTGGAGTTTAAACAGTTGGCCTGATCCCGGATCCAACGATGGGAAATCAAGCACGTGCCCCAATATTATCCGCTCATGGGGGTGTTGAAGAGGTAAATCCCCTCTGTGGATAGAGGCAATCCTTACTAACCCAGATCAGGTATAGCAACAATCAAACATGCTACAGTGCAGGTTTCTAATTGTAAATAAACCGACTTGCGATGAAGGCTTACCTGGAATCCAACGTTGTCGTTTGTAGAAGAGGTGGTGCTCCCGTTCCTTCACCCTGGCAGATCAAAATCCTCACTATCTTCGTGATCAAACACCTGAACATGCAAGAAACAACACAAACGAATGCATAAAATCCAGTATATACAACTATATGTCAGTCAAAGAGGACATAACTCATGAACACAATCAAGAACAAGAGTGGAACCATAACCAATAGTCGCTTATCATTAATGAGTCAAAAGAAGAATACAACCATAGCTTCGACGCCGAATTCTCCTTTGGCGGGTCGTCAGCAAAACATGTCTCAATAAAGCCTGTCAAGGATGGGACAAGCCTCTCTCTCCGGATACTTGACAATAGTATCCTTGCTTGGATCTGGCCTTAAGGGAATCAAGAAGGCTATTGCAGCATAAGGATGTGAAAGCTCTTTGGAACTAGCTTGCAAAGGAGATGGGCAAGCTTTTATAGATGGAGGAAGGGGAGTTGGGATCCCTATAATTGTGGGATTGGCCCTATCATCAAGGAAGCTTCCATGAGAGGTGGCAAACCACTTCCTCTCTATGGAAATCCGTAGCCAAACCTCCCAACTCAAGATAGATATCAGTCCAGGAATTTGTTAGGATGAAACTTCTGCCATTTATTTTTGAAAAACACCTCTTAATATGGTTGGCGTGGGTGTGGCTCTATGACAGAGCGCCAATTGGCATGCCCTCTTTGGAGGATTTTCCCCCTTGGCACGAGGGCTGAACTGTGGAACCGTGCCAATGGAAAAAGAGCTATTTTTAGGGTTTTTTGCAGGGAGATGTCTTCAGGGAAATGAAAGCTCATCTTCATAGGGATGCAATGAAAGTATTTTAAAGTCTTGTCTCTGCTCACAGGTCATGGAATGAACCCTCCGATGTGCAGGATGGGGAATGGCAGGGACGGTGACAAATTACTGTGTAACAGGGGGGTTATTGGGTAATTAAATGAGGTGACATTTTTCACCCTATTCAACGTGAATCTTGTCTATGTTGGGCGAATTTGTCGCTCAGTAATTTTGAAAATCATGGATTTGTATGATGGTTAACAGGTTAGTGTATTTTGTAACTCAGTTAGCATCAAAGCTTCACCGGAGCATAACTTCTTTAGGTTTTGGAAAATTTGAACCCAACTATAATATCCCAAAATAGGGAATTTCTACAACAATGAGAACATATTAAGATGTTCCAAAGTTGGAGATCCAGCAATACTTGAACATAATAATGAAATAGCAGTGATACATTAACACATAGAATGCCAGAAGATCCAAGTATCCATCATATTGATCGCATAGCAGCAAAAGAGTACAAATCCTTGAGGAAACAATCACTCAAGCTAGGCAATGCAAGCCTCAATAGAACATGTACATGAAAATAAAGAACACTGCTACATATGGAAAGCCCAAGGCTATGTCTGTGTAGTTTATAGGAGGCACTACTAAAGAAATAATTTCAATACATAGATATGGAAATTTATGGCTCAAATAATGTGGGGAGCAAAGCTCTAACCCCTGAAAAACAATATCAAGTCAATCCTAGAAGGATTGGCTGAAATATACAAAATGGAAAAAATGCCGGAGTAGCAGAGTTGAGTAGCAAATGCAACTCAAGAACTAGATGGAGATGGTTGTAGATGATGCTCAAGCTAAATAAACCTCCTCCAATGGATCTTCCAATTGAAAGGATGATCCTAACACTGAAGATCTGACCCTCCAAACAAACACTGCAACCCTCACTGCAGATGCTCACTGAAAATAACACAGTCAATAAGAGGGACTGCACTGTAGATGATGGAAAATGGTTGGCCTGATGCCAAAGATGATGGGAATCAGCTCAAATTCTCCCTCACTGGTCCTCCAAATTAAATAAGGCTTCCTCCTCTGAAAAATAAGCACAGGAAGTGGTGTTCAGTAACCTCTACTGCAACACCCTTCAACACAACCCATCTCTAAACAAAAACTGCGCTATATATGAAGGAGGATGCTTGGCCTCAAGCCTGAATGTGGAGAAATTAAGAACAAGATTCCCCAAGAGGTCTCTCTTGAAAGGAGAAGGAATTCCTAAACAGGAATTCCTTGTGCTAAACAGCACATCAACTCTGCTAAACAGTAGGAGAATGCACAAAGTCTAAACAGACCATAAAATCAATAATCCATATCATGAATCACAATGGCTGCCCTGCCCTCCTTTTAAAAAAGTGAAAGCCCTCTCACCATGGGTCCCACTCATTATGGTTTTCTTCACCAAATAAAGCTCCTCCCATTCATACTGCGTTGTTTCTCTAAGTGTTCTCCACCTCCTATCCCAGCATTGTTGACTTGGTCAAACTTGACCTTGTCCTCATGCAATTGTCCTCTTTCACACATGAGGGTGTAAAATCCAGCTCCAATGATGATTCCCTTTCATACTATGAGGGATTTTATTCATTTTTTTATTATTTATGGGCCTCCTTACACAATTATTCAACTCCTAGGTGATAAAAACAAAAATTAATGTTCCAACTAGCTGCATGCTAATTTGGGAACATTACAGTCCTCCCCTCCCAAATGTTACTTGTCCTCAAGCAACTGCAAGGATAGAAATGATAAGTTTCCTCCCAAGGCATGGAGACTGAAATGTATTTGGAAAACATCTTTCCCAAGTGGATCCTCCATCCCCAAGCAATCATCCATACAAAATGAGTCACCTCCCAATATGGAAACTCCAGAAAATTCTCCTCCACCTTGAGTTCATGCAATGTAGGTGGGATGAAAATCTGAACATGACACACATAGGAGACTACCCCACATTTTCCTCCTCTCCACTTATGATAAGTGTAGATTGTTTGTTGATCTTGGGCTGCAAAAAATTTTCCTTCAAGTGGCAAGATGAAGACTAGATCTCCAAAGAACTCTCCTCCAACGCTGTGAATCAAGCTAGCCCAAATCATCCCATATGTGATGGATAGGATATCATCACCATATGGCATCCCATCAATCACATGGCCCACCTCAATAAAAGGAAACAAGTTTTTGGTTGCGGTGGCCATCTCTCCTCCCATGCTCCCATTAGAACATGCAATGCAGAAAATGTGGGAATCTCCTTCCCCAAAGGACACATCCAACTCATGTGCCTCTCTCCCAATCATGCCTCCAATACAAATAAGATTAATATCAGAAAATGAAATTATGATCAACAACAAAATGAGGAAAATTCTGAAGTTTTCATGTGGTGCAATAAGGTACCAATAGTTTTCCCAATAGTGACAGCACAGTTTTCCAAACTGCTGCTCCAGAAAATTACATGGCAAGTTGTTTTTTGTTACATGGATAATTATGTATGTCATGAAATTTACTGATAAATAGAAAATTTCTAGGTACATCAACTAAACATACATGAAATAAAACACTTTCCCAAGGCCATATAAGAGATGGTTGTCGCCATCATACAATTTGGCCCAATGTTGACCATGGAGCTCAATGAAAAGCTTGTCGTCTTGTGGAGCAATGCACTGAATAAGAATGGTAAGAATATGCAAATGCTGTGTTATAAAATCAATGGAGGCACAAACGATATTCTTACCATGTGTTGAGAGTAATATGATGCATATGTATATGAATAATTCCTCCATAGTGGTATGACACACTCCTATGAAGAGGAATGAATCACATGCTGCATAAATATCACCCTTCTTATGCTTGGAAATCCAAGTCAAGAAGATCATAACAAAGAAGATCATACCAATGTAATAGATGTTTCCATCCACTACTCCATCATTCTTACCTCCTCCTTGTCCACCAAGTGCATCAAATGTGAAGTGATTCTGGGGATACTCCATCAATAAACCCATGCTCTCAAGTCACAGCGTTGTTGGCCTATGTAAATAGGATCTTGCCAAGTCATAGCTCCTTTCTTTGACATGCTCATTGTCAAAGATATCTCCCACAACGCTGTTATACATAAGAAGTTCCTCCCAAGGTGGAATTACCTCTTGGTCATCTAAAGCCAAGGAGAAGCCCCTTTGCACCATGATAGTGCCATCTCCTACTCCTGTAACGTCATGCAAAGTGTGAGAGAAAATATGCTCTTGCTCTCCCAAGAACAACCAAAGAAACAAAAGATTTTGTTGCCTCATCATACTTTCATCATACAAATCATGTGATGAAAACATAATGAATGATATGAAGATCACATCAACACCATGCATCCATACTCTTTGCTACTCAATGATGCAAGTATCTTGCCACATCTTCTTCATCCACATACCCTTAGAAAGAGGATGATGACCAAACTCTTTCAAGAGTAAATAACGCGGCCATGCCTCCTGATGCCCAGTGTCATATATTTGCAAGTGTCTCACCAGCCTCTTGCTCTTCATCCACATCCACTCAATCATTTGTGGATGTCTCCTTCCATCCTCCATCTTGGTACTCCTCCCATGAGGGCTACCATCATCCAAAATCAGATGTCTGCACTTTATGGGATTTTGAAATGCAATCTTCTCAAGGATCAATTTGATCCCATAAGGACCCAAATAGGTGGTAGGAAAAAAACTCCCATCATGATGTGTATGGCTCAAGAAGTGTCCAACACAATCATGGGAGATGTTATCCATCTGACGATGTCCTCCATCATCTATCTTCTCCTTGAATCCATGATGATCCAAGTGTGAGAAGGGAAGAACCTCCTCAAACTATTGAAGAACTCTTCACTCCATGATGTGTTGAAGTGCACCTCCAATGAAATCTCTCCATGAGATCTCCCTCTCATCAATAGTCCTCCAAAAACAATGAGGTCTTGGATCTGATGAAAGTAGAAGTTTCTCTTTGAGCTGAGAGGTGCTCATTGAGAACAGGTCATCTAGAAAGGAGAAAGGGTTTCTTACTTCAATATGTCTACTATATTTCATCCTTCCCTTCAAGTCTTCAAACCCCAACCTCAAGTGTGGTATACATTCCAAAAATGGCTCATGAGGATGATGGTTTATTTCTTCCTTGAATGTTTCAATGTTGCACAACGTAATGCAATATTTCTACTCTACATTATCAATGTGTGTTGATTCTTGGTCATATAAAGATGAATTACCATAATCCTCCAAAATATTTTCTGAAATATAAAGTGGAAATTCATTCATACCTTGATGGAACTTGGGATCTCCTTGTATGGCTGCAATAGTTCTTTCCCCCAATGAAATGGCTGCCCCATTTGCAGATGTAGAAGGATGCTCTTCCAAGGCTGTGACAGCGTTGGTACAAGTCTCCTCCCATGGTGGTGTGGGATTTTTCTCTATCAAAGGTTCTAATCAACCTTTGAGTGAAATTTGCAAAATTATTCACCCTTGCATGGCTCAAGTGCCTGAACCACCAAACATTGGCTTCACCTTCCAAGTGCAGCACTGCAACTTCTACTGCCTCCCTCTCTACCACTGGATGTAGTAGGAAGAATGCCTCAAGCTTCTTTTCCCAAGCTCTTGTTGTAGATGATCCATCATATCTAGGCAATAGAAACCTATTACCTTTGATTCCTCTTTTGTTGCAGGACCTTCTCTCTTCCTTTAACTGAATGAACTTTGGAAGAGCTAGAGTCTCTTTGAAGGCTATAGGTTGAGATTTGTACTCAACAAGGTACTTGATTAGAATCAAATGATCCATTTATCCCTCATGCTTATTGTCTTCTTCCCAGTGAGAATAGGAAGTGCATGGTCCTTCCTCTTCTTTTTGCTTATCCTCCTTGGGGAGGTTCTTCATAGATCTTAAGAATGATGAAACAAAACTCATTCGATCCAACATTGTAATATTATTCTATCTTCTTTGGCTGAACTCACAGGCTGAGTCAATATTATGCTTTGATACCACTGTAATATCCCAAAATAGGGAATTTGTACAACAATGAGAACATCTTAAGATGTTCCAAAGTTGGAGATCCAGCAATACTTGAACATAATAATGAAATAGCAGTGATACATTAACACATAGAATGCCAGAAGATCCAATTAGCCATCATATTGATCTCATAGCAGAAAAAGAGTACAAATCCTTGAGGAAACAATCACTCAAGCTAGGCAATGCAAGCCTCAATAGAACATGTACATGAAAATAAATAACACTACTACATATGGAAAGCCCAAGGCTATGACTGCACAGTTTATAGGAGGAATTGCTACAAAAAATAATGTCAATACATAGATATAGAAATGTATGGCTCAAATAATGTGGGAAGAAAATCTCTAACCCCTGAAAAACAATATCAAGTCAATCCTAGAAGGATTGGCTGAAATATACAAAATGGAAAAAATGTCGGAGTAGCAGGGCTGAGTAGCAGCTACAACTCAAGAAATGGATGGAGATGGTTGTAGATGATCCTCAAGCTGAATAAAACTCCTCCAATGTATCTTCCAAGTGAAAGGCTGATCCTAACACTGAAGATATGACCCTCCAAACATACACTGCAACCATCACTGTAGATGCTCAATGAAAATAACGCAGTCAATGAGATGGACTGCACTATAGATGATGGACAATGGTTGGCATGATGCCAAATATGATGGGAATTATCTCAAATTCACCCTCACTAATCCTCCAAAGGAAAGAAGGCTTCCTCCTCTGAAAAATAAGAACAGGAAGTGGTGTTCAGTAACCTCCACTGCAACACCCTTTAACACAACCCAGCTCTAAACAAAAACTGTGCTGTAACTGAAGGAGGATGCTTGGCCTCAAGTCTGAATGTGTAGAAATGAAGAACAAGATTCCCCAAGAGGTATCTCTTGAAAGCAGAAGGAATTCCTAAATAGGAATGCCTTGTGCTAAACAGCACATCAACTCTGCTAAACAGCAGGAGAATGCACAAAGTCTAAACAGACCATAAAATCAATAATCCATATCATGAATCAAAATGGCTACCTTGCCCTCCTTTTAAAAAATTGAAAGCCCTGTCACCATGGGTCCCACTCATTAGGGTTTCCTTCACCAAAGAAACATCCTCCCATTCATACTGCATTGTTTCTCTAAGTGTTTTCCACCTCCTATCCCAGCACTATTGACTTGGTCAAACTTGACCTTGTCCTCATGAAATTGTCCTCTTTCACACATGAGCGTGTGAAATCCAGCTCCAATGATGATCCCTTTTCATACTACGAGGGATTTTATTCATGTTTTTATTATGTATGGGCCTCCTTACCCAATTATTTAACTCCTAGGTGATAAAAACAAAAATTAATGTTCCAACTAGCTACATGCTAATTTGGGAACATTACACCAACAAGAGCCCATATTGGGGTTTTTTACTGTTTTGGAGCCATTGGGGGTATTATTTTTTCATTATGAGCACTATAAATCCATGTAATCACATATTTTAGAACTTAATGAAAGAGGCCCAACATTGGAAGTTGGACCAGTAGATGTGGCCCAAAAGGGGTGAACTCCTCCATCATTTGTTTGTCTTGTGTTACTGTTTATGGTATTATTTTCTCTGTTTTTATGTTTCAAACTGAATTAAAAATAATTTTTTTATGTTTTTTCTCAACTTTCCTAATTGCCTAAAATACATAAAAATTTACTTGCACAATTCATCAAACGTTCAAGTTTTCAAATTCATATCAGTTTGGTATCAGAGCTTTGGTTCTTTGGTTTTTTTGAAAGTTTAATTCTATTGCAAATGTTTTCTCATCCTTACAAGGTTGAAGCTCAAAAGAGGATAATGAAAGCTTGTGGGATCAAGTCCTCAAGCTAGTTCAAGGAGAGCACATTTTCCACAAGTTTTACCTCAATTTTCACCTCAAGTTTCTCCTCAAGTGTCACCCAAATATTCACCAATCATGGCACATGAGGGAGGCCCTAACAATATTTTTGAGGATGAGAAGACTTTCAGAAAATAATCATTTGAAATGAATGAGATGGTGAAATTTATTTATGAGGAAAGGAACTTGAGGTTGCAAGGGGAGAGCTCAAATCCTCCAAAGGGAAATGGAGGAAATAGAGACAAACCTCCAAAAGGGGATGGAGGAAATGGTGAAAATCACATCTACCTCCACCTTTCTCTTCACCTTCATATTCACCCTCATCTTCCTCTACATTAACCCCTTCAAAAACATTCCACGTTCTCCAAAGGGACATGGTAAAACTCCATTGTTAAAACTTGACATAAAGTTTGAATTGCCTATGTATAATGGAGAGGTAAATGCTAAGAAATTAGATAATTAGGTTCATCAGCTTGAAGTGTATTGTAGGATATAAAGGATTAAAGATGATGAGACCACGATTCATCTTGCTTATTTAAGGATGGAAAGTGCAACACTCATTTGGTGGGAAGCCAAAACTCAAGAGGATCTCAAGAAAAGAGGTAAGATTATAACTTATTTGAATGATTTTGTAGTTGCATTAATAAGAAAGTTATATACATTAGCATACATCAAAAAATATATAATGAATTGGAAAAAATTTAGGCAAGAAAAGGGTCAGAGTGTGAAAAGTTATACCCAATATTTTAGAAGAAGAGCATTGATTTTGGGTGAAGATTTATCCTCTCAAGAAACTCTACTCAAATATATTGGAGGTTTAAATAGTTACTTGAGACACACAATTATCATGTTTAACCCTACAAATCTAGATTAATTTTGTGTACAGGGAACACATTTAGAAGCAAGAGGGAATAATGTTCCCCAAGAGGGAAGAAAAAATCCATTCAAGAATGGAGACGAAGGAAAGGGGAAATTCAAAGGAATTGAAAGATCACAGCCAAGGGATTGAAATTTAAGGGATCTATTGCAAGTACTAGTTCTTCTAGTATCCTCAATTAAACTCAAAATAATAAGTAAAGAATATAAATTTTCCATATTACAGTTATCTAAAAAAATAACAAAATAGACACTTTGTTTGATAGTGGATCATAAGCAAACCTCATTTCAGAAACCATTGTCAAGAAACTAAATTTAGAAACAATTCCTCGTCCTAAACCTTATTCTTTGGGTTGGGTATGTGACAAGAAAATGAAAATTGAAATTCACCATCACTACAAATTTCATTGATGTGGTTCCACTTGACATATGTGGTATTGTTTTCGGAATCCCATATATTTAAGATAGAAGAGCCATCTTTCATCGCCATGAGAACAAGCATCATTTGTTTAAATATGATATTGATTACATTGTTAAATCACATCGTAAGAAATTAAATTTATCTCTTGTGAATGTTGGACAATTGAAGAGGGTTATTAATTCTAGCAAGCATTTTGTAATTTTGATGATCAAACCCAAAAATGATGTTGAGAATGAAGCCTTGCAAGGTTTTGATACAAGTTTAGAATATGATTTGATTGAGGTTTTTAAAAACTATGATGAGATGTTTCAGGAGCCTAAATGATTGCCTCCTAAAAGAGGAATCCAACATGAGATCCAATTGAAGAAAGATTTTCCTCTTCCAAACATTGGCATGTACACGATGTCAGTCATGGAAAATGTGGAAATCGAAAAACAAATCCAAGAGTTTCTTGATAAATGGGTAATCAGACTAAGCACATCGCCATGTGGGTCACCCATTTTTTTAATGCCAAATAATGATGGTACATGGCACATGTGTATGGACTTTAGAGCATTGAACAAAGTTATAGTAAAGAATTGTTACCCTCTTCCTCAAATTGATGATTTACTTGATTAAATGATGCAATATTATATATTGCAATTAGTAGCACTTGAGATTCCTTTTACACCATAGTTACCTCATGTATTTGAATATATCCCCCTAAATTTTCGTCCAAATTAGATCCAAAAATTAGGGTTTGGTCATCGTTGCCAAGATCAAAACCAACAGTTGGGGTTATGTCATTGTCATACAGATGATATTTAGCAATTGGTTTTTTCACAACGCAGATTAGACTCTTTGAATAGTAAGGGTTTTGGTCGCCATTGCCCAGATCACATTATCAAAACACATTTTTCATTACCAAGACCTTGGGATTTATGTTACTATAGTCCAAGCCATATTTTCTCAGGATATTTGGAATTATCAAGAATTCTAGAATTCTTCCACTATAGTATTGCCTAGCTGGGAGTAAAAATCCTTTTAGATTTAAAAAAAAATAAAAATATAAAAAAAAGCATAGCCCATAATTCTCGGGCCATCACAGGACACTTGCAAGATACCTAGCCCATAATATTTAGGACAATGAGTTGATTGCAGTGGTACCATTCACCTATAATCCCCCAATTTTCGTGTGGTCCCAAATTTTTTACGATGTGGCTTCAAGTGACCCACACCACTAGAATCATTAAATTTCCATCTTTCCTACCATAATACTCTTAAGTAATCTCAAAAATTTCATCAGGTCTAGTTTATGTATGGTACCATGTCTCAATTTATGAATTTAGAGAAGACAATGGAGAGAGTCGAAGTCCTCAAGAAAAAATTTGATGAATTCCAAGCATCCCTTCGCAACAAAATCACAGAAGCATTGGTGACCCTATAGATGGATTGTGAACCCATGAGGGAAGAACATAGTTTTGATGCACACATAGAGGGAGAATGAAACCATCACATTCATTTCCATGTAGGTCACCAATATTCAAGCCATCGAGCACCCAAGTTAGACATGTACAAATTTGATGGCTCTAACTCAACAGTATGGGTGGCACAAATGGAACAAAATTTCCTCTTTAACAATATCTAGGAAGATGAAACTAAACTACATGTGGGAGCTCTTTACTTGGACCAAGATCGATGGAAGTGGTGGTAGTGGCATCATAAATTCTATTCGAGGAGGCCAATTTGGAACATGATCTAAAAATCCATTTGTGACCGCTTTGATCAAGAATCTCACTTTCTGGGTTGTATCACCAAGCTCATGAAAATGGGTATAGTACAAAACTACATTGCAGTCTTTGAACAAGTGGTCATCTAGACAGAAGGACTAGGAGACGCCTTTTACTTAGAATTTTTCATCAATGACTTAAAATAATCCATCCAAGCCCAAGTCTGAATGCATAACCTACTTACTTGGTTGGAAGCATGCAATAAGGCCATAAAGGTATAATTTTTTTTAAATACCCAATAAAATCATCTAAATTTTGGCGCACGGGCATGTCCCACCCTAGCTACAGGCCTCACCCAAACACTTAAGTTTAAAAAAGTGTCGCCAGAAGAAATGTCTAAAAGAATGAAATAAGGACTCTACTACTACTATGATAATAAATACTCCACGGGACATAAATGTAATGAACCAAAATTCTTTCAAATTTATGCTACTGAAAGAAACCTCGCTGATGAAGCTTTATTCAATGAAGTAAATGAGGAGGATGAGGGTAAACCCATAACATCCTTAGACATTGATACTCCAGTCACACCAGATGAGTCGTTTATCTCACTCCATGCCCTGGTCGGCATTTCTTATCCCCAGACTCTCAGAATATGAGGTTTTCTTAAACATGAGCCAATAGTGGTGTTGATTGATAGTGGAAGCACGCATAAATTTTTCCATAAGAGAGTAGTAGAATCAATTCATTGTTTTTTTAGGGCGGCATCAAATTTTCGATTCCTTATTGTTGATGGGGGGGCCATGAAATGTGAATTTCATTGTGAAAATATTAAGCTTCAAATGGGGGATTATCACCTCAAAACTCACATGTTTTCCATTGAAATGGGTGGTTGTCACATTATCCTTGGGGCTTAATGGATCTACACACTTGGTCCTATCATAATGGACTTCCAAGAGTTATATATGAGCTTTAAGCAAAACAACCACACTCATACTCTGCGGGGACTCTAGGAAGGTTCCCCTAGTCTCATCATCTCGCATTGAATGGAGAAGATTTTTAAAAAGGGCCATTACGGGTTAGTAGCACAATTTAATGCCATTTATGCCATTTAATCAACTCCTCCACCTCTCCATCCTGATATGAATTAGGTATTGGATCGCCACCAACGGGTCTTTGAAAAATATAAGGAGCTCCCACCCTCTAGGGATGAACGTGATGATAGCATCCTTGTGCTCCAAGGTACCTAGCCTCCAAATTTCTAACCTTATCTATATCTTTTTTCCCAAAAGAATGAAATTAAAAAAATCATCAAGGAACTCCTTGAAGATGGTGTTATTTGTCCCAACACTAGCCCTTATTCATCTCAAGTGGTCATGGTTCTAAAGAAATAGGGTGAATGGAGCATGTGTCCAGAATTTATGGCCCTTAAAAAACTCACTATGAAGGGAAAATTTCCTATCCCAATAGTTGATGATCTACTTGATGAACTGCATGGTGCCAAATTTTTTAATAAGTTGTACTTTCACCTAGGCTATCACCAAATATAGATGAATGAAGTTGTAATTCGCAAGAAAACCTTCCAAACTCATGAAGGCGATTATGAATTCTCGTTCATTTCATTTCATCTCTGTAATGCCCCATCCACTTTTTAGAGCCTCATGAGCCACCTTCTAAAACTATATTTTAAAAGAAAAATTATGGTGTTTTTTTATGACATTCTCATCTACAACATAACATGGGACACTCAACTTCATCATGTTAACCATGTATTGCAACTTCTATAATATCATAAACTATTTAATAAATTTTTCATTTGTTCCTTTGGCATGAAAGAAGCAAAGTATTTGGGACACATTGTGGGTCGTGAAGGAGTGAGGGTTGTTCTAAAAAAAATTAGGTATTACAAGATTATCTCCAACCAAAAATCTTGAAGAGATTTTGGGGATTCTTAGGTCTCAAGGGATTCTATCAAAAAAATTTCCACAATTATGGATGCATTTCCTAACTCCTCACTAATATTCTCAAGAAAAAATAATTTCCTTGGACTGACGTAGCCCAGTAGGCCTTTGTGGCTCTAAAACATTCCATGTGCTCCCACTCTAGTATTAGCCCTATTGGACTTTACAAAACCTTTTTTCATTTAATGTGATTCTTCTAGTACAAGAATTGGTGCATTTTTAATGTAGGAAGGTAGACCATTTCCTTTCATGAGTCAAAAACTTAGTGGCAAGAATCTGGTTCAATCTACATATGAGAAAGAAATTATCACCATCTTACATGCAGTAAACATGTGGCAAAAATATTTATTTGGGTGTCATCCAAATATGCACTGACCATCATAGCCTAAAATATTTCCTCGAGCAACATCTATCATCCCCACAACAACAAAAAATGGCTCGCAAAAATTTTGGGATATGATATGATATAATTTACAAGAATTGGAATGACAATGTAGTTTTTAATGCCTTATTGTGCCAATTTGAGGATGAGGACGCCCTTTTATCCCTCTTTCTACCCATACCAAATTAGATTGAATAATCCCATCATCAATAGTTGTCCCACCCCTCTTTGTCCCATCTCACTAATAGATTAAGAGAATATCCTAATTCCTCAGAGGACTAGTTTTGGAAGGATGAGGTTCTTCATTACAATGATAATATATTGTTATCCTCGACCTCCACCCTAAGAACTTGTATCTTGGAAGAGCTCCACTCCTCTCCAGTCACAATACATTCAAGATTTTAGAAGACTTATGCATGATCATGCTGCTCTTTCTTTTGGACCGACATGAAGAGAAACATTCTTACTTTTGTAGTTGAATGTGATGTATTTCAACACAAAAAAGGGTAAAAAATCAAGCTACTAGGAACCTTACAACCATTTCCACCCGTACTTCCGTCTGGATAGATGTTTCCATGGATTTCATTGTAGGTCACCCAAAGTCATGCAACAAACAATTCATCATGGTGGTTTTTGGAAGAAATTCTAAATATGCTCATTTTTGCACTTTACCACACCCATTTACCCCAACATTGGTGGCACAGGTTTTCATGGACCAAATCTTCAAGATGCATCGTATGCCAACTTCCATTGTGGTTGATTGAGACCCCGCTTTCACCAACAAATTTTGGCAGGAATTTTTTAAGCTACATGGCACACAACTCAAACTGAGTACAACTTATCATCCCCAAACCGATGGTCAAACAGAAGCAGTCAATAAATTTTTGGAGACCTATATGCGGTGTTGTTGGATCAGGGTCCCTTAGGACCACATTTTTGGGGCTTAAAAGTAATTTTTTTTGTATTTTTTAGTCATGTGCACTACACTATGAAGATTCAAGGAGATTTGGGGTAGTTCAAATCCCCTTAATGAGTTGTAATTTGACTAATGGGTAAACTAGGGGTCTCAGACCACGGTTTGTGGACCATAGTATGAGTGCAAGCGAAAGGGATAAGTAGAAGTCTAGATTCAGTTTTATAAGGGATTTAGGTATGTAAGTTTTGATGAATGATTGAGCTCTGAAGTGAATCTGTGTAAGAGTTTGTGTCTAAAAGGCTCTTGTTGGCTGTGTGCTCGGAGACCTTAGTCTGGCTATGTGCAGACCCTACTAGCTATGTGTGCGGGTAGATTTGAAGATTTGTAAGGATTTCTGTGGACTATAAAGGGTTTCTGAGAACATATGATGAATAAATATAAGTTTGGGTAACTCTGAGTACTAAATGCATCTGTAATATTTTTCTGTGATTTGTTTCTGCGTATGATTTTTGTTTCATGCTTATGATTTATATTACCTATGATTGGATCAGTTTTGTACATATTTTTACTATTATTGAATGATAATTGTTGCATATTACATTATTAGAATAGTTAAAGTGATTATGGATATATTGTCAGTATGTGCGCGCTACTTGTGATAGTTAACCTAGGGTTTTTGGTTAGGGTTTCTAGTGCGCAAGTTAGTCTATGTAGCAAAACAGATCTGAAGACACCCACTTCATTTAATTCTCTCTCAGGGTGTAGAAACCTAGTTCCAGCACACCTCCATACTACTTCGGGTGAGACTTTGGCCTGCGCAAGCAGGTCATTGCTAAAAGGGTCAGTAGTAAGAGGGTTTTGTTGGTTACACACTAGCTATGAACCTGGGTTGAGACTCCTCAAGCCAAAAAATGGTTATGTTTCTGGGACCAGGATCATTTTTAGAGAGATTAGATGTTGTGGTAGCCATCAAAGACCGAATTAGAAGACTGGTTTGAGCCAAAGATACAAGAATTCTCCATCAAGGAGAACATAAGTAATAATTTTCCTCTTGAAGAGTGGGAGCAGAAGTATATTTTCACACAGTTCCACTTCTCTTTGTGAACTTTGTGCATGAATTATAGGAGTGGTTGTTAAGGTTAGCTGAGTTCTAGACGTGATGGAAGGACGATAAGATCACTCAGTGGATGCCTGAATTGATCCAACAGTTAGAAAAAACTGATAACTCCATCACCCACACTATATACCATTTGGTTGATAGCATTATGGGTGGGTTTGTGACAAAGTTTGTAGTTGATCAGTTTGTGTAACATGCTAAACTAGAAAGGAGGTTCTTAAAAGGACTAAGAGGTAAGCATAAAGAATGGTTTATTTCCATGCTCCTGCTACACTTGCGTGGCCCTCTAAATCAACATAAAATTGATTCTCATGCTGAGGCTGTTGAAGTTTCCATGAAGTTGGAAGCCGCACCCAGAACTGATGACCAATTTGGAACTCTAAAAATCAAAAATCAGTTAGAAGCGATGCACTTAGAAATTCAGAACCTGCACAGAGACAGAGGGAAATATGTCGACGCAGATGTATGGTGCATACGTTGTAAAGGTTTCAGTCACATAAAATATCAGTGTACCTTGCTTCAAGATTACATGCAAACGGGATGACCAAATCCATTGCAACCCAGGGATGCTACAAGACCGAGTGGTACTCCCACGCTGTGGTGCGCTGACTGTCAAGTGGTTGGGCGGCATCACATAAACCATTTCCCTCAATTAGGAATTTATATACCAGAACTGAAGCAACAATGGTGTAGGTTTTTCTCTTACGTTGGCCATGATGAGCACCATTGTCGCACATTGATCTGATGATATATAATTCCAACCTTTAGAGAGTGCAAGTTGACCCATCTTCACCTGCATCCCCCTCTGGGTGTGGTTGATCTCCATCCAGAGGAAGGGGAGGAGGGAGAGCTGGAGGTGCAGGCTGCGGAAGAGGACAACTAATATGCTACAACTGTGGAGATGCTGGGAACTTTGTGCATGAATGTCTGAGCCCTAAACGATAATATTGTAGGTATTTTAAACAGTTTGATCATTTTATTGAATATTGTCTTTTTTTATTACTAGAATATATGAGAAGAAACAACAGACACCTACGCAAAATATACAAATGGTTAGATCTGAGTTGTGGGATGATGATCAGATTGTAAACATAATCACACGCAGTGGTGATGCCACTGGAGAAGATGAGGGAAAGAAGGCTGATGCAGAACCTTGGATCATGAAGGCTTCTAAAAATAAGGAATGACTCAACCTACAGAGGGAGAAGGATAATTTTGAATAAGCTAGAAATTATTTTTCTGCTACAGGTGTGTCTACATCCAAGTCAATCATAGAAGTGAAGATCGATGATGAATTCAATCCTTTCTTGCAAGCATGCATCAATTTATTGCATAATGAGAAAGTAGTAGATAACCTTCAGGCTCTCATAGATAGTTGCGCGGATAATGAGCTTCCTTGGACTCAGAGCAAGGTTGTAAACAAGATCTACAAGAATAAGAAGAGAACTGGTCGAGAGATACGCGTGACCATGCAAATTGGAGAATACGAGATGGATCAGGTCATTTTGGACTTGGGATTTGATGTGAATATTCTACCTAAGAAGACCTGGTAGAAGATAGGAGGACCAAATATGGAATGGACCACCATTCAGCTATGCATGGCCAATCAACAGAAGATTATCCCATTGAGACGACTCCCACAGGTTCTGGTAGATATTTTTGGAGTAAAGGTACGCGTAGACTTTGAAGTAATACAAACTATGGATGATACATATCCCTACCCTACACTACTAGCGCTGAATTGGGTAATCGACATGGGGGGCATCATCAACTTGAAGTGCAGGAGCATGATCTTTGAAAAAAATGGTACTTGGGTTATAGTACCTTGGATCATGTGGAAGGGGAAAGATACACAGAACTAGTGTACAAAGGAGATGATTTCGACCATATATACAAGTTGAATCCATGAGATCAGGATTGGATCAACCCTACTACTAATAGGATGCTGAATTGGGAAAAATATAGATCATGCTTCTCAGATTCGGATGGGGAAATGGAAAATTGTCAGAATCACCTACCTAATGTTTTTGCGTTGCGCTGCCTCAAATTCACTAAAAATTTGCGATGCATCTCCTCAAAGGTACGTTAATTACCCTATTTTGATGGTTCTAGCAATGTTGTTTTATTTTTGGAAAAATTGGAACATGTTGTCCCGAAAGAGCGAAGTTGTTGGGCACTTGATCTTGCTATGCGCGCAACTCCAACACATTGGTGGGATACGCGCAAAGGGAACTTTTAGGATTGGGAGGAATGTAGCACAATGATGCGATTATTCTTTGAGAAACCCACTACCCCACCAATAGATATTTTTGGTGGTTGAGGTGATCCACGCAAACACCTAGCTACGTGGATGGAGGTTTGGGACAGGAATCCCAGGGCCCAATGGGTTCACATGTTTTTCCATACATTGGTACCAATCCCTACTACATGGTATTTGGAAACAGAGCTGCGTCGAGGGACTCTCAATTAGGTTACAATGATTGAAATCTTTATTTTAACCTTTGGCATGGACGGTGGATCAAAGGGATTGGACGAAGCCCTAGAAGACATAGAAGCAATTGTCTTTGATGATTCCCAAACTCAGATAGAATGTGTTGTGCCAGCATGGGAAGCACAGATGAAAGATATTTCCAACTACTGAAATATTTTTTTAGAAGATAACGATGAAGATCCAATAAATATCAATATCCCATAATCGGAGGGGGGAGCGCGCAGTTGCAGAGCCCTTGTTAGGAATGGTGGATGTAACTAAGCCTTTAAAACTAAAGGAATTCAACATTGGAATGAAGGAACAGCCCAAGTTGGCCAAAATAGGAGATTATTTTGATAATGACATAGTGGGAAAGGTTGTGGAGCTGTTGACCGAATATCAAGACCTGTTTCCCACAAATTATTTTGAGCTCAAAGGAATTGGTGGACATTTGGGAGTTATGAAAATCACTCTGAAACCAAATGTGCACCCCATCAAGCAGCGACCATAAAGGTTAAATTCAAAATATAAGCAAAAATTGAAGGAATAATTGGAGAAAATGGTTGTTGCATGAATCATTGAGCCTCTAGAGCAGTCTGATTGGGTGAGCCCGATGGTTGTTCAGGAAAATAAGACTAAGGGAGTGTTATCACCAAAATAGGACCCTGATAGGCTGCTGATCAGACCACTTCAGTGTAACTATTTCAAACCAATATTTTATCTAAGGCTTAGCCTCCTCAGCCTGAGAGGGATCTCTCAAGGGTTAATGATTTTGAATAAAGATGTAAATAAATGGCTAACTCAATGGTTTATGGTTTTGTAGGTTTATTGGTCGAAAGATGGAGACTAGTTACCATTGGGCTATGGAGTCAGTGACAGGGGTAAAGATAAAAAAATAGCTCTTCTTATAAAACTCAGGCTTGTATATACTTCAATGAAAGAGTGATACATTCAGGAAAGTCTCAATATCTTAAGGTTCAAAGGAATTCAGAGCATGAGTGCATGAATTCTGAGTAATGATACCTCAAGATATTGAAAAGAAAGTATTTAACAAAGATTTATCAAAGCTTAACACTTAAAGGAAGTCAGAGCATGAATGACCATGAATTCTAAGTAATAAGTATTAAAACTATGGAAGTAAAACATATGATAGAAGATAAAGCTCACTAAAGTACACTAAGAATCTCAGCTTCAGAAAAGTTAAACTGCCTCTGTATATATCAGCTCCTTCACAACATTTACAAAAGTAGTCATTTTCTATAACATTTTCCAACCTGTAGGTTGAAACTAACATCAACACGTATACATTGGGCATTATGGAGTCAAAGTAGTCTCAAAAAATTAGTGAATCTAATTGACATGTAAGTTGAGGCATATTAGGGTTTTTAGTCATGAGACACACACTTGAAACATGTAAAAACACAGTCAGTCCATTTATAAAGGAAGTCAGAGCATCTTGAAAATGAGTTATGAGTAATATATATTAACACCACTGAAAACAAGATATATAAAAATTACTAATAGAGTAGGAAAACACTAAACACCCCTTCTGAATCTCAAGTTGGTCAAATAGAAGCTCTCTGCATTAGCTAAAAACAATGTTTTTACAATATGCACCCTTTTTGCCAAAAAGTATTCAACCCCTAGTGAATTCAACCTCATGCTTGATATATAGCATTTAAAATATTGGACTCCATGATCCACCACTAGGATAATTTGAATTTCCTTTCTTAACACCTATTCTACCCATAAAACAAACTTTTAATTACAAAATGACAAGTAAACCTAAAACAGAGTCCTATTACAAATAGGACTAAAACTCTTTAAACTCTATTCAAAACAGCCTTATCTAGATTAAATTACATCATTTTCCAAGCGTATTCAACACATGGTTGAATTTGGACTATAGGATTTAACTCTTCATAACCATATTTATGTCCTCCACCAAAACAGGGAACAGTCTCCTATTTTCTAGGCATAGGGTCCTTTGAACTCTTGAGACATTCTGGCCATCATAAATGCATAATTTCGAGGTCCTTTTGCTATTATAAAATGAAATAAAACCTTCCAAAATCCCCCCTAAGCTCCAGCTATCCAAAACCATCTCAAAATCCCCAAAATTGATATGAAAAAGTGCAAAAAGATATCTTCAGCAGTTGCAAGTTATCCCTGTTTTTTCCCTGAAAATTAGGTCTTGTGACAGAGCCTTCATATTTTCAATAAAAATTTATTTTGAGAAACTGAAGGAGGTTTTTTGAGACCAATATGTATTGAACAAAAACCTCTCTTTCCTTTTTTAAATACCTCTCCTACTACCCAGAAAATGTCTTTGAACAACATGTGTAAAACTGGAAAATTCTGATTTCTGAAAATATGGCTTCAACGAAAGCCTTGTATCTCCCAACTAGTAACACTTGTGAGAAAAGTGAGATAGGGTATTGTATCTAGGTATTTTATGAAGATAAACCACCTTCTTAATTCAAAAATACTTTATATTATGGCCAAAAACCGATCACGAATTTGACTACTAAAAACATAAAACAAAGTTTTTCTCTCAATGACTTTTAGCAATTTCATAGCGCAAGTTGAGTGATAAATTTCTCCCACCTCATAATGAATTTGAAGAAAATGAAAGACGGTTTTGTATTTCAGTATGTTAGAAAAAAAAACCTCTCCCAGTTTTCAAAAATTAGTTTTCAATTCCTCAGGAAACCCTCTGGAAAAATACTATTAAAATCAGAAAAACAGGGTTTTTGATGAAAAAAAAGGTTGCTTCAATGGTTTCGTAGTGCGCTACGAAAATAGCAGCGTTTTTGTAGCACAAAACAAGATTTTTACACTGTCTATGCTATGAAAACTTGGATTCATGGCTAATTCAAAAAAATATTTCCAAATGGTTTGAAATATGACTTCTAAAGAGGGTTGTGTGATCTTTAAGACATGAATAAGGTTGTTTAAGCTTTATTTGGACATAAAAATAATACCTTAAGACCTTTAACCTATAACTTAACCAATTTATAAATGAAATCACTCAAGACCCACTTGAAACCATGACCAAAATTAGAGTTGACACAATGATGTTTTTTTTTTTTGAAAATTTAGGGTGTGATAAGAGTGGCTCCACTAGGGATAGTGTGCCCCTGTGGTACACTAAGAACTGGTAGCTCCAGTGCTACTATCCATCCTTTAGAGTAAAATTCTAAAATTCTGCCAATATTCTCCTCAAGCTTTAATGATTTTTTCAAGAAGGATTCAAACTGTACCTACTAAAAAAAATTCTCAGTCAACCTTGAGCTTATTTGCACATACTCCTACCTACCCTAGCAGCTGAAATCTCCATTTGTAGATCAAGGAACATGAAACTTTCAATGAATCCAATCAATTGTCTTTTCTAATATATGAAGCTCTTGACTGCACTTTAACCCAAAGTAATCATGATACTATGATGACCAAGGCAGCTTAGAATGTATCTGAGCTTCATAATGAAAATAAAACTGAAATATTTGAGTGTAAATCTCTTCCATATATTTAGCTATAGGGTCAAAGAAGACATGATCAATTTGATGATCCTCAAAACTTTATGTAACTTTAGACAACTGATTCCAAGCCATACAAGATTTCTTTTGTATGTTATACAACTGCTTTTCAAATCGGTTTTCAAAAACAATGTATTCTTCTTCAAACTCAAAGGAGAAAGGTGACATCAACACCCCCTCCTTGTGTTCTAGCATTAACAACTCTTGAAAAAACTGATCTTTATCATGAAACCTATAAGGATGAATTTGATATTTTAGAAATTCAATATCTTTTTCATTTTTCTCTGCATCTTCATCCACAAACTGAATCTTATCTTCTGACTTGCACTCAAATGATTTCAGATTAGAAGACAAGGATAAAGAAAAATTTGCATCTATTTCTTCATTAATATGATCATCATTCCATTGTTTGAAACCTTGAATTGAAGGAGAGTTTTCCACCAACTCAGTTTTGTCTATCCATTCCTCCAAAAACATAAGCCAAAAGTCTACAAATGACTTAATAGATTTGACAGGAAAACTTTCAATCCACTGTTTTCATTTCCCTTGAAATGAATCATAGAACAACATAATGCAAACATATTCATGTTTGACTCTAAGAAGCTCAGTAAAATCATAGAAATCTGATATATGCTTCAAAGTTAAACTCAAATATTCTCCATTTAATTTTGGACCATTCCTTAAAAAATATGTATCCCTGGGAAAATGAATTGGGAAATCATGAATCCCTGAAAATTTTATGCATGCATACCTTGACATAAGAATGGCAACATCTGAGTTCTTCATAACTCCAGTGAAATCACCATGAATCTATAAAATTTGAATTCTTCAACAATGGAGTCACCAAGGTAGTTCTGCAGCCTCTAAAAGATTCTGACCTCCTACTACCTTCAAGAGTTCAACTTCATGATTTTTCGGGAGATGTATATCTTCAGACTCCCGGAAAATGCACAAAAATTTTATCACCAAAATAGGACCCTGATAGGCTGTTGATCAGACCACTCCAGTGTAACTATTTCAAACCAATCTTTTAGCTGAGGCTTAGCCTCCTCAGCCTGAGAGGGCTCTCTCAAGGGTTAATGATTTTGAATAAATATGTAAATATATGGCTAAATCTATGGTTTATGGTTTTGTAGGTTTATTGGTTGAAAGATGGAGACTAGATACCATTGGGCTATGGAGTCATTGATAGGGATAAAGATAACAAAATAGCTCTTCTTAAAAACTAAGGCTTGTATATACTTTAATGCAAGAGTGACACATTCAGGAAAGTCTCAATATCTTAAGGTTCAAAGGAAGTCAAAGCATGAGTGCATGAATTCTGAGTATGATACCTTAAGACCTTTAACCTATCACTTACCCAATTCATAAATGAAATGAATCAAGACCCACTTGAAACCATGACCAAAAGCAGAGTTGACACAATGATGTTTTTTTTTTTTTAAATTTAGGGTGTGATAATAGGGAGAAATAAGGATTTTTATGGACCTGCGCAAACTGAATGATGCAAGCGTACATGACCTCTTCCCTACTCCATTTTCAGATGAGATATTAGACAATGTGGGAGGACAAGAGGCCTACTCTTTCATTGATGGATTTTTAGGGTATCATAAAATAAGGATCGCGCTGAAAGATCGAAGTAAGGCCACTTTTGCAACAGAATGGGGATCCTTCCAATACACAGTCATGCCTTTTGGGATGAAGAATGCACCTACTATATTCTCACACGTAGTAGTATATGTACTCAAGGATTTCATGCACAAGTTTCTTGAGTTGTAACTTGATGATTTGACTATGTTTGGATTGTTAAAGAAGCATGTTTCCAACTTGCGCATGATGCTCGACACTTGCAGGAAGCATCAGATCTCTCTTAACTTGAATACTTGTATATTCTATGTTCATTTTGAAATTTTGTTGGGGCATATTGTTTGTCAGCAGGGGTTGATGGTAGATCCAGCCAAGATTGAAGTTATTATCAACTTGGAGGTTCCTACCAATGAGAAACAATTGCTCTCTATTCCAGGACACATAGGATATTATAGAAAATTCATTCAGGACAATGCTCTGATCACTGCACCCATGGAGAAATTGTTGAAGAAAGATGTGTCCTTTTTCTTAAATGAAGAATGCCAAACGAGCTTTGGGTTGTTGAAGGAAAATATGGTTACTGCGCCTATTCTAATATTCCTTGACTGGTCCAAGGTCTTCCATGTGCACGTTGATGCATCTGGGATTGCACTTGTAGTTGTCTTAACGCAGCCAGGAGAAGGATATATTGATCACCCTATTTCCTTTCCAAGTAGGAATCTCTCCGATGCAGAGCGCAAAGATTCAACCACAGAGAGGGAAGGGTTGGCTATGGTCTACACTCTACAGAAATATAGGCATTATCTGTTAGGAGGGCACTTCCAGATGTTCACTGACCACTCTTCTTTGAAGTACCTGGTCAACAAGCCTATGTTAGGGGGGAATATTTGTAGATGGTTGTTGCTATTTCAAGAAAATTATTTTGAAATCATTGTTAAGACTGGTAGATTGAATGTTGGACTTGATCACTTATCACACATTGAGGATGGGGAGGAACCAACCAGTCTAAAGGAAGGACTACCTGATGCATAGCTCTTCGCCATTAAAGTGGTCGATGAGCACGTTGCAGATATCATTCACTTTCTGACTACTGGTAGAGCTCCTGCTAAATACTTGGTGCAACAAAAGAAGGATTTGGTTTCATGCGCAGCTGACTTTACATTGATTCCTGGTCAACTATACAAGTTGGGAGTGGATGAAGTGTTAATAAGCTATGTCTTAGAACATGAAAGACAAGACATATTGTCTAAATCTCATGGGGGAGTGGTAGGATTCCACTATTCAGGGAAAGCTACTGTGCAGAAGGTGTTGTGTGCTGGGTTATGGTGGCCCATGCTACACACTGATGCACATGCAGATTGTCAAGCTTGTGATGCATGCCAAATAACATGGAAGTCGTCATGCAAAGATGAAATTCCATTGTATCCATGTTATGGCCCTACAAGCTTTTGATAAATGGGCCATAAACACTTTTGGACCTATTAATCCTCTTGGGAAAAACACTGGCACACGCTACATTATCACGACCATAGATTATGTACCTAGATGGGTATAAGCCAAGCCAATAAAAGATTGTACTGCAGACACTACAGCACAGTTTATTTTTTAAAATATCTTGACTATATTTGGGTACCCAAAGATATTGATGAGTGGTCGGGGTATGAACTTTTTTAATGAGACTGTCGGAGCTTTGAGAGAGAAATTCCAGATACATCACCAGAAGAGTACTCCCTATAACCCTCAGGAAAATGGTGTAGTGGAAGCCTTTAAGAAAATCCTGGAGAATGCACTCACAAATATCTGAAATGCAAACCATAATGATTGGGACATGCACATCCCTTATGTTTTATGGTCTTATAGGACTACATGTAATAAGTTGACTGGTAAAACAAAATTCAGGATGGTTTTTGGCCAAGAAGAAATCATGCCAATGGAATACATCATCCCAAACCTGTGCATTGCAGCATTCACTAGTATGGTTGAACCAAACATCATGGAGGAACATCTATCACAATTGGTTGCATTAGAGGAGGATCAATTTATTTCTAACTTTCATCAGCAAGTGGAGAAGGCATGCGAAAACGCCTGACATGATAGGCACATCCGACAGAAGTCATTCAAAGAGGAATATTTGGTTTTGTTGTATGACAGTCAGTTTGCACACCACCCAAGGAATTTCAGAAAGCATTTTTTGGGGCCGTATATTGTGAAGGAGATCACTAATGGAGGTGTGGTGCTCTTAGCCATGTTGTGCGATGAGATTATTCTCGAGTACATCAACGAAAGCCAGCTGAAGTTTTATAGGTATAACCTTGTTCCTACCAAATGACTATATGGTTGGAGAAACAAAATCCACCTGTCTGTGCATTGTGCAAAGGATATATGCAGGCAGGGGCGACATGAGCACAAAGGTTGTCCGCGCTGGGAAAAAATAGTCGTTGGAACAGTAGCTCTGGGTGAAAATCAATTTTACCATTGGATGGAGCAGGTTTTCTGCATTTAATGAGGGTACCTTATGAGATTTTTTACCGTTTTTATGGGGATAAGGTGCCATTAATGAAATTTCGACCATTGTTACCATGGATTTCCTATAAAAGTAAGGAAGCAAGTTGAATTTTGTTCCTTTGTTATTTATGTGAATTTCACCCTATAATTATCACTGTTAACTATATGTATGGTTGTGAAACCCCCGCATCCGACATGAGAAACCTAGAATTTATCTTCAAGCCTAGAATGATGACCACTAACCTTGCTGCTGAGAGTGCATTCTAAGAAGCACTCTATGTTGCTTACGGAATCTACTAAACCAAGCTCTGATGATGTACATGAAGTTATCCCTAAAGTGCATGAATTTTTGTCAACACCTGCCAAAGGAAAGGGTACGGTAACCAAGGGGTCGACGTCGAAGCTGCGAACATCACCTTGATAGATCATGTCCCTAAACTAGACATCAAAGGATAGGTCTCCTATAGGTGACCCAACAAAGAGACCCATGACCATGATTGAGGAGGTTGCTCTCTTTTTCGAGCCCATGTCATGGATAAAAAAGTATGTGAGGCTGCATAAACCCTCTGTGAAGGCACCAAAGGATTTGGATATAGTGTGTGACTGTTGGAAAAATCCATTGATCCCATAGTTGGTCACATTGGAGGGGGATATGTTTGGGAAGATCCCTACAGTCATGTTCGATGAGTATGATCTAGAAATGATATTACATTCCCCAAATTGGCACCAGACTCTATCTTGAGCACATTTTGTACATTGGATTCATGAAAGTAGAGCCCATGTCTTGGGAGCGTGGGTTGAGTAATGCTGGAATTATCAATCTGTTGAGGATTCCTCACTTCAGCAGATATCCTATCACATATATATGTGTCCGCCAGCTGCTGGCATTGGTGCAAGATGGGTGCCTTTGGATCAAGAGAAGAATTCAAATCAATGTCGCATTGATCCACTGGATCACCAGCCTGCCAAAGAAGGGACCCAACCCCATGGCTAATTATGGAAAGAACCAAGAGCTGAAAGTAGTTGTAAAGGTAAAGAAGGACTACAAGGTGGGACGTGATACTAGGGGCTTTCTGGTACAACAGCTTGATGATCCAATAGTGTACCTCGAAACCTTAGTGCTGGGCTGCAAAATGATGTACAAATTCAGACCTAAGGTGGTCCCTGTGCATGTCCTCACACTAGCAAAATAGTCCATGAAGGGCATAAGATTTAACTGGTCATAATTACTCTACAATGATCTCCTTGAGAACGTGCGAAAGGCGTAGGAGGAGGGGGAAATTTTTTTCTATTCTTGGCTACTCTTGCTCATCGCTCTGGTTGCGTGGGAAGCCACTAGAGTATGCAGTCATTGCAGACATGGAACCTAGTTTATTTAAAGGGATGCGCTACACAAATTTGTGCGACTCAACAAATCCAAAGCGTGTAATGGAGAATAATATCTTTTGGGTCTTATTCGAAGGAGCATTGGCCACAGTTATCCACTCGTGGCCCTGGTTGTCGCCTACTACACACGAAAAGCACAAGGCCATTGCAGACTTCAAGGGGTTGGTGCACAATGTAGAGATCTGGGCGTGCGAAGATCAGGTATGGTACAACCTGCCTTACATTGTGACAAAGGCTAAAATTGACTAGGTCATTACGACTTGGCCTGATGCATGGAAGACTGGATTAGGCTCCACCCAGCCTATCACAGCCTTAATGTCTGGAAAAGAGACAGTAGATGTCGACAAGGAAAAGAATTCAAGAAGTACGTTGAGAAATAAAATGAGAAAGAAGTTGAGAAAGAAGTGGAGAATGAATCTAAGCCAGAGCTAGATGTTGATCTCGGTGGCATGGATGGCCAAGATGGTACTGGAGCCGAGTCCCCCAGAGATACCAAGCGTGGCGATGAAACCCCCAAGGGCAAATGCAAGAAGTAAAAGGGATCCAAGATAGGAGGCATGGAGGAATTCACCCTCGTGGAGGATGAATTGGAAAAAATCGCAGATGTGGTTGCAAATGCCTCCGACGATCGGTGGATGGTGCTCGAGGATGAGTACAGAGCTGCAATGGAGGCAATGCAGATCGGGTTACAAGTCCTTTAGTTAAAAAAAAAACATCATTCAAGCAAGCGTGACTCAGGCAAGGCCAAATAAAGCGAGTGCGAGCACCATCATGATTATCGACACAACAGATAGCCAGATCTGTTGATTCCCTAAAGCTGCGGTTACGATAGAATAGCCTACCTTGCACGCACAGGTCCAGACATGTTTAGAGGTTGTAATCGACCTGTCTATACTTCCAAGTAGGAATCAACATGCTATAGAGATGAAAATCATATATTAGTTGTAGTTTCACGAGCCATGTATGCACTAGCATCTCACCAAGGCCAAACAGAAGGTTGCAGCACGAATACAGGAGTCTTGATAAGCTCAGACAGCTCAGCGAGCAACGGTGGTACAGTGCGCAGAATTATAAAGCTTGATTTTTCACCAGTGTGATGACCTTCTTGAGGTTGCCATCCCTACATATGTTACGCCCCAGGCTAAGGTCAAAGGATTAGAGGCTTCCCTGAAGGCCTCCCACTCGTAATTCTAAGTGGTAAAGGCCAATTTTGAGCAACATATTGCGGAATTACAGGAAAATATCAACCAGAAAATCTATCAAAAGTGCGAGCGCAGTGCACTGCCTTGGTTAAGGAGGGTTGAGAAAGCTTTGTCGCAATAGTCAGTAAGGGCACAGAAGTCCTGGACACAACCATGGTATTATGAACTTCAGTAGAGACCGATCCCCTGGTCAAGAAAATCTCCCAAGAACTACATGCCAAAGAGCAGACGTTCGATGAGCTTCAGGAGGCACTGCCCACACTTATGCCTGCTCAAAGAATGGCATGATTGCAAATGAGCTAGGGGTTGCATGACGAGTTTGAAGACCTATAGTGGAAGAAGAACATCTTGACCACCAACATGATGCAGTGGGTAGATGAAGCCATGAATATATCATAGGACCTAGATGTTTCTGTCAAGAAACTGATCCAAACATACTAGAGTATCAGTCTTGCAGCAGAGGGGCTTACCTCTCAGAAGTTGGTGGACATGGCTCAGAGTGTTGTTGATCAAAGCGTGGGCATCCTTACACCCTTTACTACTTCCATCAAGGAGATGAAGACAAATATGAAGACCCCAGTGCCTCTGTGACTCGATACGAATCACGATATTGTGTTGGGGGACTATTGGAGCAGGGTCCCTTAGGAAGTCATTTTTGGGGCTAAATAATAGAAATTTTAGTAGTTTTGAGTCATGCACACTTTTTTATGAAGAGTCAAGCGGATTTGGGGTAGGTCAAATCCCCTTCATGAGTTTTAATTGGGATAATGGGTAAATTAGGGGTCTCAGACCATGGTTTGAGGATCATGTATGAGCACAAGCAGAAGGTATAAGTAGAAGTCTAGATCAATTCAGATAAGGCAGATAGGTATGTAAGTTTTGATGAATTATTGAGTGCTAGATCGAATCTTTGTAAGCGTCTGTGTCTAAAAGGCTCCTACTGGATGTGTGCGTAGAGACCTTAGTCTGGTTGTGTGTGTACCCCACTGTGTACGAACCCCACTGGCTATGTGTGCAGGTAGATCTGAAGAGTTGAAAGGATTTCTGTGGAATGTAAATGGTTTCTAGGAACATCTGATGGATAAATATTAGTTTGGGTAACTCTAAGTACTAAATGCATATGTAATCCATTCCTATGATATGTTTCTGCGTATTCTTTCTATTTCATGCTTATTATTTATATTACCTGTGATTAGATCGGTTGTGTACCTATTTTTACTTTTAATGAATGATAATTGCTGCATATTACATTATTAGAACAGTTAAAGGGATTTCATATATACTAACTGTATGCGCGCGCTACCTATGATAATTAACCTAGTGTTTCTGGTTAGGGTTTCTGGTGAGAAATTCATTATGTTTAGCAAAACAGATCTGAAGACGCCCACTTCATTTAATTATCTCTGAGAGTGTGGAAACCTAGTTCCAGCACCCCCCACCCCCCATACTTCTTCGGGTGAGACTTTGGCCTACGCAAGAAAGTCATTTCCGAAAGGGCCAATAGTAAGAGGGTTTTTTGGTTACATGCTAATTTTGAGCTTGGGTCAGGACCCCTCAGGCCAACAAGTGCTTCACTTCAAACAAGTAGCATCAATGGGTATAATGGTTTCCTTTAGCTGAATGGTGGTATAATACTAACTATCATGAAGCCATCAAGATGACAACATATAAGGCAGTGTATGGCCAACTCCCACCTTCACCAACTTCTTATATCCATGTATGTTCCAAAGTCCAATAATTTGATCAGCTGCTGCGGAACCATGTCACTATGAGCTCTCATCTCAAAGATAATCTACATCAAGCTCATAATATAATGAAGCAACAGGCCAACCAACATCATTAAGAGAGGTCATTTCATGTTGGTGACCAGTTTTTCATGCAACTCCAAACTTATAAGCATATCTCTCTCAAAGAAAAGGGCTTCTAGAAATTAACACCAAAATTCTATGCACCTTATTAGGTACTTTAGCGTATAGGAGTAGTCACCTACAAACTGGCCCTGTTGACTACTTCAAAAATCCACCCAGTCTTCCATGTATCATGTCTCAATAAAGTTGTCAGGAAAAATTGCAGTGTTCAAACAATTCTATCAGAATTGGATGGGGATGGTTCACTTTGGCTCTAACCTGAATAGGTCCTCGATACTCTCAAAATAAATCTCCATGGAAGCACGATCAAGGAAGTCCACATCAAGTGGAAAGACACCTCTCTAAAATATGCAACATGGGAACCAACCACTATTCTTTATTAGTTTCTATAGCTTCAGCCTTGAGGGCAATGTTGCTTTTGATGGGAGAGGGCATGTTATGGTCCAACCCTAACCCCTTTATTTATGTAATGATCCCATGAGGCCTAGTCAGAGTCATATTTAGTTATTTGAGTCAATAAATCTCATAAGAAGTTATCCTAATTGTAAGGGGTTGAATCACATTATAGTAAAGGTACCACAATTAGTTATAAATGGGCCATAGTTAATAAATAAAAATTTTAGCCCGTATTATGCAAGGGACCACTAGTAGTTAGGGTTTTGGATGTCATAAAGCTATAGATAGTCTTTGATAGAAAAGGAGAATCATCAAGTCTTATTGTAATTGAGCTCTACTTTGTTGGAGGTTGAACCCTCGAAGAGGCAAGTGAAAATTGTATTATGCTTCTCAATAATAGAATATTTGTGCAACTTGTCTCAATTCATGTGATATTTATGTGTTTCGAGCCATATTATTTCGTATTTCTAGCATTCTATTTTTTCTCGTATATCAACTACATAACAAAGTCAAAAATTTCACTAGTAAATGCAAACGAAGCTAAGAAACTTATTAGTTCTAGCAAGTATGTTTTATTATTTTTAAGAGAAAATTAGTTTGTAGAAGAGTGAGTAAAAGAAAATTCATCCTTGGTGGGGTGTACTAAGAAATAGAAATAAAAAATAGAAGGGTTGTTATAGGAATAATGGAATGTGTTCCAGGAGCCTAAACGATTAATACCCAATAGGGAAGTGGAGCATGAGATCCAGCTATTACCAGACACCCCATATCCAAACTTTAGGTTGTATAGACAGTCTATTGTAGAAGTAAGTGGGGTGAATAACTTGTTCCAACAACTACGAGAATAAGGTGGAAATCATTTGATTACAACACCATGTGGGTCACCAATCATCATTGTTCAAAAGAAGTATGGGACATTGACAATATGTATAGATCATAGGAAATTAAATAAAATTACACTCAAGAACAAGTACAACCTACCAACGATAGATGATCATTGAATTAGTTGCAACAAAAAAAATAATTCACCAAGTTGGATTAAATTATGGATATCATTAGGATTGAGTTATAGAAGGAGATGCCTGGAATACTTCCTTCAAAACCAGGAAATTTTTGTATGAGTCTTTAGTCATGCAATTTGGCATACACAGTGCACTAGCTACGTTTATGAGGTTAATTAATTATAGATTGTACCCTTTTATATATTGTTTTGTTATTGTTAATTAAAATGATATATTCATATACATTAATAGGTGGGATGAGTGCACCTTACATTTGATGCAAGTGTTGGAGACATTACAAAAGCACTAGATGCTAACAAATATCAAGAAGTGTGAGTTTGCATAGTAGTCTTTGGTGTACCTAGTGTATGTGATAGGTGGAGGAGAGTTGAGGATATATATGCTTCCAAGATGGAGGCCATCATGAAATGTTTGGTTCCTATTAATGTTTATGAGGTCGAGAGTTTTTTTGGGGAAACACAGTACTAAGGAAATACATAGCCTCGTTTTTAGCAATAACAACATTTCTCAAAGCCATAATAACAAGTGGAAATATTTTCCATTAGGGAAAGGGTCAATAGAAGTCCTTTGAGGAGCTAAAGAAAAAAATCCTGGCATTAGAAAAATTTCAACAACCATTCTAAGTGGATATAGATATGAGTGGGTATGGTATGGGAGTAGTATTGATGCAGGGAGGAAGGTTTGTATAATACCATTATGAAGTATTTCATGGGGAATTTCTTAACTACCCTACCTATGACAAGGATATTTATGCCTTGATGCAAGCTATGAAGAATTGGAAGCATTATTGATGGGAAAGGAGAGAGTAATCCACATAAATCACCAGCCACTACTATATTTGCAAGCCCAAAGTAAACTACAAAAGACCAAGTATTACAAGTGGATGTGGTTTCTATAATAGTTTCATTTAGTGATCAAGTATAATAAGGGTAGCACAAACAATTTGGTATAAATAGTTTCAATGCCACCCACACCAAATATCATAGATTTTGGAACTTTGATGTACATGGATACATGCACCCATGATGCATACAAAGAAGCATATTTAAAGGATGAGGATACCAAGAGATGTCAGTAGTTTTAAAGCCAAATTCATGTGCATGATGGTGACAAAAGATATTACTACCATCTCTAGGGCATGTTACTCTAGAAGTTGGATAAGGTATGCATTCCTAAAGGTGAGAAATTGTGTTTGATTAAGGATTCTTACACCTCCAAGGTTGTAGGGAAATTTGGTGTAGTGAAGACAATAGACAACTTGCAGAGGTATGTGTATAGGCCGAAGATGCAAGAACATGTAACTAGGTTCATGAGAGTATGCATACTTTGTTGTACCGTCAAGCTTAGAATAGGAAAAAATATCTTTATCATCTCATATTTGTATTCACTCATCCTTTGGAAATCATTTCCATGGGCTTTATAAGAGTTTTACCAAAAAACATGAATGGAAATAACTACCTATTCATGGTATTTGAGAGGTTCAATAATATGTGTATTTTGATTCCCTTTAAAATACCATCAGTGGGAAATAAGAAACACACTTTTTCTTTGTACAGGTCTCAGTGCATTTTGGGATATCTAGGAGACTTGTTTCAAATGAGGAAGCAAGATTTATCAATGCATTTTGGACTACATTGTGGGATATTATGGACTTGAAGTTAAATATGTCTATAACATTCCATCCACAAACAAATGGGATGATAAAAGTAGTCAATATGACTTTGGTGTAGCTTTTGAGGGGTTACAATCAAAATTCCAGACACCTATGATGAAAATATGGTGTATATATAACACCCTTATAATATATTCATTCACACTTCTATTGGTAATCCCCCATTTGAAAATTGTAATGGATATTTTTCACCTTCACCTTTGCATATTGCATATGGGAAGAAGAAGGATTAAGGGAGGATATTACAAGGGATGCCTTAAGGGTAGAAAAAAAAATCAGAATATTAGGAAGATAAATATATAGGTACAGGATACATTGCAAAATTCATATGAAAAATATAAGTTCAGGAATTAGCAGCATAAAATATAGAAGTCCTTCAATGTGGTAGAGAGAGTGTGGTTCTAGTTGAACAAGGAGAGGTTATATCATCCTAGTAATAAAATCAAGGCTCTATGATATTGTCCATTTGAAATATTGGAAAATGTAGGAGATAAAAACTATAGACTTATTATACCCCCATACATGCACATTTACTCAGTTGTAAATGTAGAGAATTTAAAACTCTATGATCATTCTATGTTAGTTCAAGAAGAGGAATAGGTTCTAGCTTCTATAGAGGATTTGAAACTAGATGCTTAAGATGAGTTGACAAAAGATATAGTTTTGTAGAAGAGGTCCAAAACTATAATACAAGGGAAACATGACCTTCGGTAGATTGGGTTTAAAGGACATCTTCTAGAAAATGCTAAATGGTACACCTAAGAGAAGGTGCAGGAAATTTTTTTTTACCTCATTCAATGGAAGATTTTTGGGACCAAAAGCCTCCCAAAATGGAAATATATCATCTATATTGGATTTTTATAGTGTTTTCATCCATCTTGGTGCTTTTAGAGTGGAAAAAATGGATGATTCAACTCATATAACCATTTTTACATGTGGGACCCAATTTAACATATTAGGGTATAAAACCTTATAAGAGCATTTTCATGAATCAAATGGAATTTTGAGGGGTAAAGTTTTCAAATTTAGTACCATGCCTATTTTTCATGTTCTTCACACATAGACCTTTCAAATGGCACAAGAATCACTTCAATTAGAGTCTATATGCAAAATTTATGCCACTTGGAAGTTGACCTTCCTGTTTTTGCCACCATAATTTGAAGATTCCATGTCAACCCCCATTATTTATGAAAATGGGATATCCATGTGATCATGATGAGTAATACACTAGAGGATTCCATATGGTAACTCTAGCGAAGAGTTGAAGGAGTCAAACCTAACCAATAGTAGGCTATTGGGTTGTGTTATAATCGGGCCACTAAGAGGAAAAGGGATTCCATTCTTTTCGAGTGCATTTTGTTCCATAGAAGATCAAATTAGCCAAGAGGGATATTGAAAGGGAATATATATATTATCTAGGTTTTAAGCCTAAACATAAATTATCTGCAAATGAATCTTAAAAATAGAAAATAAACAATAGCGAGAGCATAAAACATAAAACAGATATACACATAGATTTTCCCATGGATCCAAAATTAGGATGACCAGCTTGATTTTTAATTAAATTACTTTTAGTGTTACAACACATATATATACATGCCGAAGCATACATAAACCCCAATCCATTAACCCTGGATACATAAACCCTAATCCATTAACCCTGGATTAGAACACAACTATAGTTCCCTTGACCGGATCTACAAAATACCAGGGGTCGAAAATTGTCATGCCCCAAAACCATGTGCAAACCCATGCACAAAACCATGGGTGGGTCTGCCCACCAAAATATAAGGTCCAATTTTTGTTTCCCAGGGCGCTACCCCGGACCCTAAACAGGGGGGGCTGATGCCCCCCTATGACACCCCTGTTGCGCCTGGCATAACGTACAACAACTGATATCCCCCCACCCCCCCATGACTAGTCGTGGAAAGAATATAACACATACCCAACATTCTCCCACTTGTTGTTTTTCTTCTGCAGGGGGCCACATGAGAGCTTATTCATTAGCCCATCTCTGCAACACCCATTGTTTCTCTACACTAAGAGCACTTCTGAGTGCTCACAGACTTCATCAATGCATCTGCAACATTATTCAAGGTGTCCACCTTTACCAGCAACAACCTTTTAGCCTCAAAAATATCTCTCACAAAGTGATACTGAACATCAATGTGCCTTTTATTTGAATGATAAGCAGGGTTCTTAGCCAAGAAAATTTCACTTTGGCTATCACAGTCTATCCTTATAGCTTGCTGCACCAACCCCATACTTGAACACAATCTCTACAACTAAACTGCTTCTTTGCTTGCATGAGTGGCTATTATGTATTCTGCCTCTGTAGTTGAAAGAGCCACTACAGACTGTCTTTTACTCATCCAATTGGATACACCTCCAAATAGGCTAAACACATACCCACTTGTAGATCTTCTTTAGTCCAGATCTCCAACCCAGTCTGCATCAACAAAACCACGAATGTCCAACATTGTTTCGAATCCTGGTCTTCCCTAGTAGCACAAGCCATAATCACTAGTGCCGTGCAAATATCTGAAAAACCCACTTCACCGTTGTCCAATGCTCCTTCCCTGGGTTTGACATAAACCTGCTCAATACTCCCACTGCATGTGCAATGTCTGGTCTAGTACAGACCATTGTATACATTAGGCTACCCACTACACTTGCATATGGAACATGGGACATATCCTCCTATTATTCTTGTGTCTTGGGACACTGTTCAGAAGACAGCTTTGTACCTACAGGAATCGGAACATTCATTGGTTTACTATCCTGCAAATTGAACCTCTACAATATAGTCTCGACATACTTCCTCTGGTTTAACCAGAGCTTCCTCTTTGCCCGATCTCTCTTAATTTCCATGCCCAAAATATAGTTTGCAACACCAAGATCCTTCATGTCGAATTTTGAGAACAGTTGGGTCTTCAAATCTTGGATAATTTCTTTTTCATTTCCAATCAACAACATATCATCCATATACAAGACCAAATAAATAACACGGTCACCAATTAATTTCAAATCTGCAGTGGTTTGGAAGAATCTATGAATCCAGTTTTGGAATATTATAGTGGTATCAAAGAAATATCCTTGGCTCAGCCTGTGGGCTTCAAGCCAAAGTGTTGTATAGCAAGGAGAAAGGTCAAAATGATGTAGAGGATGAGATTTCTCTCATCATTTGACAGATCTAAGAAGAAAGAAGCAGAAGAAGAGAGAAAGAGAAGTGAAATTCCTAGGAAGTTTCCAAGGGAAGGAGGATCTTTCGATCAGATATACAAGATCTATAAATGAGGAAAATTCTAAATCCTCATATCATGGATATGTTCACTCAGCCATATCACCAAATATTCAAAGTTCTGTCAGTAACTTCTTCATGAAGAGGAAGAAAGGAGGTGTACCTGAGAAGGAGACTTTTGGAGAGTATTTGCAGGAGTATGAGGCTCAATCTAAGGAGTTCAAAGATAACTTGAACTTCCAAGGGTTCTGTAATATCAAGGAGGACAAAGGCACAAAGGAGGAGCAACATGGTGTGGGTAGGTTCCACCTATCTACCTTTGATGGATCACCTGAATTTCCAGTTAAGGTTTGGGTGGAGGACCTAGACAACTTTGTGCAACAACATCAAGTTTCAGAAATTGAATACATCAAAGTAGCAGCGCTGCATTTTGAAGGTAAAGCATATGCTTGGTGGTTTTTTGAGTCCTTTTCCTTGATAAATTAAAATACACCTACTTATGCAAATTTTATTGCAAGATTGATAGAAAGTTTTGATGAAGCTTCACGTGTAACATCTTCTGTTGACACTATCAAACCATATCAAACAAATATTTTGCATGATTTGGAAGGGTCTATGAATCCAACTCCATTCCTGAAGAGCATAGAAGAAGGTGCAAGTTTTTTTCATGCCTTTCCAAGGGAAATATCTTCTTTGGATGGAGGTTCCTCTTCTCAGAAAGAAAGCATGAAGATTCCTCTTTCACTAGATGACCAAGATCTAAGGTCTCTTGTTGACGATGGGGAAATTTCATTTATTGAAGAAGAGAGAGGGAAGGGAGGAGATAACACAGTCACGACAATGGAACCTCAAGCACCTCATGAATAAGAGGATGGGGCACTAGATCCAAGGAAAGAAACTCTTGCACTCTTGCAAGGAGTTCCATAAGGTCTCACACATAGAGCTCTTGGCATAACACATGAGCAGCATGTACAATCATTGTCAAATGATGAGATCTTGAATATAGAAAGAGGAAAATAGGAGGAAGGGAATCACAAGAAGAAGAGAATGGATCCTTCTCTATTTCAAAGCTTGGAAGTACAAAGAAGGCAAGAGGACTTATGCAATAAAGGGTGGGGAAAATCTATCTACCTACATCCTCATTCTACTCTATGCCTTGACACCTCTTTGCAAGGAGGTATTCTACCAGGAGCACCTCTTGATAGGAGGAAATATAAAGTGTTCTATAAACTATGGGTAGCATATGCATACTTGGCTAAGGAGGGAGCCTTGGGAGAAGCTAGCATAGCGCAGAGAATCTCTCATGAATTTAGAAGAGAGATGAGCAATTTTCTGAAAGGGGCATTGCTATCTTCCACTCAGCTATCTACACTAAGAGAGGGAAGATCAGAAGTTTATGATGGCATGAGAATGGGAGTACATGGCAACTCCATAAATTTTGGGCAGCCTATGGTATCCTCATTCACAAGGAATATTTCTGAACATTGCAAGGGGATGCTAGCCCTTTTTCATACATGGGCCAAAATGAGGAAGTTTTGGAAGACAAGGAATTTCCGAGGGGAAGTTGATTTCCATATGCTTCAATCTTGTCTTGAGCAAGATTAACTGCAAATGAGGTAGCAAAGGGGAGATTATGATGATCCAACTTGTGATTTTGATGTCAAGGATTTCAAAGGAGGGAGCCATGATATGACAGGGGCAGCATTTCAGACTTCTATAGTGTTATCATTCTTGGGAAGCCTATATCCTTATTAGGATTCCCACCTCATGATGGAATACTCCAAGCACCTTTTCACATGTGGGGTTCTTGATGGGGAAGTAGTGGATGAGAGGGTCAAGGTATTTGATGGAGTCATCTACTTCTACAATCTTATCCTTTTGAATAGAGACTCCAAGCTCAAGGAGAAACTACTAGATGCAACCTATGGGATCCTGCTTTCCAAACCCACTGGTTTCATTAGAGCATATCATACTCTCTTGGGTGGATTTATATGGGAAGGTTTCAAGGAATATGTGCATGGATTACTTGTTAGATGAGGAGGAACATCTCTCTTGGGGAGAGCCATCATTCACACCTCCTTACTCATTGAGTGTGAGAGGGGACTCATCCATGAGTCACCTCACTGATGTAAAACAACTGTATGGAGAGTCTTGTATTTCTAAATATCATAATGTATCTCCTATATGCTTATATTTTCTAACACTCATTTTCAGAACATTTCTCCAAAAGGGGGCACTATTTATGGGGGGTTTCATGGGCTACTCAAGGCCATGAACCATGTTGATGCAAGTCATTCCTTGGAGGATCTTGGAAAGATATTATATTATTCATGGTTTGATTCTCTTACACCAACTATAATGCATTTTCTCCAAGAATTCAGAAGGGATGAGGCAGCAAGCAAGTGTTGGGGAAGGCACTTTTCATATCCTATTCTATGGTAGTTGAGGATAAAACTGCGTTGGTTCCACATGAGGGAACATCTTCCTTCTCATTTATCATACATGGTAGCTAGCATGATTCTAATAATGATCCCACATGTTGAAGATGTTATTATCTTTGTTGGGGGCATGGTTGGAGGAGAGGCACACTTGTTAAATTTGTCCTTGTGGGAAGGATTTCCCCATTCTTTTTGCATTACATGCTTCCATGGGAGCATAAGATTTTGTATGGCCACTATGATAGATCACTTGTCTCTTTGTAGAGTGAGCCATATGTTTGTTGGGAACATACCTCTCATATGTATTGGGGAGGAGTTTTTCTATGGATTTCCAAGCTAGGAGGTGATCCACTTCATTTGGATGATAGCATGGAGATGGGAGTCTTTCATGGATCCTGAAATTCCCCATGATTGTCATCACTTCTATCTTGAGGAGGCCATGGATCAACAAAGAAGTTTCCACATAGACCTTCCATTGTTTCATGAGGAGAGCCATTGGGTCTATTTAACAAGGGCCAACTTACACATTGAGGAGAGACCATTGGAAGATAGAACTATTGCAGAAAATTCAGAGCAATGGTGGAGACTATGGGATGAGGAGGCCACAAGAGAAGAAGGGGAGATTTTGCAGCACCCTTGCAGTTGCTTGAGGACAAGAAACATTTGGGAGAGGGAGACTGTAATATTCCTAAATTAGCTGCAGCTAATAGGAATATTAATTTTGCCTTGTTTATTTTTCATTTCATGTTTGATGAATAAATTGTAAAGCAGGACATGTAAAACTCCTGAAAACCAAGAATAAATCAATGCCTGTGTGAGCAGATACATATCTGGGCTATGTAAATAAACTCCTGCAGGTGTGAATGGGTTTAAATCACAAGAGTGGTCCATCTTTGACTAAGGCACTGAACCTCCTTGAGGGACAATGCAGTTCTAGAAGGAGACTCTAAATCTGAAAGGGGCTAAATCAATGAACTGGTTGTAATTTTCCCAATTTTGTAACAAGCAATTTGGAACATTAGATTTTGATACTTTCACCTAGGAGAGGAATAAATGGGTAAGGGAGCCCATGAACAATAAAAATATGAATAATTTCCACCTTAATAAGGAAGGGGATCACTTCAGGAGCTGAACTTTACACTTGCAAGTGTGAACAAGGGCAAAATAGATGAGGACATAGTCAAGTTTGACTAAGTCAAGTTTGACTAAGTCAAGTTTGACTAAGTCAACATGCATTCTTGAGGAGGAAGAGATCACCTAAGTAAACCAGCTCAATGTGAACTAGGATCAGCCTAAGACACACATATGTAAACTAGATTGAAGATACCTAGTGTGAAAAGAGGCATTGGAGGTGGATTATTTTAGTTGACCAAGTCAACAATGCAGCCACAAGAGGAGGGAATCTAGCTAGGGAAGCGTAGTTTTGAAAGAGGAAGCTTCATGACGAAGTCACCTCAACATTGTGTGGGGTTTGGGGTGAGGGGGCTCACCAAAGATAAAATGAGGGCATAGCATCAAAGGAGATTCATTCATGTATTCATCTATCTTGGTCTAGAGACCAATTGCATACTTCAGCTGTTTAGCTGGAGTTGTTGCACTGCTTAGTGCAAGGAATTCCTGTGTGGGAATTCCATCCTCTCTTGAGATCAGCTTGCTTAAGGGATCAAAGGGGAGTGATTTGAGCTTCATTTCAAAATTTGGCTTAGGGCCATTCATTCATACTCAGCCACAACAAAGTCTCCTTCAGAAAACTACGTCCTTGATGCAAAGGCAATAGCAACAGTGTTGCATCCTTTGATATTGTGCTAGTATTTGAGGAGGAGGTACTCATTCCCCTCTGGGAGTTTGTTAGATAGGCCTTTGGCCATATTTATGTATTATTAAGCTATTTCATGTTATATTCAGCCATGTATAATACAAATATGCAGTAACTGCGTTATTTCTGCAGTTCTGCCTGTTATTCATGCATTTTGCTGGAATCCTTTGCCAGGTGTCTTGTTTTTATTGTATAAGAGTGTAAACCTCCATTTCTCTATTTCTTGATTAATATACATTTCATTTCAGACTTCATCATTTATTGTAGAAACCCTCATCATAATAACGAAATCCTTTCTTCAGTGCTTCTGGCATTATCTAGACTATGGGGTTTGGGGCATATTTTAGTTGTATTGACTTGGGAGATCTATTCATATGAGCTATAGTTATTTCTTTCACATATAATTCTGCATATGGACTTTATATCATGTCTTATAAGGGATCCAAGTCCCAGTTCTCACTTGTATAGCATTATTTTCTAAAGACATCAGTTTTATGCCCTGTATTGCTGAATTTCCCCACCCGGGAAGGAGAATATAGGCCAATATCTTGCTGGCGTTCTTCCATCTGCTAGTGTGATTTTATTTGACATATAATGAGATGCTCTTAATTTCCATTCTCATGGTTTTCTGAAGCTCCACATTGGTAATATCTTGAGATATTCCCAATAGTGTAGTTGTTCCTTTGTTGGGAACATTACAGTGGTTTAGGGTTTGGAAAGACTCTTATCTTATAAAAGGAAGAGGATGGAAACAAGAGAAGGTTGTTGAAGATTATTATTTCTGAAGGTATTTTCTACTCAAACATCCCTTGTTGGGTCTTCCTGTTCAGGAATCCCACCTCCTTCCTTGAGCAGCTCTTGGAGGAGTCTTGTGCTATCTTTTCCACATCAGGATTTTAGGCCAAGCCTCACCTTACACCTACATCACTGCTTCTATTGATGTTTGAGCTGTCCTTGTGAGTTTCAGCAGTGGAAGACACTAGATCTGCTCAGATCTAGCTTATACTAATGGCTCTTCTCAGTGAGTGTGTACCTCTTAGAAGAGTTCATTAGCTAATTGTGCTTCAGATCTACATATTGGCATCAGGCCAAATCATTCTCACAGGCTACAGTGAAATTCCTCTCCCTGGGCTGCGTTATCCGCAAGGAGAAGTTGCAGGGTGTTTTGTCTGCATTTTGGAGGAGAGATCTCCGGTGTTAGCGATCTTCCTCTCACTGTGGTGATCCATGGATTGGCCATCCAATCCAAGTTTGTTTAATATATGATCTATTGTACCATTTTATTATTTAGAAATTTTTGAATCATTCTGCAGATCTGCAACCTTAGATCTCATATCTATTATCTGTGCTTCATGTTTTGCACAAAACCCCAAGGGGAATGTATAGATCAGCATTTCTTGTACACAGATCTGTATTGGATCTAAATTTTTATGTACATATCTTCTCTAGATCTAAATATTAATAAACTGCTGCTTCAGCCCTAAAAATAACACTGTCATGGTTATGCAGTCTTTTCTCATGGTTGTAGCACCTCATTTCTGAGGACTTTTGGTGTATTGTCTCATTCTTTCTCTTGTACAATGTATGGGTTTTAATGTACATCTGATTTACTATTATAATACTTATTTATGAACCTCCATATCAGCCTCCTACTATGCTTCAATGGATTTTCGTTATTTTTGAAGCAACCCTTTGCATATAGCTGCAGCGCCTCTCCTTGGGTGATTTCCAGCTAGACTAGTTTGCGGGGGATCTATTTAACCCGCCTAGTCTAATTTTTTTTTTCTCTCCTTTTGGATTTAGATCTTAGATGAGCTGATATAAGGGATCCAGGAGCTGCAAACTAATTTCTATGCATAAAATTCTTAGAAGAGCATTATTTCAGCAGGCTTGCTGAGCTATTCCAGATTTTGAATATTACAATGGTATCAGAGCAAGATCCTTGGCTTAGCTTGTGGGCTTCAAGCCAAAGTGTTGTAAAACAAGGAGAAATTTCAAAATGATGGAGAGGATGAGATTTCTCTCATCAGTTTTCATACCTAAGAATAAAGAAACAGAGGAAGAGAGAAAGAGCAGTGAAATTCCTATGAAGTTTCAAGAGTAGGAAGATCTTTTGATCAGATCTACAAGATCTATACATGGGAAAAATTCTGAATCCTCATCTCATGGATATGTGGACTCAGCCATATCACCAAATCTTCAAAGTTCTGTCAGTAACTTCTTCATGAAGAGGAAGAAAGGAGTTGTACCCGAGAAGGAAAATTTTGGAGAGTATTTGTAGGCGTATGAGGCTCAACCTAAGGATTTCAAAGATAAAATGAACTTCTAAGGGTTATGTAATATCAAGGAGGACAAAGGCACAAAGGAGGAGCAGCATGGTGTGGGTAGGTTCTACCTATCTACCTTTCTACTGGAGTTGCTGCATAAGGGACTGTGCAGTCTAAGAGAGGGTTTACGCTCAGAAAATTGGAGAACAATAGATCTACTCATATATTAATCAAATATTCTTTAAGAACTGAGATTTAGTGTCCTTATACAAAATATAAGATAATCCGGCAAGGGTTTATTGTCAAACACTCTGCATACCAAATGTGATATTCAAAAATTACTGAATCACCACTACAACACTGAAGCACATGAGTGTAGAAGGTTTAAATATGTCTGATCTGATGTATATCCATCAAGGGCTTCCTCCCATGAAAATATGAACCTCTCAATCATAAGGAAACACTGCAACAGAGCCACCAAACCATGCACTAAGTACTGCCTCCAAAATAACACATTTCGTAGCTGGGATAGCACTGGGAATTTATGGGAAATGTGTGGTCTGATACCATTGATCTGAAATCATCTTTGGAGCTCTCCAAACAGGTCCCTCAAGTGAAGGAAATCTTCCTCCAATGAGAAACTAGCTCAGACACTGGGATTCAAATCCCTTCCACTGCTGCACCTTGCAACACTTCACAATCTCTAGAAAAAACTATGCTGATGAAGTAGGTTGAAGCTTGGCCTAAAAACTTGATGTGGAATGATGAATGAAAAATCTCCCAAGAGGCTCCTCAAGGAAAGAGGTGGGATTCCCCCTCGGGAACACCCGGTGCTAAACAACACTGCTACTCTGCTAAACAGCTAGAGAGAGAAAAAGTCTGAGTAGACATGAATAATAATCTAAGACATGAAGAATAATTCTGCCAGCCTCTTCCTTATATAAAACATGAGTTTTCTTGCCCTTGGCCCCTCTCAATTAGGTCATCTCTATCCAAATATACATCTGCCTCCAAAACTTCGTTATTCCTCCTTGGATTCTTCCTCCTCTAAAACTACGTTGTTGACTTAGTCAAAGCAGCTTGATTTTGTCCCTGTTCACACATGGAGGTGTTTTATTAGGCTTGAAAGAGTGTCCCCTTTCACATATGGAGTATTTTATTACTCCTTAGGAGACTCATGGGCTTTTCTTCCCATTTATTCACCGGCTAGAGCTAGTGCTAACTCTAATGTTCCATTTGGTTTGGAGGCTAAAATTTTGGAACATTACAGTCCTCTCCTCCAAAATATTTGCTTTTCCTCAAGAAAATGTATAAGGAGAGAAAAATTTCTCCCTTCTTCCTCATGTGGCCTCCCATCGATATCCTCCATCACTGCATCAAGAGAATTTGCGAATAAACTGTAATCCAATGTTTCCTCCCAAGTGTGCAAAACCAAATGGTCCACATCAATCAAACGTGGAAAGTGTGAATGGAAAATTTCTTGCTATCTCATGGCCTCCACAAAGTAGGAGTGATGATGATAATGGTGAATGAGTGCCTCCCTCACCCATGCTATCATCCAAATGAAATGAGTCACCCTCCAACATGGTAACTCATGAAAAGTCTCCTCCACCTTGTCCTCCAAAAATGTAGGTGGGCTAAATAAATGAACATGATAGGCAAGTGGGCCTATCCCATGTTATCATCCTCTCCATTGATGATAAGTTTAGAGGATACGCTACTCTCTAGTTGCAACATGATTTCCTTCCAATGGCAAGAATAATATTGAGTCTCCAAGGACCCTCCCTCCAAAGTCATGAGTCATGTCAACCCAAACCATTCCATACAAGATGAATGGCACATCATCACCACATGGCATCCAAATCAGAAAATTGCTAAATGTTATGTGAAATTTTGGATGATACATATGGTCTCTCTGGTGGATGCAGTGTAGTCCTTTCAACTGTTGATTCAGAGCATCAAGTGGCAAGTTTCTCTTCAAAGAATTTGCAGCTATGCATGTTAGCTCATCTACTATTAAGTATTAAGCTACAATATATACCAGCTGTGTACAATCAAAGAAATAAAAAACTTTCCCCAAGTCATGTAGAGATGGGTTATCAATAATACAATATTTGGCCCTAAAGTGACCATGAAACCCATAAATAATATTGCTCTCTTTTGTTGAAATGCACTGCTTACATATGGTGAGAAAATACAAATACTTAATAGAGTATTCACTAAGCACATAAATGTCTTTCGTACCATGCATCATGTGTGAGCTGAAAGTGAGGTCCATGTATAAGTTCCCCCATAAGGATCCCCTCATAAAAATCTGCAAGAAGAAGGGATACATATACTCCTCGGAACACTCCATCAATAAGAACGATCTCCCATGTATTAGCATTGTAGGCCCTAGTAATAAGGTTCCATGACTCCTACCTTCGACATTCCATATGCCAAAGCCATCCACCATCATCCTTCTATGTGAGAAGATCTCCTCCCTACATGGAAGTCTCTCATGATCCTTCAATGCTAAAGGGGAGCCTCCTTGCACCATGAGTGTTCCTCCCTTCTTTCCAGAAATATCATGAAAAGTATGGGAAAATTTCTGCCCAAACTCTCCCAAGTGCAACCACAGCAACAACAACTCTTGTTGTTTCCTCATATCTCCCTCATACAATCCATAGAGTAGAATCATGATGGTCAACTTGTATGATTCCCCAATAAACAATTCAGTCATGAAGTGCCTCCTCAAGTCCCCCAAGTGGTTCCTCCCACAAGAAGAGAAAAATTGTCATGTGGCAATCATGTTCTGCCCATGGTTCCTTCTGAAATGTACAACATATAAAATAGGGAGAATAATGCTCCCAATGGGCATCCTCAATCTCAAGCCACTCTCCAAACCAAGCTCCCCATGAACATAAACATATCAGCAACATATGGAAGAAAAGTATAATGAGAACAAGTTTCCAATTGACAACCGAAGAGTGAATCATAGTTCCACTCATGGAACCAGCAAAATGCATCCTTTGCCTCCATCAAAATAAGAAATAACAAGTGCTTTACCAACCACTTGTTTGCTGCCATATTCATCTCATAAGATGAAAACATGAAGTTACAAGATGGTGTCAATGGTGCACACCAAGAATCATGTGGCTTTCCCCAGAAACCATAAAAAATATAGACAAAATAAATGCTACAAGTACATCACCATACAATATGCAAGAAGAGATAATCCTTCTTGTTACATCATGCTGCTCAAATAAGTAAAATAAGTACAATAAAAAATATGAAATGATACCTCCTCCATTGTGCACTTGAGATGTTGAGCTGAAATGGCTCAACTGGAAAATCTCCCTCACCTCCAAAGAGTAGGGAAGTGGTTGTGACCTCCTCTTCATTAATATCTAGGCTATGCATCTCTCCATATGTTGATATATGTCATGCTGATTTCCCTCCCAAACGAACTCCTCCATCAAATGGAAATATGCATCAAAGTGCATAAAAGAGAAGTCCTCATGTGCTGCATGTATCAGCTTCTCCTTGAGGCTAGAAGATCTACTCAAGAAGATCCTACCATAGGAATAGATGACCACATAATCCACCATGTATCTCTCATCTCCATCCGGGTCATCAAGAATCATGCATGCGCTAAGATCCATGGAGTACTCTACCAAGAGCTGAGATATCCAATAAGGATCAATCCTCTTAAGAGATAGCACTGGTGATCTAGCATCTGAAGCTCTCCTCATGCTATTGCTTGCTACTTTGACATCCCCCATGCCAAAGTCTTCCTCCGGACTCTTCACCTCTCCAAAATCTAAGAGTGGTGAATCCAAAGACAAGATGTCTTCCATCAACTCCATATTAGGTGGCCTCCTAGGTGGAATACCTCCATATAGTGAGACATCAATGTCAAGAGTAGACTGCTCATATGGTTGGGCAACCTTGCCCTTGCTTTCACAGCGCAATATAGTCTACCTCCTATTTGCACTAGCTCTCTGAAATAGAGAAGGGTGTGTGCCTCTCATCACATGATGCTTCTCTTCCTCCCTACCTCATCCTTCCAACTGCAATGATGCACAATCATGCTACTCACTAATTGTGCTTGGACCTCCATGTATGAGATCCTAGGGAACTTCTTGCAAGGATACAAGAATCCCTCCTATTGGATCATGTGCTCCTCCTCCCTTTGCATGAGGTACTGGATGTGCTCTAGATGTGACAGTGTTGTTGCCCTATTCTTCCTCACTGTGTATGGGCATCATCTCAATAGTTGGATCCTCCTGTGAAAAGGAGATCCCCATGCCCTCTTGTTCAAGAATATGAACTGGAGGTCTTGCTTCCGGAAATAGGTAATGAAAGATGTCAGCTTCTCCCATGGTTTTCTGAAGTGGATTTTCCTCCATCACGTGCAAGGGTTTTGTTTTCTCAAGCTTTCCTTGCTCATGTGTCTTAGGAAGTTTTGCACCAAACCTCCCCACCAATGTTTCTATGAATCTTGCATAAGAGGGAGTGTTTGCATTCTTTAAAGAACAAGATTCAAAAATCCACCATGCATGAGCCTTACCTCTGAAATGCAATGTTGCAACTCTGATGGCTTCATCTTTAGAAATATGGTGCAGCTGCAAATAGGGTCTAGCTGCTTCACCCAAGCTTCAGCTGAACATGTAGGTGATCCAGCAAAAGTAGATAGGATAAATCTACCTACATCCTACTGCTTTCTCTTCTCCACCTGTATCTTTCAAAACTTTTGGAAATCAGTATGATCTCTAAACCTCTCAGTTTGAGATTCATACTCCTACAAAAAATCACTAAGAGTTCTCATCTTAGGAAATTTTCCTCCTCCCATCCATCTCAATATATCTCTGGGCACGTGACTGTGTTGTGCACCATGGAGTGTAGCTGCATTCTCACACTCACCATGTGCAAATCTAGATTCTAATCTAGATCCAACTCTCTTTGGAGATCCCATCTCCAATATCATTATCTTCAGCTCTCCTTGAAAGCTTTGCATAGATTGTGGAAGAAGCTTTGTAAGCCTATATCCATTTCTCTCTTCACATACTAAAGCTCTATAAATTATTTCCATCTCTCCTTATCTAAAATTTAATGGCCTGATATCCCCAAGCTGAGCCAAGACTGATGCTCCGATACCACTGTAATATTCCAAAATCGGAACATCTCATGAATCATGCACTAAAAACTCATTTTCAGAAATATATGAAATAAAATACTAAAATTGACTCTTGGATTCCATATAAAAATAAATATACAACCTAAATCCAAGAATAGAGCTAAAAAAAATCAAACTAGGTGGGTTAAACAGATCTCCCACACCTAGGATTGCCAAAATGTGTCAAAACCCCAAGACTGCAAAATACCGGAGTTGCTGCATAAGGGACTGCATAGTCTAAGCGAGGGTTTACACTCAGAAAATATGAGAACAATATATCTACTCATATATTAATCAAGTATGCTTTAAGAACTGAGATCTAATCTCCTTATACAAAATACAAGATAACCCAGCAAGGGTTTCTTGTCAAACACTCTGCATACCAAATGTGACATTCAGAAATTACTGAATCACCACTGAAAAACTAAAGCACGTGAGTGTAGAAGGCTGAAATATTTCTGATCTTATGTCGATCCCTTGGGGGCTTCCTCCCATGAAAGGATGAACCTCTCAATCACAAGGAAACACTGCAACAAAGCCACCAAACCATGCACTGAGTAATGCCTCCAAAATAACGCATTCCCTAGCTGGGATAGCGCTGGAAATGTATGGGAAATGTGTGGTCTGATACCAAAGATCTGAAATCAGCTCTAGAGCTCTCCACACAGGTCCCTAAAGTGAAGTAAATCTTCCTCCAATGAGAAACTAGCTCAGACATCGAGATTCAAATCCCTTCCACTGCTGCACCCTGCAACACTGCACAATCTCTGGAAAAAACTGCGCTGATGAAGTAGGATGAAGCTGGGCCTGAAAACCTGATGTGGAATTATGAATGAAAACTCTCCCAAGAGGCTCCTCAAGGAAAGAGGTGGGATTCCCACTCAGGAACACCCGATGCTAAACAACACTGCTACTCTGCTAAACAGCAAGAGAGAGAAAAAGTCTGAGTAGACATGATAATAATATAAGACATGAAGAATAATGCTGCCATCCTCTTCCTTATATAAAACATGATTTTTCTTGTCCTTGGCCCGACTCAATTAGGTCATCTCTATCCAAATATACATCTCCCTCCAAAACTGCGTTATTCTTCCTTGGATTCCTCCTCCTCTAAAACTGTGTTTTTGACTTAGTCAAAGCAGCTTGATTTTTTCCCTGTTCACACAGGGAGGTGTTTTATTAGGCTTGAAATAGTGTCCCCTTTCAAATATGGAGTATTTTATTCCTCCTTAGGAGACTTATGGGCTTTTCTTCCCATTTATTCACCGGCTAGAGCTGCTGCTAACTCTAATGTTCCATTTAGCTTGGAAGCTAAAATTTTGGAACATTAAAGTGATCCATAAATAAATATCATCTCCAATGTGGTATCAAAACCATGGCTACCAAATCTGGAACATCTAGCAAGGCATGACTAGAAAATGCATTTTCCAATAATGGCTGCTACAGGAATTGAAACCAGGACCTGGATCCCTTAGAACAATGTGTCTAAGTGCTAAATCCAAGAGGAGGCTCCAAAGAAATCCTTCTAGGTGAGTTAAACAGATCTCCCACACCTATTTGTCCTCAGAAAAGTGCTCGATGAGGGACTGCAACAATGTATGAACATATAATGGAATGATAGCATTATTATAATGAGCCATCACACATGAAGATGCAAATAGAAAACCAATGTATAATATAGCAGCAAGAGAGTACAATTCTTTGAGGAATCAATCACTCAAGCTTGGAAATGAAAGCCTCAACAAGACATGTACATCAAATATAACTAAACACTGCTACACAATTATGCCCAATCTATGACTGCATAGTTTATATGGAGACACTGCAACATACAAAATGTAAATACAATGATATTAAAATATGAGCTCAAGAAAAGAGGGGGAGTAAGCTATCAACCCCTAAAATTAGCAATACAACAATCCTTAAGAAGGATTGGCTGAAATACATGTACAAATGGCAAATCTGCAAATTTCCAGAGTTGCAGGGTAGTAGCTGCAACACAGAACTGAAACAATATGGAGATGGTTGAATAAGATGTCCAATATGCAAAAAACCTCCTCCAATGGATCTCTCAAGTGATAGGCTGATCCTATCTCTAAATATCTTTCCCTCCAAGATGCTGGTGCAAGCTCTCACTGCAAATGCACTCTAGAATAACACAGTCAAGGAGCTGGACTGCACTATAGGAGATAGGTAATGTTTAGCCTGGTGCCAATGATCTTCAATATGCTCTGAAACCTTCTTCACTAACCTCCTAGAGGAATATGAGCTCCCTCCTCTGAAATATGAGTCAAGGAAAGGTGTTGTGGAACCCTCCACTGCAACACCCAACAACACTACATTATACTTTAGCAGAAATAACGCAGTAACTGATGGAAGTGGCTTTGGCCTTGAGCCAAGATGTGGAGAAATGAAGTGCAATCCTTCAAGAGGCCTCTCAAGAAGGAGAAGAATTCCTAAGCAGGAATCCCTCATGCTAAACAACACTGCAACTCAGCTAAACGGCCGGAGACTACAAATAGTCTGAACAGACAAATAATCAAATGATCCAAGATGTCTCATTATGGCTGCCTCTTCCTCCCTTAAGCAAGTGAATGTCTCTTTGCCCTGGACTCCACACATTAGGGTTTCTTCGACAAAGAATATGCCTCCATCTCAAACTGCGTTGTCTTCTCATGCAAGCTACACCCTCTTAGGCAGTGCTGTTGACTTGGTCAAAATTGACCTTGTCCTCATGCATTTTCCCCTTTTCACAATGGAAGGTGCAAAATTAAGCTACTCCATTGATCCATTTCACACTATGAGGGATTTTATTCCTACTCATGGGATTTTTACCCATTTTATTCACCTCCTATATGACATAAGAAAAATTAATATTCCAATTTGCTACTTGTAAATTTTGGAATATTACAGTCCTCCCCTCTCAAAGATTGCTTGTCCTCAATAAATTGCAAGGATATACTAAATTTTTTCCTCCTCTTCCTATAGCATCCATTTATGATGATCTCCTCCAAGTAAAGTGATGTTATCTCATCAATCAAGCCCCCACATTTCTCCTCCTCAACATGCAAGTTAGCTATCAAGCTATCATCATGTGAAATAATCAAGAGGATGACAAAGTGATGTCTAGAGGTCTCTTTGAAGAATGGGATCCAAAATATAATGGGAAATATCTTTCGCATATGGATCCTCCATCTCCAAGCTATTAGCCATGCAAAATGAGTTACCTCCCAACTAGGAAACTCCTGAAAACTATCCTCCACCTTTGGCTCCAACAAAGTATGTGGGATGAAAATCTACACATGGAAGAAAATGTAGCCTACCCCACACTACCCATATCTCCACTTCAGATAAGTGTAGAGTGTCTGTTGATCCTGGGCTACAATAAGGTTTCCCTCAAGTGGCAAGATGAGGACTAGATCTCCAAATACCTCTCCTCCAACGCTGGAAATCATGTTGGCCCAAACATCCCCATATATTATGAGTTGGAATTCATCATCATGTGGCATCATATCCATCATATGGATCACCTCATAAGGAAACAAATGTGTTTCTCTAGTGGCCATACCATCTCCCATGTTCCCGTTAGAACATGTAGTGCAAAAATTGTGGGAGGATTCTCCCTCAAAGGACACATTCACCTAATATGTCTCTCTCTCAAGCATGCTCCTCATAAAGATAGAAATAATAGAGCCATAGGGAGAAAAAATGAGAATCATGCTTGCTGCCATGTGTAACAAATGAGAAGGACAATGGTCCCTCAAGTGCAACCAATGCAGCTTGACCCTCAACTACAATAGAGACTAATAAAATGAGTGGCTTCTCAACCACTTTCCTGCTGCTCCAATCTCCTCATAAGTATGGAGGAGGTGAATAATGTAAGTTATATAATGAGCATGTACTCCATAATATCTATCTTCCCCAAGTCCTCCTAGGGAATGGCCATAAATCCTACTTATGGCCTCAACTAGACCATGAAGTCTAGAAAAAAAAATGCTCCTCCTTGGAGCAACATCTTGAACATATATGTTTAAGGGAAATACATCATATAAATAAGCATGTAAACAATAATCACCCTTACTATATGTTCTTCTCATACAAATGGAGTGGCTCATAAATGAGTCTCCTCTCATTCTCAAAGAGAAAAGATGTGGTTGTGCTAACTCTTCTAAAGAGTTATATCTCTCCTCCATCTCAATCTGGTCCATGCATCTCCTCATATGTTGATATATCTCATCCTCAATTCCCATCCAAAAATACCCCCCCATGAGGGTGTGGTATGCTCTCAAAGAACAAGTGGGGCTGAAAAGGAAATCATCCTGAGCTGCTTGTAGAAACTTATTCTTGAGCTTGGAAGATCTAGGAAAGAAGATCCTACCATGATATAAGATGACCCCATCTCTAACTGAATATGCCTCCTCATGCAATGGGCCATCCAATATCATACAAGTAAAAATATCCTTGGAATACTCCACCAACACCTGAGAGCTCCAATATGGATCTATCCTCCATAGTGACAACGCTGATGATCTCTAATGAGAAGCACCTGCCATATGGTCACCATATTCTTGGAAATATCCCATGCCAAAGATGCAATTTGGAAGGTTGTTTTACTTCCCCTACTTCTTCTACCACAATGTATAATCTGAAATGTGAGTGGGTAAAAGTGATGTTGAGAGAATTCCTCTCTCCTCCTTGAGTCTTCCCCAGATTCTCAGCGTTGTACTCAGCTCTCCCAAGGTTTCCACCCTCCTAGAATCAATGAGTGTTGCCCCAACATATGAAGCATCCATCCTCCTCTGGTGGTCCAGTGATCTCCCTGGTAAAATGTATCCATGCAATGAGACATCCTCAAGAAGAGATGACTGAATATATGAATGGAGAAAACTCTCCATGCTTCCACTGTGCAATCCAATCACCTTATTAGGTGCATAAACCTCCAAAAATGGATAGGGATGTGTACTCCTCATCTCATGATGTTGGATCTCCTCCCTACCTCCTCCTTGTGTCTCCCTGGTTCCACACCTCCTCAACAATGGCACATGTAGAACATGAGTTGTGCCTTGATCTCCACACATGAGATCCTAGGGACTTCCTTGCAAATATGCAAGCATCCCTCTACTTGGAGAAAGAGCTCCTCCTTCCTCTGCATGAGGTGCTAGATCAAATCTAGATATAACAGCGTTGTTGACCTCAATCTCTGCAACATGAGTGGGCAACTCTCCAATGATTGGTTGCTCAAAATTGTGAGAATAAAGTTTTTAGCCTCCTCCATGGTTTTCTGAAATGGAATTGTGTTTCCATGCAAGGGTTTTGTTTGAGTTTTCTTGTTTAGTTCTACCATAGGTGCCTCATGAATCCTACCATCAAGTATTTTCACTAAGGCATTAGTGAAACTTGCATAAGATGTAAAATTGACGTTCTTCAAAGAAAAGGATTCAAAGATCCACCAGGAATAGGCCTTACCTCTCAAATGCAGCACTACAACTTTAATGGCTTCATATTCAAGAATGTGGTGCTGCTGCAAGAAGGTATCTAACTCCTCCACCCAATATTTGGCTGAACATGTAGGTGAACCTTCAAAGATAGATAGAAGAAATATATCCTATTGCTCTCTTCCTTTCACCTTCATCTTGAAAAACTCTTAAAAACTGAGATGATCTCGGAATTTCTGAGTTTGAGACTCATACTCCTTTAGGAAATAACTAATATTTTTCCTCCTAGAAACCTCTTCTTCTCTTTCCATCTCCTTCCTAGTAATCCTGGGCATGTGACTGCGCTATTCATGATGGTGTGTAGCTGCTTGCTCACACTCCTCATGTGAAAATATAGAGTTTTCCTCTGGTTCAAATCCTCTTGGAGAATCTACATACATCTCCCTCCTAATCTCGTTGAATTCTTCATGAATAACATGTACAGATTTAGGAAGAAGCTTGGTAAGCTTATCCCCTTTTTCTTCTCCAAAAGATGGAGTTTTTTTCCTACTTATTTCTTTGTCTCCTTCTTGATGAGAATAGGAAGTGCAGGGTTCTTCCTCTTGTTTTTGCTTATCCTCCTTGGGGAGGTTCTTCATGGATCTAAAATATGATGAGATAAAACCCATCATCTTAATTCTTCTTATCTCTTGGGCTTAGACTCACAGGCTGAGCCAAGACTATGCTTTGATACCATTGTAATATACCAAACCTAGAACAGCTAGCAAGGCATGACTGGAAAACACATTTTCCAGTAATGGCTGCTACAGGAATTGAAACCAGGACCTGGATCCCTTAGAAAAATGTGTATAAGTGCTAAATCCAAGGAGAGGCTCCAAGGAAATCCTTCTAGGTGGGTTAAACAGATCTCCCATACCTAGTTGTCCTCAGAAAAGTGCCCAATGAGGGACTGCAACAATGTATGAACATACAATGGAATGATAGCATTATTCTAATGAGCCATCACACATGAAGATGAAAATATTCAACCAATGTATAATATAGCAGCAAGAGAGTACAATAATTTGAGGAAACAATCACTCAAGCTTGGCAGTGAAAGCCTCAACAGGACATGTACATCAAATATGACTAAACACTGCTACACAATTATGCCCAAGCTATGACTGCGTAGTTTATATGGAGACACTGCAACATAAAAAATGTAAATACAATGATATGAAAATATGATCTCAAGAAATGAGGGGGAGTAAGCTCTCAACCCCTGAAAATAGCAATACAACAATCCTTAAAAAGGATTGGCTGAAATACATGTACAAATGGAAAATCTGCAAAATGTCGGAGTTGCAGAGTAGCAGCTGCAACAAAAAACTAAAACAATATGGAGATGGCTGAATAAGATGTCCAATATGCAGAAAAGCTCCTCCGATGGATCTCTCAAGTGATAGGCTAATCCTATCCCTAAATATATTTCCCTCCAAGATGGTGGTGCAAGCTCTCACTACAAATGCACTCTATAATAACGCAGTCAAGGAGCTGGACTGCGCTGTAGGAGATAGGGAATTTTTTGCCTGGTGCCAATGATCTGAAATATGCTCTAAAACCTCATTCACTAACTTCCTAGAGGAATAGGAGCTCCCTCCTCTGAAATATGAGTCAAGGAAAGGTGTTGTGGAACCCTTCACTGCAACACCCATCAACACTACGTTATACTTCAATAGAAATAACACAGTGACTGATGGAAGTGGCTTTGGCCTTGAGCCAAGATGTGGAGAAATGAAGTGCAATACTTCAAGAGGCCTCTCAAGAAGGATAACAATTCCTAAGCAGGAATCGCTCATGCTAAACAACATTGCAACTCAGCTGAACAGCAGGAGACTACAAATAGTCTGAACATACAAATAATCAAATGATCCAAGATGTCTCACTATGGCTGCCTCTTCCTCCTTTTATGCAAGTGAATGTCTCTTTGCCCTGGACCCCACACATTAGGGTTTCTTCCACAAAAAATATTCCTCCCTCTCAAACTGCGATGTCTTCTCATGCAAGCTACACCCTCTTAGGCAGCGTTGTTGACTTGGTCAAACTTGTCCTTGTCCTCATGAATTTTCCCCTTTTCACACTAGAAGGTGAAAAATTAAGCTACTCCATTGATCTCTTTCACACTATGAGGAATTTTATTCCTGCTCATGGGATTTTTTAGACATTTTATTCACCTCCTAGATGACATAAGAAAAAATTAATATTCCAATTTGCTGCTTGCAAATTTTGGAATATTACACACTGCATGTGCAATGTCTGGTCTAGTACAGACCATTGTATACATCAGGCTACCCACTGCACTTGCATATGGAACATAGGACATATCCTCCTCTTCTTCTTTTGTCTTGGGACACTGTTCAACAGACAACTTTGTACCTACAGGAATCAGAACATTCACCGGTTTACTATCCAGCATATTGAACCTCTGCAATATAGTCTCAACATACTTCCTCTGGTTTAACCAGAGCTTCCTCTTTGCCCTATCTCTCTTAATTTCCATGCCCAAAATATAGTTTGCAGCACCAATATCCTTCATGTAGAATTTGGAGAACAGTTGGGTCTTCAAATGTTGGATAATTCATTTTTCATTTCCAATCAACAACATGTCATCCACATACAAGACCAAATAAATAACACGGTCACCAATTAATTTAAAATAAACACAATGATCCTCCTTGCTTATGGTGAAGATAAGTCCCCATATATAGGTATAAAATTTCTGATACCACATCCTTGGTGACTGTTTTAACCCATACTGAGACTTCTTTAACCTGCATACCAGTTCTTTCTTCCCCTTCACCATAAAGCCTTCAGGTTGTTTCTTGTAGATCTCCCCTTCCAGATCCCCGTGAAAAAATGTTGTCTTCACGTCCATCTGTTCTACCTCAAAATCAAATGCAGCAGCAACAAATAAAAGTACTCTAATAGAAGTAACTTTGGCAATAAGAGAAAAAATATCACCAAAATCAATTCCCGACACCTGGGAATAACCTTTTGCTACCAACCTAGCTTTTTATTTCTCCACCTTGCCTTCTACATTCATCTTCTTCTTAAACACCCATTTTCTCCCGATGGGTTTCCTTCTAGCCAGCAACTCCACCAGATCCCATGCCTTTTTTTTATGCAAGGATGCCATTTCATCAACCATGGCCTCCTTCCATAGTTTTCCATCCTCTGAATCTAATGCCTCCCTGACGGTTCTGGGATCATCATCAGTTATAGTTAAAGCAAAATTTGAATAGAAATCATATGGACTATACCTTTCTGGTTGTCTTCTTTCCCAAACTGTTCTTCTCACAGCTGGAGTTTGCAGTTCTTCCTCTTCTCGAGTCTTCTTCTCATAGTAGAGTTTGGATTCATCCTCCTTTAGCTCAAACTCTATCTTCAAAGTTCCTTTTATAGGACTTCATGTTCAACAACATCTTTCACCTCTCTAAACACCACATCTTGAAGCTATATTAAGAACCTTTCCTTGTTTCCGTGTTCCAAAGCTTGTAACCTTTTAAACCATCCTTATACCCAATAAAGATGCACCTTTCATATTTATTATCCAACTTGCTCCTTTTCTCCTTTGGAACATGTACATATGCATCACATCCAAATACCCTCAGATGTGAAAGACAGGGTTTCTTACCAGTCCATACCTCATGTGGAGTCTTATTCTCCAACGCTAATGAAGGTTATCTATTAACCAAGTAACATGTAGTCTCCACTGCCTCTGCCCAAAATTCTTGTCCTAACCCGATACCACTAAGCATGCTTCCTGCCTTTTCCATCAACGTTATGTTCATTCTTTCTGCAACTATGTTTTGCTGAGGTGTGTATGGAGTATTATTCTGTCATGCTATACCATAATTCTTACAGAACTCTTCAAATTCCTTCTTCCAGAACTCCCCACCATTATCTATCCTCAGCACCTTTATCTTCTTCTCTATCTGGTTTTCCACCAGAGCCTTAAATTATTTAAATCTTTCAAAGACTTCAGATTTCTTCCTCAAGAAATATATCCATGTATTCCTTGAGAAGTCATCTATGAATAAGACATAGTACATAGACTTACCCAGTGATGGAACCGACATAGGTCCAAACACATCACTGTGCACAAGCTCTAATATCTGGTTCGCCCTCTTAGCACTAGAAGGAAAACTCACATGATTATACTTCCCATATACACAATGTTCATAGAAATCAAAATCCAGAGGGCTATTAGACATACCTTCTACCATACCATTTCCATGCAATATCTGAAGGCCCTTCTCTCCAATATGTCCAATCCTTTGATGCCATAGCATGGTCTTTTCTCCAGAGACCGCTAGGCTTTCTGTTCCACTTTCGTGAATGACAGAACTATTGCACCCATCAATAACAGTGCTTCCCTGAAGCTTGTATAGAGTTCCAATCCAAACTCCCCGCATTAATACCAGTGCTCCCCGAACCATCTTATAGGTATATTTATCGAACATTTTTTTTACACCTGCATCATCCATATTGCTTATAGAAGTTAGATTTTTGGCCAATGCAGAAATGTGTAGAACACCAAGAAGTGTTCTAATCCTTCCACCTTGCAACTTCAGCTTAAATTTTCCACATCCGACGATTCTGGCCTTCCTATCATCCCCTAAGAAGATGACACCGCCATCATATTTCTCATACTCGCAGAATCACTCCCTATGGGGAGTGAAGTGAAAGGATGCACCCGACTCAATCAACCATGACTTATGATCTACATGTGTATTTGAAGAAGAAGCCAAATACACATCTCCACCTTCATCTGAGGTGGTTTTTGCCTCTAAAAAAGGAGCATCATCAGATCCTTTTCCTTTCTCATGAGCTTTAGATCTACAGTCCTTTTTGTAGTTCCCTTCATTTCTGCATTTCCATCACACCTTTACAAACTTTCCAAGAGATTTAGATCTCCCTCTAGATTTAGATCTCCCACTTGAAACCTTATTCTTTTTTTTGTTCTGGGACATTCCTCGTATAGATAAGGCATCTCTATTCTGACCCTCCATATTTCTCTGTCTCATTTCCTCTGACAGTAAGGCTGAGACATTGTCATCAAAATTCAAGGTAGTTGTATTGCTACCTATTGCAATAACTAGACTGTCCCACGAGTCTGGTAGAGAACAAAAAAAACTGATGCACTTATCTTCATCTGAGATTTTAATATCAATAGATGACATCTGACTTAACACAATATTGAAGGCGTTCAGATGCTCTTTCACCAAGTCTCCATCCTTCATCCTCAGGTTATACAGCTTTTTCCGCAGGAACAATTTATTCACCAGAGACTTAGATTGGTAAAAATTCCCAAGTTTGTCCCACAAATTATTCACCGTAGCTTCCCCAGATACATTCAATAATACCAAATCTACAACACACAACCGTATTGTGCTCTTTGCCTTCTGATCCAACTTCTTCTAGTCTTCATCTAACATTGTCATTGGCTGGATCTACCGCAATCCACTGGTATTTATCCACCAGCAGATCCTCCATCTTGAGCTTTCACAACTCAAAACTCTGACCATTGAATTTCTCAATCTCTATAATTCCACTACTCACCATCTTCTTTCACCACAAGAATCGATCTCGCAGATCTTCCACTGAATAGGGTCTACTACAGGCCTAAGAAAAAAACCCTCAGCAGCAAAGGCGTCCCCTTAAAGCCTAAATAACTCCAATACCAAATTTATGCTTTAACCCTGAACATAAATTATCTGCAAACGAATCTTAAAAACAAAAAATAAACAATAGCGAGAGCATAAAACATAAAACAGATATACATATTGATTTTCCCCTGGATCCTAAATTGGGACAACCAGCTTGATTTTTCATTATATTCCTTTTAGTGTTACAACACATATATATACATGCTGAAGCATACATAAAACCCAATGCATTAACCCTAGATTTGAACATAACCATAGTTCCCTTGACCAAATCTACAAAATACTAGGGGCTGAAAACCATCATGCCCAAACACCATGTGCAAACCCAAGCACAAAACCATGGGTGGGTCCGCCCACCGAAAAATAAGGTCCAATTTTTTTTTCCCAGGGCGTTGCCCTGGACCCTGAACAGGGGGGGCTATCGCCCCCCCTGTGACCCCCCCCACGCGTGACTAGTCGTGGAAAGAATATAACACATACCCAATAGATTATTTGTGCATTTTAGCATAGCCCATAGGATTTACTTATTTGTACCTAAAACCATTTTATATTCTTAGAAAGAGAGCAGAGTGGTCTCACCTTCCAGCTAGGTTTTCTGCTAAAAGGGTTTCCCAGGATATATCTTGTGTTAATTGTGGTTTGTGGGTTTTTATTCCCTTGTTCTCTATTTTTTGCATAAATTTTATTTTCATACATATGAAATAAAAACAAATTTCATAGATCCATAAATATAAAGAGAAATAAATATACATAGTGTATATTTCATATTTTTAAGTATAATTTTATCATATTTGTTGCAATAAACTAGTTAGTGGAATGTCCATGGCAGTTTATGGCCCTTGTGAAGTATATTATAGAGATAACATTATGGAACTTTTGTTATATAATTGTGTAAATATTTATGCCTTCTATGTACGAAAGTTGGATAATCTTCCGTATATTCTTTCTTGAGGTCCATATGGGTGAACATACTAGAATAATATAGTATAAGCATATTAATGTGTTACATAGACCATCGGGTGACCCTCCAAGGGAATTATAGAAATAATGTATATTTTTGTTGTTTAAATTAATATGTGAGGTAGGTTTTTGCATAGTAATCACTAATGTGTCAATTCTTAGGAGAGATAAGGACTATTAACAATAAAGGGTAAGATCTAATATTTGTCTATAATTTGACTAGCTAGTAGAGGAAACACCAAAGGTGCTAAAGGGAAGTGGGTTGACTATTTAGTGGGTTTTGGGGGGTGATGAGAATATATACACCTATGAGGAAGAAATACTTAGGTGGGGAGTGAGAACATTCTCTTTGTCACAAAAAACAAGGGGGTTCTCACCTATTTTTCTTAGTATAATGATAAGAATCATGCTAATAAAGCATTATAGATAGATGTGATGGCCTTTAAGTCAAGAACATAATGGAAATTTGGATTATAAATGAGGATTAATGAAAAATGATGAGGATGGAATGGATTATCATGATCATATATGTGATCCAACATGTTAATGGTTCTAACCTAGACAACCTCCATCGTGGAAGGGAAAAGGTCAAGAGAGGAGATTATTTTGAAAAATAATCAAATAAAGTTTCAAAGAGAAAGAAGATCAATTATATTTCCACTATGACTTAAGGATGCAACGTAACCTACGACAAAGTTTTATGGTAAGATGTAAAGGAGAATGGTAAGGGTATGTTTTTTGAAAGATGAGATCGTTGATATGAACTCCCTAATAGAGTAATAAAATTGTAGTGTACAAATGGATTCATGCTATCATGCATAATGTGAAGGAAAGGATAGAGAAACACCCAAATAAAAAAAAAATATATATATATAATGGGAGAAATAGGAAAGTGGAATCGTCGCCTTCTTTTAGGATAAACAAAGAAAACCTAAGGAGATCATGAAATAAGGAAATAAAGTGAGTGAGAAGGCCAAAAAGTTAATTACGGTTTTGTTTCTTTATTATGTTAACCTATAGTTGTATATTATTAAGGTACTTCACTTAAATATTAGGTTATATTTTTCTAGAAAATTAAAAAATGAAATTAAAATAACAAATTATGATTTATTTATCAGGATTTACTCTAATAATCTAGAATGAAAAATCAAAGAGAAGTATAGGAGGAAATCACCTATAGTTTTTATTTTTTTAGGTATTCAAGATACATGTGATGAAGGAGAGCATTGTAAAAGATCTCTAATAGTGTTCCATGTCACATATGCTTGTAAAAACACTACTAATATTTTGTGAGACAAGACTTTACATTATCTTTGATACAAATATATGTATGTGTATGCTTGCATACATTTAAGCTAAATATACTAACACAAAATATACATCAATGATAAAAATAAGTAAAGATACCCTAGTTTTGTCGAAATACATAATACCTCCCTTTGAGTAGCTATAATAGAATCTCTTTTGAGATTGTAGATTTTAAATTTTCAAGGTATGAATGGAGTTGTATTAAAAAATATTCCCTGGGGAAAATCACCAATATTCACTTTTGGAGAAAATTTTACTAGATATAATAGGTACAAGAAACCCAAAAGTATGTATAAGGTGAAATATCGGGATGTTCCACTAATCCAATTGTGTACTTATAAATAAAATTTCAAGGAAGAAAAAAATTATTCCAAGAACCTTCACAAATATGAATTAAATAGTATAAATAGAGAATGGAATGACCTAAATGCATAAGTATACATTAGGTTAGTTGTTGGAGGGTAGAAACCATATGGAATATTCATAATACTTAATCTCACTAAAAAATGTAGATCATGGAATAAAACATTATAGGTTTTGAAGCCAAAATTGTCTCTTGCTTATGCATTGTATAGATCACACAGGAAATATATTTTATAATATGTGGCACACTTGATGTAATGCACCAGATATGGTTAAGGATTCTTTACCCATGTTGACTCCATTAATAGAAATCAAAAATGTGTTTAGGATGTTCTGGACCCAAAATGAAGCCATAAAGTTATGAAGTACTCCAAATACATTTTTTCAGGCGAAAGGGAGAAAAACCAACAACTAAAAGAGATAAATATCAATAAAAAGAATAAATCCAATGGTCCTTCCAAAGAAATATATTCTTGATATGTCACACATACAGGGTAAGATAGGGGGAGCTCAAGAAATATTCTCCATTATGGAATAATAGTTTAGGGATATGTTGATGGTGTAGGATTCTTCCAACATACAGGTGGTCTCCCTGATGTGAAGTCTCAATTAGACCTTTGTAATATTCCAAATCAGGAAAATGCTACAACAATGAGAATATCTCAAGATATTCTAAAGTTGGAGACCTAGAAATATGCAAACACAATAATGGAGTAGTAGCAACATTCAAATCATAGAAATGTGAGAGAAATCCATAGCCTTCTCATTAAATAATAGTAGCAATAAATAAATACAAGATCTTGAGGAAAAAGGTTACTCAAGATAGGCAATGCTCAGCCTCAAGAAACAAGTACAAGATACATGATAAAATACTGCTACACATGTGTGCCCAAGCTATGACAGCATATTTTTATAGAGAAACTGCATGCTACATATGTCAAATACATGAATATATCAATATATGGCCCAATACAACATTGGGAGTGAAGATATCAGCTCCCAAAGACTACCTCATGTCAATCCTGGAAGGATTGGCAATAAAATACAAAAACTGCAAAATGCCGGAGTTGCTGGGTAGCAATAGCAACTCAGAAATAGAACTGGATGGAGATGGTTGTAGATGATGCCGAAATTGAATATGCCTCCTCCAATGGATCTTTTAAATGAAAGGCTGATCCATTCACCAAAGATCTCACCCACCAACAATCTACAAGAGCACTACTGCAAATGCTTCAATATAAATAACGCAGTCACTAAATGGAACTGCGCTGTAGGGGAAAGAGAATGGATTGGCCCAATCCCAAGATCTGAAATCAGCTCTAAAAGGCCTCCAAACTGATATCTCAAAGGAAAGAGAAACTCCTCCTCTGAAAATAGCTGATGGAGGTGGTGTAGTGAACCCTCACTGCAACACCTAGCAACACAACATTATTCTGCTGCAAAAATAATGCTGTCTTGATGGAGGATGGTTCGCCTCAAGCCTGGATGTGAGGAAAACCAGTGCAATCCCTCAAGAGGCCTCTCAAAAAGGAGAAGGAATCCTCAACAGGAATTCCCCTGGCAACTCTTGCTAAACAACAAAGAATGCACAATTCTTTTAATAGACAATGAGATGAATAATACAAGCATGAGTAACAATGACTACCTTGCCCTCCTTTTAAACAAGTGAAAGCTCTCTCTCCATGGGCCCCATCCATTAGGGTTTCCTCCGCCAAATATCCTCTTCCTCATTCACACTGCGTTGTCTCATAAAGTGATCCACTCCTCCTATGGCATCGATGTTGACTTGGTCAAACATAACCTTGTCTTCATGCATTTTCCCCTTTTCACACTTGAGGGTGCAAAATAAAGCTACTCTGATGATCCCTTCCACATTATGAGGGAATAAAATAAGCATGGGCCTCACCCATTTATTTAGCTGCTAAGTGATAAAAGAAAAATTTTAATATTCCATTTAGCTATGAGCTAAAATGGGAATATTACAGTCCTCCCCTCCCAAATGTTGCTTATTCTCAAGCAACTGCAAGGATAGAACTGAAGAATCTCCACCCAAGGCATGGATTCTAAAATATGTTGAGGAACATCTTCCTCATGTAGATCCTCCATCCCCCAAGCAATCATCCATACAAAGTGAGTTACCTCCCAACATGGCAACGCCTAACAATCATCTTCCACCTTTGTCTCCTACAACATAGGTGGGCTGAAAATCTGATCTTGGTAGAAAAAATAGCCTACCCCACATTGTCCTCCTCTCCACTTAGGATAAGTGTAGAGTATATGCTGATCTTTGGCTACAATAAATTTTCCCTCCAGTGGCAAGATGAAGACTAGACCTCCAAGGATCTCTTCCCCAACGTTATGAAACATGTTGTCCCAAATCACCTCATATGTGATGAGTTTGAAGTCACCATCATATGGAATCCAATCAATCATATGGCTCACCTCAAATTGAAACAAATGTTTTGTTGTAGTGGCCACATGTTCTCTCATGCTCCCATTAGAACATGTAATGCAAATAATGTGGGAGATTTCTCCCCAAAAGGACATATCCAACCAATGTGCCATTCCCCCAAACATGCTCTCAACAAACATAAAGACAACAACAACATAATGAACCATAATGAGAACCATGCTTCCTGTCATGTGTAGCAAGGGAGAAGGACAATGGTCCCTCCATTGTAACCAATGTAGTTTGACCCTCAACCGCAAAAGAGTGTGACAAAAATTGTGGCTTCTCGACCACTTGTTTGTTGTCCTACTCTCCTCAAATGTATGGATAAAGTGAATAATGTATGGTGCAAGGTGAGTATGTCCTCAAAAATACATTTCCTCCCCAAGTCCTCCTAGGGAGTGGTCACCAATAGTGCTCATGGCCTCAAGTAGACCATGGGGTCTAGAAAAAATAATTCTCCTCCTTGGAGCAACATCCTGTACATATATGGTTAAGGGATGAATATACAAATCATCATGCAAATAAACAATACCCTCACCATAAGTTTTGCTCATGCAAATGGAGTGGCTCAAAATTGATGCTCCTCTCATCCTCAAAGAGAAAAGAGGTGGTTGTGCTAACTCCTCCAAAGAGTTATGTATCTCCTCCATCTTCACATGATCTCTGCATCTCCTCACATGCTGATCTGTCAATATCATGCAAACAAGATGATCCTGGGAATACTCCACCAAAAACCCGAAGCTCCAACATGGATCTATCCTCCATAGTGACAGCGCTGATGATTCCTCATGAAGACATATTTCATATGGTCATCTCTTTCTTTGACATCTCCCATGCCAAAGATGCAAGTTGAAAGGTTGTTATCCTTTTCCTATTGCTTCTGCCACAGTGTAGAATCTGAAATGAGAGTGGGTGGAAATGATGTTGAGATAATGGCTCTCTCCTCCTTGAGTCTATCCAAGACTCTCAACATTGTGAAGTTATCTCCCAAGGTCTCCACTCCTCTGAAATCAAGGAATGGTGCCTCAACATGTGAAGCATCTCTCATCATCTGCTAATCTAGTGATCTCCTCAGTAAAATGTCTCCATGCAATGAGACATCATCATCAGGAGGTGACTGCATATATGAATGAATAAATATTTCCATGCTTCCACTGTGCAATCCAATCACCTTCTTAGGTGCATCAACCTCATAAAATAGACAGGTATTTGTGCTCCTCATCACATCATGATGGTCATCCACCCTATCTTCTCCTTGTGTCTCCATGGTTCCACACCCCCGCAATAATGGCACATGAATTGTGCCTTGATCTCCATACTTGAGATTCTGGGGACTCCTTTGCAAGGATGCAAGAATCCCTCTACTTGGAGCAAGAGCTCCTCCTTCCTTTGCATGAGGCACTAGATAATCTCTAGATGGCACAACATTTTTGCCCTCAGCTTCATCAACATAGATGGGAAACCCTCCAACAATGTTGCTACAAATATGGAATCTCTCCCAAGGTGGAAGTAATTCCTGATCATCAAAGGTCAAGGAGTATCCCCCTTGCACCATGATTGTGCCATCTCCTACTCCTGCAACATCATAAAAGAAATGAGAGAAAATATTCTCTTGATCTCCCAAGAATAACCCCAGCAACAAATGTTTTTTTTGCTTCCTCATGCTCTCATCATACAAGATATGTGATGAAGTCATAGTGTATGATATGAATGTTGCATCATCACTATGCACCCATACTCTTTTCTTCTACATGATGCCAGCATCCTGACACATCTTCTCCATCCTCGTACCCTTAGAAAGGATGTATGCCAAGTGATGGCCAAAATCCTTCAAGAGTAACTAGCGCAGCCAAGCCTCCTACTGCCCGGTATCATAAATATGCAAGTAGCTTACTAGCTTCTTGCTCACCATCCACATCCACTCAACCAATTTTAGATGTCTTCTTCCACTCTTCATCTTGGTATTCCTCCCATGAGGGCTACCATCATCCCAAATTAGATTGTTGCATTTCATGGGATCTTGAAATGCAATCTTCCCGAGGATCAATTTGACCCTATAAGGACTCAAATAGGTGGTAAAAAAAAACCTCCCATCATGATGTGCATGGCTCAAGGAATGTCCAACACAATCATGAGAGATTTTACCCATCCAGAGATGTCCTCCATCTACTATCTGCTCCTGTGAGAAGGGAAGAACCTCCTCAAACTGTTGAAGATCCTTGCACTCCATGATGTGTGGGAGTGCACCTCCATTGAAATCTCTCCTTGAGATCTCCTCCTCATGCATGGTCCTCCAAAACCAAAGGGGTCTTGGATCTGCTGCCAATAGAAGTCTCTCTTTGAGCTGTGGCATGCTCATTGAGAGAGTTTCATCTAGAGAGGAGAAAAAGTTTCTTATCTTCAGATGTCTACTCCTTCTTTCTGCTTCCTTCATGGCTTCCTGAATGAAGCTGCCCTCTGAATACTCACACGAGGAATGATTCCTCCTTTCTTCATCACTTATTTTATATAGTGCAGTGTTATTCTGCTGCTCTAGGTCAACTGCATGCAATGATGTAGAACCATCCAAAGTGTTTTCTAAAATGACAAGAGATGGATTTTTAATCATACCTTGGTCAATTGTGGAAGCTCCTTGCAAGGCTGCAAGAGTTTCCTCCTCATAAGTGTTGGCCTCCCAAACTGTTGAAGATGAAGACTGCTACTCCATGGTATCAACAACACTGGTACATGCCTCATCAGCTGGTGGTGAGGGTTCCTCTCTCCTTTTTCCAAATATTCTGATCATTCTTTGAGAAAACTCAGCAAGAGTTGAAACCCTTGCATGGATTAGATGGTTGATCCACCAAACATTTTCTTCACCTTCAAGGTGCAGCGCTGCAATTTCTACAGCCTCTCTGTCTACTACAGGATGTAGCATGAAGTAAGATTCTAGCTTCTTCACCCAAACCTCTACTACACATATAAGTGATCCATCAAATGTGGACAATAGAAATCTATTGCCTCTCATCATCCCATAGTTGTGGGGTCTTCTTTCTTCTTTCTGCTGAATAAATTGTGGAAAAGCTAGAGTCTCTTGGAAGGCTCTAGGTTTAGTTTGGTATTCAGCTAGGTAATCACTTAGAATTTCGAATTCCAAGTGCTCTTCATGCTTCTGGTCTTCTTCTTTGTGAGAGTAGGAAGTGCATGGTCCTTCCTCTTCCCCTTCTTCATTTTTCTTGACCTCCTTGAAGAGGTCTCCTATGGATCTGAAAATAGATGAGAGTAAACTCATCTTCTTCATCATCTTGATCTCCTTTGGCTAAGACTCACAGGATGATCTAGAGATCATGCTTTGATACCACTGTAATATTTCAAATCAGGAAAATGATACAACAATGAGAATATCTCAAGATATTCTAAAGTTGGAGACCCAGCAATATGCAAACACAATAATGGAGTAGCAGAAACACTCAACTCATAGAAATGTGAGAGAAATCCATAGCCTTCTCATTAAATAATAGCAGCAACAAATAAATACAATATCTGGAGGAAAAAGGTTACTCAAGATAGACAATGCTCAGCCTCAAGAAACAAGTACAAGATACATGATAAAATACTGCTACACATGTGTGCCCAAGCTATGACAACACAGTTTTATAGATAAAATGCATGCTAAATATGTAAAATACATGAATATATCAATATATGGCCCAATACAACATTGGGAGTGAAGATATCAACTGCCAAAGACTACCTCATGTCAATCCTGGAAGGATTGGCAATAAAATACAAAAACTGCAAAATGTCAGAGTTGCTAGGTAGCAGCAACAACTTAGAAATAGAACTGGATGGAGATGGCTGTACATGATGCCCAAACTGAATATGCTTCCTCCAATGGATCTTTTAAGTGAAAGGCTAATCCCTTTACCAAAGATATCACCCTCCAACAATTTGCAAGAGCCCTACTACAAATGCTTCACTATAAATAACACAGTCACTGGATGGAACTGCACTATAGGGGCAAGAGAATGGGTTGGCCCAATGCCAAGATCTGAAATCAGCTCCAAAAGGCCTCCAAATTGATATCTCAGAGGAAAGAGAGACTCCTCCTCTGAAAATAGCTGATGGAGGTGGTGTAGTGAACCCTCACTGCAACACCCAACAACACAACATTATTCTGCTACAGAAATAATGCTGTCTTGATGGAGGATGCTTGGCCTCAAGCCTGGATGTGAGGAAAATAATTGAAATCCCTCAAGAGGCCTCTCAAGAGGGAGAAGGAATCCTAAACAGGAATCCCCCCTACAACTCTTGCTAAACATCAAAGAATTCACAATTGTCTGAATAGACAATGAGATGAATAATACAAGCATGAGTAACAATGGTTTCCTTTCCCTCCTTTTAAACAAGTGAAAGATCTCTCTCCATGGGCCCCATCCATTAGGGTTTCCTCCACCAAATATCCTTTTCCTCATTCACATTGCGCTGTCTCATAAAGTGATCCAGTCCTCCTATGGCAGCGTTGTTGACTTGGTCAAACGTAACCTTGTCTTCATGCATTTTCCCCTTTTCACACTTGAGGGTGCAAAATAAAGCTACTCTAATTATCCCTTCCACATTATGAGGGATTTTATTCATGTTTTCCATAATCATGGGCCTCCTTACCCATTTATTTAGTTGCTAGGTGATAAAATAAAAATTTTAATATTCCATTTAGCTATGAGCTAAAATGGGAATATTACAACCTTACACCATTTGGAGTAGCAGCCCCATCCGGAGTATTGGCCTAGCCACCATAAGTCTAAGGTTTGTCTTGATTTAAATGGATAGCATAAGATATTTTACACATAACCTTTGAAAAAACAAGTAATTTGACATTGTGAAACACAAATTTCAATGTGTAAAAGGAGGCCTTCATGAGAGGGGAGACAAGAGTGAGTCTCTAGAAGGAAAGTAGTAATACTATCCTAAGATAGGAACACAAGAGAAAATAAAATATTTGTTATTTATCTAGTGAAATAGTTCACATAGAAACAATGATCATTATAGAAACTACAACACACATTCAACAAGGTAAGTACCAAATCCAATGAATTATTTCAATTTTCTTAGTACATATGAACATAACATATACCATAAACATCTAAAGAATAGTCTTACAACATAAACAATACATACATGAAAATATGTTTTCTCAATGAGCTTCAATTATTAGGTGAAATATCCAAGTACATGGTTAAAATGGTGATACATTAGCTCTAATAGTGGAGCATTAAGTCACTTCTTGCTTCTCCAAGGAATGATATACTCTCCTATGCCAAGCTAAAGAAGCCAAGGCTAGATCTCCAAAGTATAAGCCTCTAAAGTCTCTTTTCTTGAGTTATGAGGTCTCTTTAATAACAAGAGTAATGACCTTTAATCTCCCCTTATTATTATTGAGCTAACCTCATGACTCTTGGACTCCTAAATGACCTTTGAACGTCTATATGACTCTTTGGTACACCTATGAATTCTCATATTTAACATGTGACTTTTGGACTTCCACACATGTAAATTTATCATTTTCATTTTGATAATAAATAATTACATTCCAAATCATGTGGAAAGACACATTGACATATATGGTATTGTGATGACAGTTGTACAAGCCATGATTTCGAATTGATGACATGGAACTTCACGATGATGTGGCAATGCCAAGTTTATCTCCTTGTTTCTTTTTCTTTAATATTCATGAGAGATTTGATTCCTTGCTCACATTCACCCTCCAAAGGGTCTTGGATCAGTGTTTGAATTTTCTGAGGAAACATGATATGTCATCACTCTATCATGGTTCATGATCTCTTCATGTCTTCATGATGGTTATTCTTTGTGCTTCTTCCATGCAAGTGCTTCTTTGTTCCTTATCCTTGACATCTTCCTTAAGCACCTCCTTTCCCTGTTGTGGTGGTATAATTTCCAATTAATTTCACTCATGATAAGGAAATATCAGTTTTAAATCATTTATTCTATCCCTACCTTGTTCATGGAAGAATTTTCCTTTGATGGTCTTGTGAAAGGACTAAAAGAGGAAGGCATGTTTAGGATTGCACAATTGAGCTCAGTAGTGGTTGAGGAAGGCAATACTTCTCACTAGAACCATGCATTCTTTATGAGGAGGGGATCTTTAAGGTCCAACATAGTAAGCGAGTGCAAGAGACAGTGGGATGATCTTGATGACTAAAACTGTGCAATGTGTGGTGTTCAAGGAAGGAGGAGACAGTGATAGTGAAATTGATCTTCACAGTGACTGAGGAAGATGTTAATTGTAGAATAAAACTATCACATTTTCTTGGAATGTAGGGAAGGACTCAGTGATGGCGTAGTGAGGGAGTCTAGTAAACAATGGTTGAGAGCTTGTTCACTAAAACTGTGACATGCGTTATAAATGAGAGGTAGAATTAAGAGAGAGTGAAGTTTTCTTCAACATTGATCTAGGAAATACTTCACTATCCACTAGAAATGTGACATGTGGCCAGGAAGACAATAATAATAAGGCATCGTTCAGTGAGGGGTTGCAGTCAGCAGTGAAGAAAATACTAGGCACTATAACTATGGCATGTGCAATGATTGAGGGTTAGCTCCTATGTTAGCACAATTTTCTTCTACAATGGTTGATTATCCACTGGAAATGCATCATGCGCTCGAGAATTCTCACTAGAAGAGAAGATTGTGCAATTTTCTAAGGAAAGTAGCAGAATTCAAGTCACTTTTCTAAATGAGTGTTTACTACACTGTGAAGGGAGAAGGGAATTGTCATGGAGAAATTTTATTTTGCAAGGGGGTGAAGGGATTCCTGGATATAAACTAGAAGTTCTTCATGCACTATGCAGGGAAGAGGTGATCAAAACTCAGTGTAGTGAGTCAATACAAGAAACAAGGGTTAGGTGACTATTCTTTAAAGGTTCTGAATGCGGAAATATAGGAGTTGACCTTGAGAAAATACTCAGTACACAAGTCTAGGAGAAAGGGATTCATTAATGAGTCTCATGGTTAGGTAGTGCTCATCACCTAGAGAAGGATTAAAGCTTTCATAACTTGCACTGGGAAGTAGGACCAAGAAGAGATCCAAAATGGCTAAGTGTGGGATCAATAGAGTAAGAGAGGGAAAAGACATATGAATGAGACTAAAACATCAATCACACACATGATTTCCATCAATAAAATCTAGGGAAATGCACAGACTCATGAAAAATAATCACACCTTGAAATGACAACAAAGCAACACCTATTTCTAAGTGTGGCATTTGCAACAACACATTTCGACACTCAAAATAGAAGTTGTGACAGAGGTGTCGATCATGACGAGAAAGTGTGATAAGCTGTTAGAATTTTTCTAGCAAATATTATTATGATATGTAGTACCATCTAACACAGAAGAGTGTGCTAGAGCTACCTCTAGTGGTGTGAAAAAGTGTGACACATACAGGAGTCAAAATAATTATAACTGACACTTACGACAGTATGAAAACATGAAAACAACACTTTTAAAAGCTAAAGAAAATGAAAGTGACACATGTTATAGCAGAGATAACATGAAAATGACACTTGTTAAAGTGAAAGCAAGCAAAAATGACAGTCGTGAATGTGAAAGCGACATTTGAGAAAGAGAAGGTGCAAAAAAGAAACAGTTGAGAAAACTCACTAAAATAGAAGTACAATTGCAACCAAAGTGAGGGATGATTTTCAAGGAAGAGTGTGCACTAACTTTCGACATAGATTGCAAAGTGTATTGTGCTTAAGTCATAATTTCAAGAGATGCACAATGCCTATTTAAGCTTGCATAGAAATAAGTGCATTTGTGAATTCAACATGGACTGAGCATGTGTGAACAAGTGACTTTGACACTTAGGATCTGAGAAGAAGGCTTGAAACACTTCGCAACATTAACCGAACATTAAACGACATATCGTAAGATCCTCAGCCAGCTCCAAAATTCAAGTGTAGGCAAAATTTTGGAGAGTCTTTTTCACAGTGACAATAAGATATTACATCAACATTTTGTGAGTCGCACATGAATACAACATAGGAGTGGATTTCATATTGTACCACTATGTCAATACGTGTATATTGATACTTATATGTGAATTTCATATGCTATAAGATGTTATTTTGTCATCGTTATCCTCATAATATCTCTACCACCAAAGTTTGGATGTTAGTAGCTTCAATAGAAATCCACATTTAATACATCTTTATAAACTAAAAATATTTAAAAACAAAACAAAACAATTGAATTAGAAAAACTATTAAATTATATCACTTAATATTTTTCAATATTAAATTCGAAAAAACTAACAATTTTGTAAATTTTAGTGAAATAATTAAAATCTAAAAATAATATTTATTTCTTTTTCCCATTAAAAAACAAGGTAAAATTAAAATTTAACCGTGATAAAATATATGATGCAAACAAAATACTATAATTTTATAATTCTCCTTACAAATATATATTCTTACTAAAATAAAATCCCAAAACTTAATCCTAAAATCCCAAAACTTAATCCTAAATTTGGAAACAAAAGAAAACATGAGAAGTTTTAGAAAGAAACTTCACTTTGAATTGTTTAATAGTTTGTTGAAGAATTCTAATATAAATAATGGTTCATTGAAAGTTATTAATTGAATTGAGAACTTAAATGGATAACAAATTCCTTCTACTGTATGAGAAGATTTTTAATATACAAACAGTTTTGATGAATGCTAATATTATAATTTCAAGTAACATAATAAATATATGCTACAAACAATTTTGGTAAATGCAGTGTTACAATTTCAAACAATTTTGATGAATGCTGATATTATAAATGGATAACAAATTCCTTCTACTATATGAGAAGATTTTTAATATACAAACAGTTTTGATGAATGCTAATATTATAATTTCAAGTAGCATAATAAATATATGCTACAAACAATTTTGGTAAATTCTAGTGTTACAATTTCAAAGTAGTATAATAAATACAAGTTAAAAAACCATTTTGATAAATGTTAAAAACCATTTTGATAAAACCAATTTCAAGTAATACGATAAGTTTGATGAATGCTCGTGTTATCATGATCATGAAATCCCACGGAATACCAAAAGGAAGCATTCAAAATACAAAGAGGAGAACACCAACGTTCATGGTCGTAAAGGGAACATTCAATTTGTAACTTTTAGATAATACCCGACCTCTTCCTCATATGGTAATGAGATAAATCCACCCTCTCATTAAATGGTGGATGTCGGATAAGATTTTTTTATAACTAATGAAAATATTTATTAAGTGTTTGAAATGTTAAACAATTGTCGGTTAAATTAATTGCCTAGTAATTATAAATATAAATTATTAACCAAAATGTTTGATTTTGAAATGTTAAACAATTGTTGGTTAAATTAATTGTTTAGTAATTATGATATAAATTATTAACCAAAATATTTGTAAAATTTGAAATGTTAAATAATTGTCGGTTAAATTAATTGTTTAGTAATTATGATATTAATTATTAACCAAAATATTTGTAAAATTTGAAATGTTAAATTGTATGTGTAAAATTCAAAGTATTAGTAGGGTAATCTAACTTATATTACAGGATGGAAACAAAAAGGAATTCATGCAAGCAGTAAATCTAGGAAATGTCTATTATCTGGGAAAAAACACAAAACCTTCTCACTTGGGCTATAATCTCTTTCTCTGACTAGGTAGGGAATACATGCAAACAAGAAAAAATTATAGGCTATATTTAACTCTCAAAAGAGAGGAATAACTTGTTCTTTGTTTTTTAATAACCCAACGTTTCGTACTTTATCCCTGACTCACTTAAGAAGTCTGAAATGTTGGGTTATTAAAAAACTTGGAACAAGTTATTCCTCTATTTTGAAAGCTAATTCACCTATATGGACTCTCTTTATATTTAACTCATTAATTAAGCTATCCCTTTTAACCAAGTCAGCAATCATAAATGCAATAAATAAAAGGCAAGTGTAATGAGATACTGGTCACAAGGGTTTCAACAAAGCCCCTTCTCTATAGGGTAAATATTTTACAATAAATTAATAAGGAGTTCATGCAACCAGAAGAGTTGCAACATGTATCATTCCCTTTAGTGGCCAATATCACTTCTACTAAAAACACAAATATGAGCAACAAAACATCCAATAATTAAAACAAATATTTCATTCAACCAAACTATAATTTTTCTGTTAAAATGAAATAAAAATAATAAATTTATACTACATTACGTTAAAGAAAGGAATGGGGCAGTGTGGTCCAAGTTGGTGGGCCCTCCCAACAGGTGTCATGGTGCCTATGAAGCTACATAATCAAAGTCAATTCACTCCACCAATGATTTCAAACACAATCAACATTTGCATTAATCCAACAACAATCTCAGGGTTACATCATTGCTATTAGTAGTTTTTCAAATGGTCAAACTTTGAACTAAAAATATTTGGCAGTGTCCTCTCTCCAATCTACTCTACTACATATTTAAAACTACCCTCCTAAAATAAACCATAATAAAAGAACTCTCCCAACCTACTCTATGCTTATATATTTATACAAAAGAGAGCAAGGGAAAAATTGGAACAAATTCCTCCAAATTTGGACTACCATATCAGGGAAAGATTGCAAGATATTGTCTTTTACACATTCTTGGTAGATTTTGGTTGAAGATAAAACAAAGATATGATTACATATGGTTCATTTAACATATAATCATCTGAGAATAGGATGGATTTGGCTCCTTTACTGATTGATTGCTTTGTAGGGGATGCAACTTGATGATGGTCACAACCGAAATGATACCCTTGAAAGAACTATGTGTATCTCCCAATATATGCGCATTTTTGGAAAACTACTCATGTTTCACCTAATTGGGGATGTTCTAAACAAAACGCATGCCTCGTAATTTTTAGATTCTTTTTCATTAATCTAAAAATCACATTTAAAGTTAGTTACTCCTTTATGCCTAACACACTTTGAGTGAAACAATGATCATGACTTGTGAAATCAACCTCAATGCAATCTAAATAACATGAAACCATGTCATCTAGAAACAAAACCCATGTCCTAAAATTCCACTCGAATTGTGTGGATATGTCAATCTTAGATGTCAATTACAAGGCTTCATAGAGTTATGAAAACAAAACTAGGTAAAAGTCGTCATTAGTAAAACCAACTTTATACTTATTTAATTCAATACAACCATAATAATAAATAAAAATAAGCAACTTTTACTTTTATATGCAGGTGAAATGGATTTTGATTTAAAAAATATAAAAATGTATGATAACATGGGCACTATACAGTTATAAAAAACGAGAGATAGAAAAACCAAACGCATAATATAAAAAACAACAACAATAATTTAATATTTTTTTGAAATTCCTTATTTAATTTTCAATGTGATACGCAATAATATAATTTAATACTTTTCTAAAAACCCTTGTGATTCTAGAGGGAAGTCTAGTGCACAAACTCTATGTACAATTCATTTTTATTTTTTCATTCATTTATTTAAAAAAAAGAAATATTTAATTAAGTAATATTTTTATTGGTTGAATTACAGTTTAATACATGAATTACATTATGCAGGTGGAGACGTGGTAAATGGTGTGCATTTTGGTGTACTCCATGTGTAACGGTCAAGGTTACTTAGTTTTATAGCCATGAACTTTTAGTTCGACTTCTAGTTCGGGCATTAACTGGTTTAAACTCTAAGAGATCAATGGCATATTGGTAATAGGATGAAAATATTTATTTTTTGAACATTTGGTATAGTAATTTTGTATTAAAGTCAATGACATTTAGTGTACTTTTGTTCTATTATTTTTCAGCATAAAGGAATTTCTTAAAATGCAATTAAAATAATAAAATTTGAAACACAAACAAGATTATATGAACTAGAAATCAAGTTTTCAACAATAATATGAACTAGAAATCAAGTTTTCAACAATAATGGAGGCCTCTAAAAGAGCCACCTTATTAACTCTACTAAGGTTGCAAGTTTAATTGATTATCATAGTTTTAAAAGGTAAATGTTTTTAAAGGGGAAGGTCTTAGGGAGAGTCTCCCTAATTGATTAAGGTAGTTTCAAAGTTGGTGTTTTTAAAGGGGAAGGTCTTATGGAGAGTCTCCTTAATTGATTAAGGTAGTTTCAAAGTTGGTGTTATTTAAAGAGTGAAAGTATTATTCAAAGAGTGAAAGTTTTATTAATAGGAGAAGTGTGATTTAAGGTGTGTGTTTTTAAAGTGAAGGTCTTAGGGAGAGTCTTTCTAATTAATTGATTTTTTAATAATTTTGTTAATATTTTTTATTTAAAAGGTGAATATTTTATTTTATTGTATATATAATTTTTTTATTTTTTTAGGTTTTAGGTTTTTCAAATTATTTTATGTAAAATATCAATGTCAAAAAATTATATGAAGGATAATATCATCTACGTTTTTGGTTCATTGAAATTTTTAGAAGAAATATCTCTCAATTAAATAAGATTTAAATTTAATTTATTTTTAAAATATAGAAAAAATTGCAAACCTCAAACCGCAACGATATTTAATTTATAATAATACAATTTCAATGTACAAAGATACTAAATTGCAAAGGGTACATTTTTCTTCCTTAACCAATATATAAAAGAGAATGGGAGAAGTAAAATGAGATCTCTTAGATACAATCATACAAGATAATCATTTCAAAGAAATGAAATGAGATATGGAAACAATAGTAGAACATATGAAACATTTTAGATAGAAAAATATTTCCTACTTAACACTGTTGTCATTTGTGCTAAATAATATTCTAATAAAGAAACTATGACTAAATACACAATTTCATATATTAGGATGAGCAAGTAAATTTTCTACAAGTGAAAATAAATGCAATACTCAATCTTTAAATGTTTACATATTTAGGTTTCTATGAGATCAAGTCTCTAGAATTTTTTAAGGTTTCAAAGTTGAATGTATCAAATGTAAAATAAAGTAACACATAATTAGTCAAGTAATGGATGAAACACTTACTTACATAAGAACCTTAAATCATAATCCTTTATTTTTCTACAATCAATTTAGTTCCAAAGAAGTAGAGCCCAAGGTTTTTCCAAACAATGACCCCTTCAAAATCCTCATTATTCCTTTTAGTAAGTGTATGGGGTAGTTGTAACTGTGAATTTTTAATAATTTCATTTTAACTATCATAGGCATATTTTTCTTTTTATTTGGAGTTTATTGCCCAGGTTGATGACTAGGAGTTGATAGGCTATTTGAAATGATATAAAGGTTGATCCAATAGCAATTTGTACAATAGACAAAGTTGAATATGATTCATAATATTGAGATGCATATAATAACAACCTTTTATTTATAATATGTACAATTATCTACCATCGAGATTCATTTGGAATAGGTTACTCATTCATCCTTCATACAAAAAATATCCAACTCAATATATAGATTACAAGTAATCATTGGAAGAGACTTCTAATTTTTTGAAATCACAACTAAAATTAAAAAGTCAAGCATTAAATTTTCCTGATTCAAATGTCCTTGAATGAAACCTATAACATAATGTCCTTGAATGAAACCTATAACATATTGGAACTTTTCTTAATCATTTCTATATTTTTCCAAAATTTCCAAGTAAATATCATCATGATAAAATCAATCTTCATAACTTAAAAAAATAGGCAAACCACATTTTAATACTTTAGGTAATTTACTTCTAGCTTCTAGAGAAAATTTCCTTATATCTTTACATTTCCCATAAGTTTTAGAGATTAGGTTATGTTTCCTTTTCACTATCATTATCTCCACAATAAAAGAGTTTCTATCTAATATTCTCGGGACCTTTAGATTATCTCGTGTTTGATTATTTACAAATTTTATTTTTTCCTCAAACACTTCAATTTTGTTTCTAAGTTGTCCCCGTGCCTTTTTAATGTTCAAGATCAAGCTCTTTTCTGGGTTTTTGGTGTCCTTGAGAATAGTGAATTTATCTTTAAATTTGTTCATTATCACATTAATTTGATCCTATATTCAATGTTTATCTCTTAGTAGAAATTTCTTATTCTCTAGTCTTTAAGTAACATTTTTCTTCAATTCTTCATAAGCCACTACTTTTCCTATTGTTTCAGTTATTCATTTGTCTTTCTGGGAAATATTAGTATGATTCTAAATAATAATTTCATTTCTATTTTCCAATAATGACTACATATCTCTTATATCTATTGTATTTGCTTTATTTTCCTTTTGTGCTTGAGATAAATGGATTTTTAAATAGATGATTTCTTATTTTATAGAACCTACTTCAATTGTATCTATTTAGGAAGGTCTTTTTGTTTATCCAATTTTTTTTCTAAAGAAATATTGTCTCTTCTTCTAATTTTTAATAATGTTTTTTCATTTTTATTATTCCACTCTATCAATGTAAACACACCCCTCCTAACGCCAAACCCAACTGGAGTCAGGAAGAGGTGGTTACTTTGATGAACCAACTCCCAAAGTACAGTTATGCAAATGAGAGATATTTTTTTAACATTTTCAACTTCTCTATAATTTTAAATAAACAACATCATGTCATTCATATTGTTGAGATAATTCCAAAGATATATATTTTCCTTAATCCAACTTACGGATCAAAATTTATGGCCTTTTAAAGGTTGACCATTTCCCTCCCACATCATCATGACCTTTATGTGGCTGCCTCACAAAGTCCCTCATTGCAGGTGATGTGGAAAATATACCCACCATGGCCCATGTGGCACCTTATGCATGAACTTTGTGGACAGGGCCACATGACGAGCACAAATCCCAAGGAAGGTCAGAGTCATCTCTCCTACTGTGGCATGTGTTTAACTTCAACATATGGGCCCAACCTCTGACCTCCAACCTACGTTAGGGTTGGCCCTACTCTATCAAGCATAAAATAAAATAGCTCAAGGTTGGTCTGATCCATGACCAAACCAACCTCCTAACCTGCAGGCATGGAGACTTAGTTCAGCCCACCAGAGCTCGGTCCTTTCAGGCTAACCTCCCAACCTCCAACCTATCTGACCTGCAAACAAATTTTATAATTGTTTTTTTTTGTTTTTTAAGATTTCCAACACTTTAACAGTGTTGGAATTTGTCAAAATTTTCCAGCTTTTCAAGCTTCATCTCCAGTACTTAATGGCTAATAGATACATAAGGAATTTAAGGAAAAACTTAAGAAATAATCAATCTTAATCAAAATAGAAAAAATATAGAAATTTCAAGTCCATTTCATCACAAAAGTGCAGAGAGTTGTAACATCCCATTGACAACGCGAAAAACTTATTTTCTTCACTCAACAACCCTATCAACAGAGCTAGAAAGTGATAAGGGAGGGAAATAAGGCCTCCTACCCTTCCCTCAATATTGTACTCATTAAAATGGAACAAATATACCATTACATATACAACAATTGAACATGCAATAAACACGAAATTCCAAATATTTCCACTTTCATCATTAACACAGTTAGGAACTTCTTTTTACGAATGCAACCCAACACCTTCATAGTGAAGTAACCCATACATCAAAAAATTTATTATAATACCATGCATTTAATAAAATCACATCTTCATGTAGCTTTAAATTCGAAATTAAACATCAACAACCATGTAATTTCAATAAAATCATATTCCGAAAATAAAGAAGATTGCATACAGATTAAATCAATTTGTCCACATGCTATTCCAGCATCTTTTACACAGTAACAACAACACATTGGTAAATCATAAAGTTAAAAAATTCATGAACCATGTCATTAATGAGCAAAGTTTCATACCGGTAATATATATATATATATATATATATATATATATATATATATATATATATATATATATATATATATATATATATGTGTGTGTGTGTGTGTGTGTTTGTATCTATGTATATATGTATAAACATATATATATATATCTAAATATATATATATATATATATATATATATATATATATATATATATATATATATATATATATATATATATATATATATATATATATATATATATATATTTGATTTCTTGAGAACATGAAAGATACATATCTAAAAACTAATGGGAAGTTGTGTCTAGGACCATGTCATTAATGAGAAAAGTTTCATACCAAAGAATATATGTATATATATATATATATATATATATATATATATATATATATATATATATATATATATATATATATATATACATACATACATACATACATACATACATACATATTTCTTGAGAACATGAAATATACATATCTCAAAACTAATGGGAAGTCGTGTCTAGGACTATGAATATTCACCCAACAAACAACCATAGCCAAGTCCCACTTGTAGTTATCACCCCCGAGTCGGATTCCAGAGGTTGAGGGATATTTTTCTTCATGAATTAATTACATCTATCGGCTGAAATAATTACTCCATAGATTCAACCACTTCCACCCACCAGTTGAATTGAAACCAACAAGGATTCTACAGACTAGCAATCTCCACCCTTCAAACAAAACATTGTGGCTCCACCCAATACATGGATTCCAGAACTGATAGTAAAATAAAAAGATAACAAAGAAGCTTCAACCTCCATGAATTTTCCATGATCAATTCCTCCACCCCATCCATTTGGAATTTCATAAAAAGGACCATCTCCACCCTCCAAACCATTGAGGACTCGAGAGACAATCAATTCCCCACCTATTGATTTCTTCCAGATCCTTTTACAACTGAAAACTTCATTTATTTATTTTTTTCAACCTTTATTGGTAATTCCAATTTGTCTAACTTTGTTGTTTCCCTTTCTATTCTCTCTTTTCCAACTCAGAAAATTCCAACAAAAATCTTCTTTAATGTTGTTTAAACATTTTTTTTTAGTGTGTATCTCCATGTTCCTCGTGTAACATTCTTGTGTGCCTCCTAATATTCCTCATTTAATTTTCTGCATATTAATATTATTTCCAGCAGTTAATCATGCCAACCTTTTGTAATTTGTGTCCCATTACTCAACCCATTTATTTTTAACATAATGCTTACATTTCATACATAGATGTAATTACTTTGGGCTTGTAACACACCCATTTCCCTTGGGGGAACATTTTCCTTGGTGTTCTTATTCCATATGAAATGCCCAACATGCTTTAAACCACACACAAATATTGTTTATTGGAGCTTTATATACCCAACTCTACACAGTATTTACAAGTATATGCATTCGCTTCAACTGTAAAATAAAGAAGGATATGTTTCCCTCATTGAATCAGCCATCTCCCAAGTGGATTTATTGGGCCCAAAGTGCCTCCATTGCACTTTAAATTTCTTTATTGCTCGATTATGGAGCGTGAAGTTCCTCTGGTATAGAATGAAAGGTGGTTCTAGCTAGAATTTTCCCTCTGGTTCCACTTATAGAACAAACCAATGAATCACATGATTATAATCTTGTACATGTCTTTTAAGAAAATAAACATGGAAAACATCATGGGTTTTAATGTGTGAAGTTAAGGCCAGACTATATGCCATTGGTCCTATCCTCTCAAGTATCTCATAAGGTCCACACAATCATGGTGCCACCTTGGCACATGACCCAATCCACAAGGATATTTTCTTGGGTTTAATTCTTAAGTAAGTATGTTCTCCAACTTGAAACTCTTTGTTTAGCCTATGCTAATCCTTATATATTTTCTTCATGTCCTATACTACCTTTAAATTTTTCTTGGGGAGATACATTTGTTTCTCCATCTCTTTTAGCATATCAGGCCCATTAAGTACTTTGTTCATCGGATCATTCCAACCGATAAAAGTATTACAACTCCTTTCATATAAGGCCTCAAATGGGCTCATATTTAAATATTCTCGGTACCCATTGTTATATGAAAACTCCATAATTAGAGTATACCCTTCCCACTTATTTTGTTTTTTTCTAGGATCATATTTGTCATCTCTTTTTTCCATCTATATTTGGATGATAATATGTACTAAAAGCCAATTTTGTCCCCAATATTGCAAACATTTGGAGTGAAATTGGCATCTCTATCTGAAATAATTTTCTTTTTCAAATTAATCCAATAATAAAACTTATTTATGGTTGTGAGATTATTTTGGTGTCCCGGATGGCCAAAATATGGTTTTGCATGAAACTCTTACATTATAAGCCTATCTAATTCATCATTATCTGGTAGATAGATTATGTTCATAAATATGATTAGACCCTAATCTATGAGATGATATTACTCATCCACAACCTCTTGTTGCAACTTTTCCTTCACTTGTTGATATTTCTCATCATGTTGTCCTACACGCTTGATCTGTTCCAGTATATCCATTCCATAAGAACTTATGGCTATAATGTGATTCAATTGAATTCTTCTATTGAGTGCATCAGTAATCTCTTTCTCCTTGCCTTTGATGTAATTTATCTCAAATTCGAATTCAATAAGTATAGATAGCCATCTAGCTTGAATTTCATTCAAATTAGGTTGATAAAAAAAAATATTTCAGTCTACCATGATATATCATGGGTGTGAACTTTCTACTGAGGAGGTAATGTCTCCACATCTTCAATGCATGAATAGTGGTTGCTAACTCCAAATCATGAGCCACATAGTTTGCCTCATGTTCATTTAATTTATGTGACTCATATCAGACTACCTACCCTTCCTACATAAAGACTCCACTGAGTCCTTCTTTAAATTAATTTGTACAAACCACAAAATATTTTTCTAGATATGCAATCCTCAACACTAGTGCATTAGTGAGAAACTGCTTCAAATTCTCAAAGCTTATTACACATTTATATTTCCATTCAAACTTATTTCCCTTCCTCTGTAAGGATATGATAGGATGGCCTAGCTTCAATAAATTTTTGATGAACCTCCTGTAATATCCTGCTAATCCCATGACTGATCAAATATCATTCATGTTTTTTTAATTGGTCGTTCCATAATGGCTTTGAACTTTTTCAAGTCAAATAATATTCCTTCCCTGGAGACAATGTACCAAGGATAACTTATATGTGTCTAGAAGAAATCGCACTTGTTGATCTTTTCATAAAGCTTTTCTATCTCTTAGCAATTGTAGTACTGCAACTAGGTGTTTCTCATGCTCTTCTTTGAATACACCAATATGTCATAAAAAAACAAACAATCATGAACTTGTCCAATTAAGGATGCAACATGTTGTCCATTAAACACATGAGATTGGAAGGGCCATTAGTCAGCACAAAGGGTACCACTGCAAACTCATAGTGCCCGTATTTTGTCCAAAAATGGTCTTATGGATATCTTCCTCTTTGATGCGCACTTGATGATATCTATACCTCATATTTATCTTCATAATATGGTACGTGATGTTTCTAATGATATAACTAGTACAATAATTCCCTTTTCTTTTTCCATATTTTTTAAAATAATTTAGAAATGACTTCAAGAGTTGTTTCTTCCCCTTTGATTGTTATGGAATTTGTAGCTCCCAATGACGAATTGTTCATGTACTCATGGTGTCGTTGAGGTTGTTGCAAGATGGGTGTATCATCAACTGTAATAAGAAATAAATGTTAAATTAATATTTTTTATTATTATTATTACAAGTATTTTGTTAATAAAAAGATCATTTGAGTATTTTTTACCTAATTCAGTAGTGGAGGCAAGAGGAGTCATTTTGGATGTGACCATATGTTCCTATTCTTCCGTAACCTCATTCTCTACATGCTCTAGAGTTGAAACAAGAAAGTTTATAATTAATACACCATTTGCAATTAAAAAATTTTAATTTCAATCCTATTTCTACATTAACAAAAAGTGAGGTTACCCAATGATTCGAAGAACTCATTAAAAGTAAATATCATTGAATTAATTCATTAATACTAAAAAATTCCTTTTCAATGTAATTATTTACCTCATGCACGAGTCAACATTATTGGAATGGTTTCCCTATGCACCTCTTTTGGTAGAGGATCCTCATTTATGACATGCTCTACCATTGAAAACTAGCTTGTGGTGGATGGATATTGTGGTGTTTCTACCAAAAAATCTTATATAATAAAGAAAAATCTTTTTCAATTAGATAATGTAAAATTTAAAAAACAAACTTTCATAATTCAACTTATGACATAAAAAATCACTTTAAAATATGGTTATTACTTGATATCTCTAAAGATCTTGGTTCAAGATGTTGATCATATATTTAATATTAGCAGTTTTATCTCTAATGTGAATCAAATGAATAAGTTCTTTGTTCATTCTAACCACAAGCTTATTGATTATTATTATTGGGGTGGGAGAAATGAATAATTCATCGTCATCAAACCAATCAAGATCATCGTGGTCATGTCCCCTAGACTACATATTTCAACAAAATAAAAGTTATTTTGATTATTTGAACATATGATCAATTTCATATTAAGTTATTTCAAGTATTTAAAAATATAATATCCTACCTTCTTTTCAACCCTTTCCAATATTTTTTAAATATATCTTCTTTGATATAAGACATTTTCTTATCATGTCGTAAACATTCCACGGAGTAGTGAAATAAAGAAAACATTTTCTTTTCATATTGTAAACATTCCTTGAAGTAGTGATATAATAGAAAATAAATATGGTTAAATTGTAAAATTGATTGAATAATCAAGCCAAAGTAATTTTTGTCTCAAATTATGTAAGCGATGAGTTCATTTCAATCATTTATTCAACAGGAAATTCACATTCTAGTTAAAACATCTTAATTCAACTTGTTTTATTTGATGTGTTAACAATCTTTCCAACCATTTAATATTTAGAGTAGATAAAAAATTAATTATCATATTTTTAATTTTTTCTTATGCCTTTTAGTTTTTTGCCAATTGTATATAGGAAGGCATGAAAATTTCCTGAAATTAAGAGAGAGGCACATTAGCCCCAAATTTGGCCTTCCCTGGCCAATAATTTCCCTTAAAAAGGGCTTATATTTATTGGCTAGTTTGAGAGATTTGGCTAGCCTTACTTAGAAAAGCCTAGTTCATCCCTAGGACTTTTAGCATGTCTCTTTACTTTTAGTGTTTGAATAAATTTATTTAAGTAGGGTTTCCAAAGTCAAATAATTGAGACTTTGGAGAAGCAAAGTTTACTTCTAGTTACTATTTTCTCATGAATGTAAGGAAGCATGGCAGAGTACTCATTTTGGAAGTGATAGTATGATATAAAAATCATCCTATACTAATATATTCTAGTTGGGATGAAAAGGAAAACCATTCTTGCCCCTAACTCCAGATTCTTTGTTATGGGTTTCATCTATGTCTGTGGAATCTGAGCTTACTGTGGTAACAAATTTCTATGGAAATTGGACTCACTATGGCTATTAGAGCTATACAAACTAATAGCCTTATTTTATGTAACCAAGAATTTCAAATTTTATGCAAGGAGAGTTTATGCATTTTTCACCACTAGATGGTAACAAATTTTAAGTTTTAATCAAGAAAGGATTCATCCAATGTGATAAATATTTCATATCAAAAGGATTTCCTTAGAGATTCTCAACTACCACCGGCTTCAACTTATTCCCTCCCCCTGCCCTTAAAAGGGATATTAAAAACATTGAATAGGAAATTAAGGTCAAATTATATGATGCAATATAATTAGTTTCTCCTTTACAATTGGTGTATCCACCTATAGATATTGTAGATCATTTTGATGTAAATTGTGATAAAAAAGTCTTAAAACTAGTGGAAGAACCAAAGGATGAATGCATATTATAAAAATAAATTGAGTATAAAGTTTGTTAAAATATATTATGAAATTTCTTTCTTTCAAAGCATGCACACTACACATTATATTAAAAATCATTTTCTTTATAAATATATTTGGGATTGATGGTTGAGGGTATTAAGGAAGTGTGTCTCGTGAATCAAAATTCAATAAGAGAATTTGTGATAAATACTTTGGCATAAAATGTTGTTATTGCCAGAAAAGGGGAAATAAATAAGAGAGTTGCACTTACATTGAAGTTGGAAACATTCAATGTCTATCAAAATTCTTGGTATAAGTAGTCTTATGAAATGAAAAGAAGTAATTTATATGAAAATGGTGACTTAAGGTCAATGAATGATAATAGTGAACTAAAACATAGATCCAATATAACTTTAATAATGGATAGTCTTAATGATATTGTGTAAAATATTTCAGGCAAGGTTCGAAATCTAATGCTCTTGATACTTCAAGATAGAAAAAGGGAAACTCTCATATTATTTCCTTCAAATATGACTTTGACTTCACTTGGAAAGATGGTTAGTAAAGGCATGCAAATATTAGGTGTTCCTCAAATGTCATAATTTTATTTTTAGCATAATAATTATAAATAAATTCTAGAAGTGTTGATCACAAAGAACAACTTATTTTAAAGGTGTGATGATTATTTCTCAATCATTGACATACTTAGGTCCATCACTAATCCATTCAAATAAAAAAAGGTTTTGGGTATTTGATATAACCCATGATAACTATATTAAAAGTTAGTCATAGTGTGTATTATACCCGTAGATTGAATTTAAAGAAGCATACTCATACATGTTGGGTAATTTAGTTGTGAGTTAAATTACTTGCATTAAATGACGATCCAGGTTTGTATACTTTTGAAGTACACTTGCACAATATAGGTTAGGAAATTGGCTTTCGATCAAAAAGGAAATTAATCTATTTAAAATGATTGTGAGGCTAAGATGAAACCTATTTATGAATATGTCTAAGATAAATATTCACACATTTCCCTTTTCAAAAGTATCAAATTCAGAACTTGGAAAACAATATTTTAATCTATGAAATCAAAATGACAATTGACATGAAAGTAAATTTATTCTATTGACATGAAAATAAATATATTCTAGTGACATGAAAGTAAATCTATACTATCAACATGAAAGTATATATATTATAATGACGTGAAATTAAAGACTTGAAAGTAAATTTAATATAGAAAGAAGTAATTCTATACTAAGAAATTATTGAATTCTTAATCTATGAAATTTAAAGGCAACCTATTCTGAAAGCAGTGAGAGATCAATTTAAATTGTTAGTGTGTGCATTATCAAACTAGAATCATTCATAACTATCTATGAATCTAAAATTAAACAAATTGAAAGAAATGAATGTATTCTGAAAGCAATGAGAGATCAATTGAAATTGTCAATGTGTGCATTATCAAACCAGAATCATTCATAACTATCTATGAATCTAAAATTAAACAAATTGAAAAGAAATGAATGTTTAACATGAATTGATGCAATGAATCTATGAAATGAAATCAATAAATTAAATCATTTTGGTTGTTTTTGGTTTTACTCAAACACTTGATCTACAAAAGAACATAAATGGACTGAGCATAAAATATGTAAATACAGTGCATAGAAACAATGCATCTAATAAAAATACTTGAAATAAACCTTGGATAAAATGGGAATAAAATAAATTAATCTATCTTTCAAAAATGAAACATTAAAATACACCCCATACTCATCAGGTGGCCATCCTAGAGTGCATGAGAGGTGGAAATTTTAAGAAGCAAAACACAATATCTCATCATAAAAGAATGACCATATCAAAGGATTGTATTAACATAAATAGTATTCATAACATCAAGCATAATCATAGCTTTAGCATTATCAAACTTAACACACACTCATGATAGGAGAATACACCCTTATTTATACAAAAACTAAGATAACTAATTCATAAATGTCGCTCCACAAATCTCTCCTAGATCCACAAATATATCATGTGCTTACAACCATGTTTTGACATCTAACAACTAGCAGCTCTTCATATTCTCTCACAAATCTCTCATAGTTTTGATAGGATACACTTATGAAAACTTCCATTATTCTTATCCATGAAATATGCTTGATCAATGATCCCAAATCATCCTCAAAGCTTTAAGAGTTTGAAGAGGAAATTAGAATTTGATACTTATAGGTCAAAAATTACTTTGTTTCAATCTTCGAATATGCCTAAACAAATCACAAAACTCATCCAGCGTTTAGACATAAGTGAATACATGTTATTTTTCTAATATTTAACCATAAATTCACTCAAAATACCAAAATAAATGTATTTGAAAATAATATGTTTAAACTCATATTTAATCATGAAGATGGTACTCATTGCATGGTTATGGAGAAATAGAATATGATAAATACTAAAGAAAAATGAAAGAAAAGAGGGTGAAATGGACGAAACTTTGGATACTCGATAATACCTGCTTAAAATTTTTGTATGACAAAATGGACAAGCTAAAGATTTTTATACCAAGGTTAGGTAAGAAGAAAGACATTAATAGTAGTTTCATGAATCTCACAACTTATTTACGTATCATTCTTACACATGGACACAAAATTGGGGGATTTTTATTCTTTAGATTTTCCTTTTTAAATATGGGTTCAAACTTCATTTTTCCTTCATTAGTTAAATGGATCAAATATATTCAAGAACCAATGGTGGATAAATATGGAGATTTACTATATAAGAGAGGAACATCAAACATCCCATTGCATGAACCTCTATTACAAACTTAATATTATGAAAACTATTCAATCTACAACTAAGATTATATGAAAGTGCATGAGGTAAAAGTTGATAATGTAAATTGTTATAGTTCAAATAGAAATTTTTCACTAATATTAATGTATTGATTCAGACCTATTGGGTGTAGTATAGGGTGGATCAATGGACCAACATTTAATTTCAATCTAGGGTTCATAGGCTTCGAGATGCATCATTGGAAATGCCATAAAAAGACATCAGGAACCTGCAAAATAAAACCTTAATCTAATATATTTTCTTGCACCTCTGAGTTCCTACAAAACACTAGTCAATCCCTACTCTAATCCTGTAAACAAAGAAATTCATTACTGTATTTTTTAACCTTGTACAAAAATTATATGCAAATGAATTCTTACAAATAGAAAATAAAAAATAGCAAGAGCATAAAACATAAAACATATGTATACAGATATTTTCCCATGGATCCCAAACCGATACTACCAGCTTGATTTTTCATTATATTCCTTTTAGTGTTACAATACATATATATACATGTCGAAGCATTCATAAACCCCAATCCCTTAAACCTGGATTAGAACATAACCATAGTTCCCTTGAACGGATCTACAAAATACTATGAGCAGAAAACCATCATGCCCAAAACCATGTGCAAACTCATGCCCAAAACCATAGGCAGATTTTCCCACCAAATATAGGGTCCAAAAAAAATTTCCTAGGGCACTACCCTAGACCCCATGCAGGGGGGTATCTAAAAACCCCCCAACAGGGGGGGCTGCCACCCCCCTCTTTCCCCTTACTTTGCGCATGCTTCTAATCAAGGAAATAATATAACACACACCCAACAATTATAAATGAAACCCTAATTAATATAAAAACTCACCCTAACGAATATTGAAATAAATCACTAATTATTGATAATTGAAGAACATACCCTAACTATTGATTACTCAAAAAACTAAACTCTAACTCCTGGTGTAAAAGAACTCATTTGATGACTTACTTGAAGATAATCCTACTTAATTGAAATCATAAATGAAAACCAAAAGAGACCTACTTGGAATTGTGCAATTTCTTGCCAAATGTTCAAAAATAAAGAATACTTTTTTTAAGTTCAAAAGGTGGCTAAATATTATCCAAAATATTGTTATGATAATCAAAGTACAATATAAGTGTGAAAATAAATGACTTAAAAATTATCCACTTCGAGCAGGAAACATCATTTACATTACATAAATGAACAATTCTTAGATGATTCAAATGAAAAAAACATCCTTTCTATATATAGGAGTTTAAGGGGTCACAATATAATCAGAGTCGACACAAAAATAATAATGTAAGGGCACAAAAATAACAACAGTGGGATACTATGGGGCACAATAATAACAATATGGGTACTGCATGGGCACAACAATAATAATAAGGAGGCTACACAAACAATAACAATAAGGGCATACACTAATATTATAGGTACCTAACATGCCCTTATCTTTCAAAAAAGTGTTTTCCTCAAACACACGATTAGTTCTGGATTATTTTGTATAAAATTTTCATCCTCCCATGTGGAATCTTCAACGGGTAATTTCTTCCACTTGATGAGATACTTTGAAATTGATCAAATTCGTAGCTGTCCAATTCTTGTTTCTGTGACTGATTCAAGTTATAATATGATTTTTCCTTCCTCTTCAATTTCTAGAAATATTTTTTGAATTGGGATATTTTCACCTATAACCTTACTTAAGCATGAAACATGAAAAACTGAGTGCACTCGGGAAGATGTAGGAAGCTCTAATTTGTATGCCATAGTACCAATATTTTGCAACACCTTGTAAGGACCATATTACTTTGGTGATAATTTATTATCCTTCTTAGCTTGCTTTAGGGACATTTGTTTGTATGGTTGTAGCCATAAAAATAACTAGTTTCCTACATAAAAAAAATATTTCACTGTGATGTTGATCTTCCTATTGTTTCATTTTATGCTGCGCCAAGGTGAGGTTATCCTTTAGAAGTTATAAAACTTGTTTTTGATGCTTGATGTGATATTCCACTAATTGAGCCTTATAAATTTCTCTTAAATATGTTGTGATAGATGGAGGATGATATCCATAAAGTGCCATAAATGGGGGAATTTTTTTTTTCAGTATCGTAGGAAGTGTTATACAACCATTCAGCCATAGGTAACCACTTGACCCATTGTGTCTGTTTATCAAATACAAAGGAAATAAGATATCCTTCCAAACACTTTTCCACTATCTTAGTTTTCCCATCAGATTGAGGATGATAAGATGAGCTATGAGCTAATTGAGTACCCATACATCAAAATAATTCCATCCCAAAATTTCTAGTGAAAATGGGATCTCTCTCACTTACAATAATATTTGGGTTTCCATGTAGCTTTTGAATTTTTTCCATAAATGCAGTAGAAATTTTACTAGCTTTAAATGGATGAGATAATGCATAAAAGTGTGCATACTTGGTAATTCTATCAACTACCACTATGATGAAACTCTTTCCATTGGACTTGGGTAAAATTGTGATAAAATCCATTGAAACCTTCTCCCAACGTTGACTTAGAATGGATAAAGGTTGTAACGGACCTAGGGTATTAATTTTCTCAAATTTATTTTTTTGGAAAACCAATTAGCATTCCACTATAAAATTTTGAATATCAGATTTAAGTTCATCCCAAAAAAAATTCCTTCTTGACCCTGTGGTAAGTTTTTAAAAATTTTGAGTTCCCTCCTAAGGGAGAGGTGTGAAATTCCAAAAGAATATTTTGTTTGAGTTGCGAATTCTTACAAATATATAATCAATCTTTGTACCATAATGAATCATTTTTCCAGCTAAATGTGTCAAATGTATTGGGATCTTGCTGCAAATTTGAATGAGTGTCCACATTTCTTCATGATTCTTCCATTCATCCCTTGCTTAATTTGTCCACTCGGGTTGGATAAAATAAATGGAAAAAATAAATTCTTCCACATATTCATCCTTTCTTGAGAGTGCGTCTGCAACAACATTTTTCTTCCCTTTTTTGTAGATGATTTAAAAGGCATAACCCAACATATTTGTGACCAATTTTTTCTGCTCTTCTAAAGATAATTTTTGTTCAAAAAAGTATTTAAGACTATTATGATCTGTTTTTAACCTTGAAGTGTATTCCCATTAGGTAAGGTCACCATTGCTTAAGTGCATGTAGTATTTCCAACATTTCCTTCTCATAAATAGGTTTATGTAAATACTTTCCTTTGATTGGACAAATTTCAAAAGCAATGGGCCTTCCTACTTGCATTAAAACCACACCAAATCCATTTCATGAGGCATCACATTCCATAATAAAGGATTCTGTGAAGTCTTGCTTAGCTAAGACCAGTTCTTGGAACATTTCCTCTTTAATATGTTTAAATGCCGTAGTTTCTTCCGCAGTCCAATAAAATGTATCTTTCTTGAGTAATAATGTTAGAGGTTCCGATATTCTCCCGTAATTCTTAACAAACTTGCAATAACACTTTGTCGACCCAAGAAATCCTTGAATGTGCTTTATGGTTGTGGGGATTTTCCATTCCTTAATGACTTTAATTTTGTTAGGGTCTACCTTAACACTCTCATGAGATGCAATATGACCCAAAGATTCCACCTCATGTACTCCCAAGAAACATTTGGATGTTTTTTCATATAATTTTTTCTCCTCCAATAGTTTGAGTACCTTGTCAACATGATGAACATGATCCTTCTAAGACATGATGTAGATTAGTATATCATCAAAAATACTAACACAAATTTTCTAAGGGTTTTAAAATGGAATTCATCAAACCTTGAAATGTGGAAGGTACATTAGTAAGGCCAAAAGGCATGACACAAAATTCATAATGACCCTCATGATTTCTGAATGTTGTTTTCAGAACATCTTCAGTCTTAATTCTAATTTGATGATGTATTGAACAAAGATATAGCTTGGTGAAGTAAATTTCTCCATGTAATCCATCCAACAATTAATCAGTGAAAGGGATGGGAAATTTATCTTTAATAGTGAGCTTTGAGCTCCCTATAATCTGGACACATACACCATGATCTATCCTTCTTTTGCACCAATACTACTAGAGCATATAAAGAACTTTAACTAGGCTTAATTATACCAACCTCTAACATTTATGCAACCATATGTTCAATCTCACTCTTTTGGGCATAAGTATATCTATAAGGCCTGATTTTTGGAGGAACACTTCCTAGAATCAAATGAATAGAATTATCAAGATCATGAATATGTGGGAGGTCTTTGGGAGTCTCAAATGCCTTAGAATGATTTTCCAATACATTTTGGAGATCTGGAGAAATAGACGATTTTGATGTTTGAAATTCTAGTGAGCATAATTGTGCAATTACGCCTCGTTGTTATTTCTTCAAAATCTTTGACATAACATTAGAGCTGATTATATTTCTTGGTTTCCTTGTGATACCCCATAATTCAACTTCCTTTTCTTCCTAAAAAAAATTCAAGAAAAATTCTTCAAAATTAAAAGCTATCTTCCCCAAAGATTGTAACCATTAGACTCATAGTACAACGTCAGCACCACCCATTGGAATGGAGAGCACTAGACTATTCAATAAATATTCCCTCATGGTTAGCTTGATATTATGCTACTTTCCAGAGCAATTTATAGTTCCTCCATTTACAACCATCACTTGACACTCTGGTGTTGGATATAGGAAGTAATTCAATTCCTTGTCCATCTTACAATGAATAAAACTATGGGTACTACCCAAATCAATCAACAGTACTAACTTTCCCTTCTTGATATATCCCTCTATATTGAGAGTTTGAGGGGTGGTAATTCCTGCCAATACATTACAATATATGGTTGGATTCATATAATCTTTCTCTGGGGTTGGTTCCTGGTGTATATCCTCCTCTTTTAATGTTTCTTGATCCTTTTCTTCCTCCTCTTCACAATATATGTAAAATAATTTCTTCTCATCGCACTTATGACCTTTAGTGTATTTTATATCACAACTATAAGAAATCCTTTTTTCTCTATTTTCCCCCATTTTTTGTGGTGTCAACCTTGTAGTTTATGGAATTCTAGGAGAATCAACACTTCCATCTTTATTTTTGTGAGTGGTATCCTTGTTTCCATAATTTTTTTTTCAACTTCTCTTGCCACCCTTAATTCCTTCTCTAATGAATCAGGTTCCCAAAGGTGAACCTCATGTTGGACGTTATCCTTTAAATTCCCTATGAGGACATCAATCTTATGCTCCTCTGGAATATTTTTTACCCTGATTTCCAATTTTTGGAAGTCCTCAATGTGCTCTTCCATTGAACCATTTTGTTTGAGATTTATCAATTGGCTAAATAATATGTTTCTCTTGGTATCCTAATAATGTGTTACCATTTCCTCCGTAAAAATTGACCAAGTGACAAGTGTTTTAGGAGAAAAAATGCATCGATATTGTTAGTATGAATCTTAATTCCAAGAGTACGAAAAAACACCACTTTAGCTGCGCATAACAAAAATCCCTAATAGCAAAGATGGCTGCTAATATCCTCAGATCTGCAGTTAGGTGATCAAGATAAATGCTGCAAAAATCTAGATCTATGCATTAGAAGACATTAAACAGTAGAAAAAACAATATTTACTCCATGCATCCAATAGACAAGACAAGAATATGTTGAATCAATTTTGTATTGATGGCACCTGGGAGGAAAACACAAGAGGGTGTTCCCTGTTCCCCTCAATGGGATGGGTTCTTGTAAGTCCTCAACACTTCAGATCTAAAATTCCTCTCTCTTGATGGTGTAGAAAACCCAGAAAAAAATGGTAGCAAAATATGACTATGATGGTGGATCAATAGTCAGACCAAAAGTATAGATCCAGAGTGATCTTTAGGCAACAAAAGGTGGTAAATGAATGGGAAAAACCTCCTATTTATAGAAAAATATTGAGTTAGTCTAGATATTGGTGCATAATTAAATATTATTAACCAAATCAAGATCCAACTTTCATGGAATATTTTATTATATTTGTTGGAGGGAAAAGGAATTTGACTTGGATCAAACCCCTTTATTTGTAAATAATAAATAAATAAGTGATTTATTTATCATTTTAAGGATGTGGTTGAGTGATAATCAAATAAATAATAAATTATTTAATTATTTAAGGGTGATTTAGTCATATTTAACAAATAATATCATTTAAATAAAGTTTAAATAATTATTCTTAGGAAATAATAAGATAAATAATGATTTATCTAATTAATTTCCCTGTTTTGGGTTAAATATAACCAGGAATATTAATTAAATTGTTGTTTAACTAATTACTCTTTGAGGGGAATCAAACAAATGTAGATTTATTTAATATTTCCTCATGGGGTTTCCTGTTTAGACCATAAACAACTTAATAAAGGTGGTTTACTAAGTTATTTTTCATAGTGAATGCAATTTTACTTAGGGTAAAATTGGTCTTACATGGTGTACTTGGGTCCATCTCATAATAGTAGGTTAGATTACCAAAAAATCGTGTAACATATTTCCCCCCAGCGTGCGAGCATTAGGAGCTAATCGTATGACCAAAGTACATTGTAAGAACTCAATCACTAGACATCTAAGGGGAAGTCAAAGAGAGAGAAGTATCAGGTAGACTAGAGTGCTGAAATAACTAGACCATGAGGAGGCGAGACTTACAAGAGTGACAAGTCTCTTTGATGAGTGAGTAGCTATGCTATAGGTGGCGGGGGAGGCATACCTATGCCCGCCAAGGCAAAGTACAAACAATAAGGTGTTCGGAAAACCAAGGGACTGGCCAATATAGTACATGCTAGCATAAACATGAGCCAAATAAACAATACAATAATGAATCCCACATACATATTGTGCCTGGGATAACAGCCAAGAATTATACAATAATATCTAAGTACATGAGACATAAATACAACCCAGATGCCCCTGTAAATAGGAAAGGGCTCTGATAATCTGACTGATTCATGCAATCAAAAAGGCGCTACAAGTGGTTGAGGCCAACATCATCAAATCTATGGAGCTGCATCAAAAGTTTGTAATGGAGAGGTCATCCGGGCATGTGGGGGGCTACCTATAGGGCCACCCCCTCATGAGGGCTGAGACATCTCACACACACCTGGGAATCACCGATGTCAACTGCTGCATCACTGAACCATCGAGTATATGAATCTCGATCATGCTGAAAGGAGATGGAGCTGAGAAAAAATCAAGTCAAAGGGAAATAACCTTTTCCTGATCCAAGGCACCGAAAAGAGTGGAAGCTAGAACCAAGGTACACCTCCCTCTAGACCTGTCTTCTAGAATGAATGATTTGATGTCGACGGAAGGAGGTCCGCCATAGGTGAGGCAATAAGGAATCCTCAACTAAGGCACGAGAGAAAATAGTAGAGAAATTGACAAACTAACACCCATGATAATGATGAAATGGGGGGTACTGAGTAGTGAACAGACGACTTCCCTTGTTAGAGCATAAAGGGCATGGGTGATCTGGAAGCGATTGACACAATATCATGAGGGATAGGGGACAGTGGAACTGAAGGCCATAATGTGTGACACGAGAGAGGGACCAATCAATGAAGGATGGATGAATATAACGGGATTAAAAGGGACTTTGGATAGACTCCATGAATACAATGATGACTCAACTCGGATGCTATAAACAAGGGTGACTCGGTGGAGCTGCCATGCAGAAAAAAGGTCTAATGGGGACCATAAAAACAAGAGTACAATATGGTAACTCATGATGAAAGTCAACACGAGCATGGAAGGATATGGGGGCAAAGTGGTGCTCCCCAGTACGAGTGTTGCAAGTGAAGAAATTCGATTTTGAGGAAGGGTGAAGTGATGCTTCTTGGAAAAAATGTGTCCTGGTGAAGTATAAAATCACTAAAAACTAACAGATACCCATTTTAGGGCTCGGTGAGAGCTTTCCAATAGTACAGACGGTTTGGTAAATAGAGCTACATTTTGGTCGCAGCAGGCGAAAGAAAAAATGGGGGTTTCTCTTTTAATAAGGAGTTTTCCTTCCAAATTCACTCATTTGCATGTGGAGCTGTGGTGAATGTAGAGAGGAGAGAAGGCCCTAAATATTGTGGTGATCGTAGCGTACAAACCGGCCATTGGAATCGAGATCTGTCAGTTGCAGGTAAGAGGCCTAACCCCACTCTTTATTTTCAGTGGATTAAAAGTTTAGATTAGGTCCCCAGGGCTCAGGCACAAACCCCTGCTCCTCCTCACGGCCGGATCGCAATTTTTGGGGGAAAAAAGTGCGACCTGGGTAGAAGGTTTTGAGTAAAAAAATACGACCTGTCCCAGGTTTGGACCTGAAAAGTGTGACCTATCAGGGAGGGGTTTTCCAGTGTTGTTTTTTGGTTGAGTACTGGGTTTTTATGATGAGATACAATATTTCCTATCTGTATTCTGATAAATATGATGGTTTTGTGAAAATATGGTAGAGTTACAGATCAACTGGAGAGAAAGAGACATGGGTGCATTAAATTCAGAGATCTGGGAGGATCAGGGTGTCCACATTGCACTGGTCAGGTTTGGGGTTCTGAAGTTTGTGGAGAACCCTTTGATGAGAGCTAGAGAGCCCTTATTGGCCTAGATTGTCATCTATTGGGACCTCGACCATGAGGTATTTATAGTGTAGGGGCACCAAATCGAGTTGACGGTCTAGGATATATATTTCCTAACTAGTCTCCCACCACTTAGGATGGTAGGGAATACGCAGCCAGTATTACCACGAGGGAGAAATATCATAGAGTTTGTAGAGCGCCATTGTCAACCAGGTCTCCAAGTCAAGGGGACTCGAATACCCATCGGGGATTTGGAGAGGTTAGAGACCCATGTTGTGGCTGCAATGGTGTTGCGGATCCTGGGCAACCAAGCACTCCATCACATCACTAGAGGGAAGATGATTCTTGTGGAGAGTGTTTTGAGTGGGACCTACTATGGGTGGGCCCAAATGATGATGTCGCCATTGAAACAAAAATTGTCGCTATGCAAGCAGCAAGTGAACCATGACTATGCATATGGTACAGTTTTGTGATTTTTCTTCTTTGAGAAGATCCCGGCACTTTGACGTCGTATACAGCTCCAAGATGGGGGCCCGAGAGAGCCTAGGATGCGCCGGTGGGGGTGACTATTGTGCAGAGGAGGAGGTGGGGCGGTTGGACGGGTGTTCTGACCTGAGTTCTTTGCTCATTGGGAACATATGCCACTTTATATAAACGACTATCCCTATAGTGGGATGAGTTATTGTGGGGACCCGGATTTGCCACTTCCGCCTGGTCGAATATGGAGGCCTGATGGTAAGTGAAAAATTTCTAATATTTTATGTGCATGTAAAGGTATAGAATATTGTATGTGGTATTGATTCTTTCACTTTTGGTATGCAGATATAACACTGGTAAAACCGGCCAGATATATGGGACAACCTACAGTGTCGGGGACCGCAGGACCTAGTGGTGCAAGGGCGCAGCAAAATGAGGATGCAGTAGCTCTCCTAGAGGATATCCATCATAGATGTGAGAGGCTTATGGACGGTGTTTCAGAGCGCAACTAGCAGGACTTAGATGCGATTACATAGAGCCATGTATTGGTCTACCCTCTGAGTGGCGAGGGGTCATGCGATGCATGGCGATGGCCAGACAGGGTATGCGTGACCTACGAGCTGCGAGAGTAGAGCCATTGGCTCGAGATCCTCCAGATATTGATTAGTGTGTAGGGGCAGGTGGTGCCCCCAATTTTTATTTTTGCAACATGCTATGGGCATGTCATATGTATTAGAGTGAATGAACTCTAAGACATTTTATACGACACATATTATGGATATGCATCATTTTTATATTTTTGTGTTAAATGCATGTGCTAAATTCCAATCTAGAATATGGTTTGCAATGTTATCTACATAGTTATTTTGTGCTCTAAGTACATGACTGAATGTAATGATTTTAAATTCACGCATCAAAAGCTTCACTTCGTAAATATATTCTAAAAAGCATTAGATTATGCACACAATAGACACTGTTCAATTGCATGACAAGAATCAGGGAATCTAAACGAACATGAAGGTGGAGGATGTGATTTGAAAGGGAATTGACTAATAAACCTCACACTGCATCATATTCAGCCTGGTTATTGGTAGCAGTACCAATGCATACCCCGTTCGAGAGAACAAGGGAGTGCAAGGGGGTAAAAATGGCCCAACCTGCCAAGGCTAGATTCTTGGAGTAGCGACTTGCACCATTAGCAAAACCAGTATAAGGTGTGGATGGGAGGTCCATACGAAAGGTGCCACAAGAAAATAAATGTGAGGATGATGAAAAATGCTGGCAATCTGAGTGCAAAGTAGAAATCTACTGCACTCCGCGAGAGGGAGTGATCTGGGTAAGATTTCTACTACCCACACGTCGATGGTGAGGTGGAGTGTGGGAGCTACCAGAGGTGTAGCTTGTGCTGGGATAATGAAATTCACCATAGGCATGGGTGGAGCTATCCAATTTATGGGCGAGAAAGATGAAGTCAGGGGTGGACATGGCTTCCATGATGTCATCATTGCAATAGCAGATGGAGTGACTGGAGGAAGGGAGACCACATGACGCGGCGAAGCTACCTGACTCATCATCATGATAAGAAAGGTTCACATGCGCATCGTCACAGGGGATGAAGGAAGAAAAAGCAGATAATGGATCTACTAATGTTGAGCCCAGGGTGATCACTAGAGGGAGGTCAAGCGAAACAACAGGGGAAGATTCGGAGGGAGCTTCTACCCAGGGTCTCATGGATGATGAAAGTTAGAGGATGGTGGCTGCAGGCTCCTTCATCTTGACATCAGGAGGGGGAATGTCAATGGGAGCGGGTAAATCCTCAGTCTGGCCTGCAGCATACTGCGCAAGTACGGGAGAGGCAGATTGGTTTTGTTCAATCTCGTACTCCTGAACTACCTCTAATGAGGCACGATAATGCGTAAGGCGGGGAAAATGGTGAGAATAATGGCCATGGAGATCACACAATGCACAAGGTTGGTTAGTGTGAATAGTTTTAGGATTCTTGGCTGCAGTCAAGGAATAAACAGAGGTTTCAGGGACCGTAGACTCAGGGAATGCAACTTTAACCATGGGCTTGATACGGGGAAGTTCATGACAGTTATGGGTGGCATGGCTTATGAAATCACACAAAGCACAAGGCTTTGTGGGTGGGGGAGGTGTAGGGTCCGTCGGGGCAGCCTTGTCCTTGGAGGCCCTCTTGCGAGCTTTTCCCTTCTTACCTGAAGCGGTCACAATAGGTGGTGGTTCCTGTTGAGGTGCTTGAGGCATTATTGCAGTGGGAGAAGTCATGGGGACCGGTTGAACCAAGGTCAAAGAAAGATAAGGTTTAGGTTGACGTGGCAGGGTAGCAGCTGGAGGATCAAGGTACCAAACAGGAATCCCAAGGGTCAAGTTAGGAAGAGAGAGGGTCACCATGACAGGTGCCGTATATACTCCTGCTGGGGGAGCTAGGAATGGTATCTGACCGGAGGGGTAATGGCGAGGTAGGACGACTTATACATGGTTAAGGTATGGAGGAACCATTCCAGGAGGGTAAAGAGGCTCATGAGTACTAGCTTAAGGGCTAAGAGGAGGAGGTCCAGAAGGCTGAATCAAAGGGCCAGGAGAAGGCTGCGAAGGGCGAGGAGGCTGCTAACTACCTGAGGCGGGCCGCTTGAGAGCAGCCCAAGACGATTGCATCATGAAAACATTTGATGACTTGGGATCAGAGACAGGAGGAGGAAGACCAGGGAAGCACCGAGAATTGAGGAATATTTATAGACTCTGGGTGAAACACTGGTCAAAGGATCAATGGTTTGCTTGTTGGCCACTGAAGAAATAGTGGACCCAGGGGAGGTCTGACACTTTAGTTCGTAATATGTCAACTGGTCAATGGTGACTATCTTTCCGTTATGAGGGAAGGACATCTTTCGGTGGACCGCAAAAGGGACAACAAACATCGCATAAGTGTATCTATGACCCAATAGAATGTTGTAATCTAAGGGGGCATCTATGACTTCTATGTCAACGCAAACAGTCTTGCCCGCAACAGTAATAGGAAAATTGCGGAATAAGCCAATGGGCTTAGAGGCGTGGCCATCCATGCTCGCAGAGTGATCGTGGAAAGAGACAACTCAGGTGATCCGAGTTGTTTCCAAACCAAATCGGACATCATGCAGGTGGATGCCCCCTCATCAATAATGTGCCAGGAAACGTTAGCGTTCCAAATCTTGACTGGGATTTGGAAAGCGACAGAAGTAGGGAGAGGAGGATGTTCTGACCGGTCAACATCAAAGATAATAAATCGATCATATGAAGGATCTACAGTGCCCATGGTAGATAGTAGAGCTTTTTAGTGTGAAAGGCACGAATGGAGGAGTTCCATCATTGAAATGGCAGTAGGGGATTGTGCCAAATCATCTACTATGTTATACGAATGGGCAACTTTTCCAGAAGCAGAATTTCGGCGTAGTGGTCCCTTAGGGATCTTGGTATGAACCTCCACCCTAGGCTGAGGGATCTTTAAGGGACCATTAGGTGTCGAAAGAGGCTCTGTATAGACTAAAGGAGGTGGCTCAGGGATAGACATTGCAGGAGGCTTGTTGTACTGACGAGACCGAGTCTGAAGATTGATGTCTGCGATTAAAGGTTGATCAGATTTCATCATGAGAATCTGGTAATCATAGGTACCAGATGGAAGAGGTTGAGTGGCTACCTGACCTTCAGGTGGTTTGGTAGCCACAAATTCTTGCTGAGGGAAAGGATTAGTAAGCACAGCCAGCTGACTAGGCACATCACTGGGAGGGATGGGAGGGATGGCTTGTTGTTCTCTCAATGTTGCTTGAAACTCCCACAGTTGCGGCATTTGTGGAAAAATGGGACAATCATGCATGTAATGACCATAAACACCACAACAAAAACAGGGCTTATTCATATGAACAGGCCTGTCCTGCTTGGGCTGAGTGCCCTGTCGCTAGTTCATAGTGTTAGGAGCATTACCTTGATTAGGTCCAGGATTACCCAGGGCAGCTTGATTTTGAGTGCCTTTCCTCTTCTTTTTTAAGGGAGGAGGATTAGTCGTGCCCTACTATGCATACACCTACCCCTGAGGGGGCGGTGGTTGCTGTTGCGGCAGTTGAGAAGGCAAGGGAGGAGGAGGTGGTAATGTTGGAGGAGCCGGAGCACCAGGCTGTGGATACTGATAATAAAGAGGTTGGGTAACAGTGTGGTAAAGAGGAGGTTGGGAAAAAAGAGGGGGCATGCCGTATCCTAGATACGTGCTACCGGGAGGGGGAAAAGTGCAGGAGGTGCTGGCCCCCTCCTGAGGAAAACCAGAGCCCATGGGAGGTTGAGCAATGATGACAACACAAATATGGAACAAAGGAAAAAGAGACTAACAAGGGTAGGGAGGTACAGGATCAACTGATTACAATGTCGAAACAAGGGCAGAGAGGTGCAGGATCAATTGATTTCAATGTTTTAGAATCTTTTCTTGGTGGTGTTAACCAAGCCCTTTTTCACTTAGGGTGTGCGTGCAAAGTGTGTCAATTTTAATTTTTAAACCTAGATGTTTGTAGAGAAAAATAAAAAGTGTGTTGTATAGTTGTAAATAAACCTGCAAATGACAGTATATAAGCCTGCAAAAAATAGAAAATAAACAACTAATAATGCAATAATATAAACCCAAGGAGGCGGGTCTCTCAACAACTATTCTATAGACAAGTAAAAAATTAATCAAAACACACTAAAAAATCCAATAGATCTAAGGTCAGGAGGGACAGGGATCTAAAGGACAAAATCTGCTGGAAAGTGGTGCAGAAAACAACAACAAATCAGAGGAAAATTTTCTGTAAAAAGAGGTGGCGAAAGGCTATCTCCTGGAGTGAAACAGAGTGAACCCTAGAGGAAAACCCAAAAAAATCTATATGAGGTGATTTGGATGGATAACAAGCCGATCTGAAGTGGATCTGAAGGTGAGGTATCAGATCTGAAAAAAGGGCTGAAGACTCTAAAATTTCAGACAACCTGCAATAGAAAAAAAAATTCCACAAAGGGTGGAGGGTGCTGAAGCCCTAGGGGGCTAGGTTCCCACTTATTTGAATGAAAAAGAACAATTACAGGTCCAAAATGGGCAAATACGGAGGTTAGACAACCTTGAATAGTGGCGCAGACAAACCCAGAAATTTTTTGGAAAAATCCCTGCAAAAAGTCCAAGTCATATTTTCTGACATGTTTTCAGCAGATGTCGTAGTTTTTGGGCTGTTTCCTGCATCCTGAAGCTCCAGGTTACATTTTTTGGGCCAAAAATTTTGACCTGCAACTCTGGCACTCTCGACGGAAGGTTTCAGAAAAAAAATATCATCTTAGCTGCGGTTGATGTCTGTCACCTGCGCAATAGGTCTGAAAACACACGGAAGTTAGAATTTTTATCTTTTTATGGTTTTATAAGTTAAAAAAACATCAAGAAAAGAAAAAACAAGGGGATGAAGAGAAATCCTAGGGTTTGAAGTAGCTGGATATGCAAGGATCAGAAAAATGACAGCGGTTGTAATCGTAAACTCGTGTGGAGTCGCCAGTTGTTAGTATGAATCTTAATTCCAAGCATACGAAAAAAGAGCACTTCAACTACGCATAACAAACAACCCTAACAGAAAATATGGCTGCTAATATCCTCAGATCTGCAGTTAGGTGATCAAGATAAATGCTGCAAAAATATAGATATATGCATTAGAAGACATAAAACAGTAGAAAAAACAAGATTTACTCCATGCATCCAATAGACAAGACAAGAATATGTTGAATTAATTTTGTATTGATGGCACCTGGGAGGAAAACACAAGAGGGTGTTCCATGTTCTCCTCAATGGGACGGATTCTTGAAAGTCCTCAACACTTCAGATCTAAAATTCCTCTCCCTTGATGGTGTAGAAAACCTAGACAAAAATGGTAGAAAAATATAACTATGATGGTGGATCAATAGTCAGACCAAAAGTATAGATCTAGAGTGATATTTAGGCAACAAAAGGTGGTGAATGAATGGGAAAACCCCTCTATTTATAGAAAAATATTGAGTTAGTCTAGATATTGGTGCATAATTAAAATATTATTAACCAAATCAAGATCCAACATTCATGGAATATTTTATTATATTTGTTGGAGGAAAAAGGAATTTGACTTGGGTCAAACCCCTTTATTTGTCAATACTCCCACTACATGTGCAATGTTTGGTCTAGTACAAACCATTGTATACATCAGGCTACCCATTGTACTTGCATATGGAACACGGGACATATCCTCCTCTTCTTCTTGTTTCTTGGGACATTGTTCAGCAGACAGCTTTGTACCTATAGGAATCGAAACATTCGCCGGTTTACTATCATGCATATTGAACTTCTGCAATATAGTCTCGACATATTTCCTCTAGTTTAACCAGAGCTTCCTCTTTGCTCGATATCTCTTAATTTCCATGCCCAAAATATAGTTTGCAACACCAAGATCCTTCATGTTGAATTTTGAGAACATTTGGGTCTTTAAATCTTGGATAATTTCTTTTTCATTTCCAATCAACAACATATCATCCACATACAAGACCAAATAAATAACACGGTCACCAATTAATTGCAAATCTGTAGTGGTTTGGAAGAATCTATGAATCCAATTTTGGAATATTAGTGTGGTATCAAAGCAAGATCCTTGGCTCAGCCTGTGGGCTTCAAGACAAAGTACTGTACAGCAAGGAGCAGGGTCAAAATGATGGAGAGGATGAGATTGCTCTCATCAGTTTTCAGATCTAAGAAGAACAAAGCAGAAGAAGAGATAAAGAGCAGTGAAATTCCTAGGAAGTTTCAAGAGTAGGAAGATCTTCTGATCAAATCTACAAGATCTATACATGAGGAAAATTCCAAATCCTCATCTCATGGATATGTGCACTAAGCCATATCACCAAATCTTCAAATTTCTATCAGTAACTTCTCCATGAAGAGGAAGAAAGGAGGTGTACCCTAGAAGGAGATTTTTGGAGAGTATTTGCAAGAGTATGAGGCTCAATATAAGGAGTTCAAAGATAACTTGAACTTCCAAGGGTTCTGTACTATCAAGGAGGACAAAGGCACAAAGGAGGAGCAGCATGGTGTGGGTAGGTTCCACCTATCTACCTTTGATGGATCACCTAAATTTCCAGTTAGGGTTTGGGTGGAGGACCTAGACAACTTTGTGCAACAACACCAAGTTTCAGAAATTGTATACATCAAAGTAGCAGCGCTAAATTTTGAAGTTAAATCATATGCTTGGTGGTTGTTTGAGTCCTTTTCCTTAAGAAATGAAAATATACCTACTTATGCAAATTTTATTGCAAGATTGATAGAGAGGTTTGATGAAGCTTCATGTGTAACATCTTCTGTTGACACTATCAAACCATGTCAAACAAATCTTTTGCATGAGTTGCAAGGGTCTATGAATCCAACTCCATTCCTGAAGACCATAGAAGAAGGTGTAAGTTTTTTTTATGCCTTTCCAAGGGAAAGATCTCCTTTGGATGGAGGTTCCTCTTCTCAGAAGGAAAGCATGAAGATTCCTCTTTCACAAGATGACCAAGATCTAAGGTCTCTTGTTGACGATGGGGAAATTTCAGTTATTGAAGAAGAGAGAGGGAAGGAAGGAGATAATACAGTCATGAAAATGGCACCTCAAGCACCTCATGAAGAAGAGGATGTGGCACTAGATCCAGGGAAATATACTCTTGCACTCTTGCGAGGAGTTCCACAAGGTCTCACACATAGAGCTCTTGGCATAACACATGAGTAGCATGTACAATCATTGTCAAATGATGAGATCTTGAAGATAGAAGGAGGAAAAGAGGAGGAAGGGAATCACAAGAAGAATAGCATGGATCCTTCTCTATTTCAAATCGTGGAAATACAAAGAAGGCAAGAGGACTTATGCAATAAAGGGAGGGGCAAATCTATCTACCTACATCCTCATTCTACTCTATGCCTTGACACCTCTTTGCAAGGAGGTATTCTACGAGGAGCACCTCTTGATAGGAGGAAATATAAAGTGTTCTCTCAACTATGGGTAGCATATGCATACTTGGCTAAGGAGGGAGCCTTGGGAGAAGCTAGCACAGCACAGAGAATCTCTCATGAATTTAGAAGAGAGATGAGCAATTTCCTAAAAGGGGAATTGCTATCTTCCACTCAGCTATCTGAGATGAGAGAGGGAAGATCATAAGTCTATGATGGCATGAGCATGGGAGTACATGGAAACTCCATAAATTTGGGGAAGCCTATGGTATCCTCATTCACAAGGAAGATTTCTGAACATGGCAAGGGGATGCTAACTCTTTTGCATACATGGGCCAAAATGAGGAAGTTTTGGAAGACAAGGACTTTCCGAAGGGAAGTTGATTTCCATATGCTTCAATCTTGTATTGAGCAATATTAGCTGCAAATGAGGCAGAAAAGGGGAGATTATGATGCTCCAAAATGCGATTTTAATGTCAAGGATGTCAAAGGAGGGAGCCATGATATGACAGGGGCAGCATTTCAGACTTCTACAGCGCTATCATTCTTGGGAAGCCTATATCCTTATTGGGATTCCCACCTCATGATGGAATACTCCAAGGACCTTTTCACATGTGGGGTTATTGATGGGGAAGTAGTGGATGAGAGGTTCAAGGTAGTTGATGGAGTCATCTACTTCTACAATCTTATGCTTTTGAATAGAGACTCCAAGCTCAAGGAGAGACTACTAGATGCAACCTATGAGATCCTTCTTTCCAAACCCGCTAGTTTCATTAAAGCATGTCATACCCTCTTGTGTGGATTTATATGGGAAGGTTTCAAGGAAGAGGTGCAATCTCATATGAATATGTGCATGGATTACTTGGTAGATGAGGAGGAACATCACTCTTGGGAAGAGCCATCATTCACACCTCCTTACTCATTGAGTGTGAGAGGGGACTCATCCATGAGTCACCTCACTGATGTAAAACAAGTGTATGGAGAGTCTTGTCTTTTTGAATATCATAATGTATCTCCTATATTCTTATATTTTTATAACACTAATTTGTAGAACATTTCTCCAAAAGGGGGCACTATTTATGGGGGGTTTCATGGGCTGCTCAAGACCATGAACCATGTTGATGCAGGTCATTCCTTGGAGGATCTTGGAAAGATATTATATTCTTCATGGTGTGATTATTTTACACCAACTATGATGCGTTTTCTCAAAGAATTCAGAAGGGATGAGGCAGAAAACAAGTGTTGGGGAAGGCACTTTCCATATCCTATTCTATGGCAGTTGAGGATAAAACTGCATTGGTTGCACATGAGGGAACATCTTCCTTCTCATCTATCATACATGGCAGCTAGCATGATTCTAATCATGATCCCACATGTTGAAGATGTTCTTATCTTTGTTGGGGGCATGGTTGGAGGAGAGGCACACTTGTTAAATGTGTCCTTGGGGGAAGGATTTCCCCATTATTTTTGAATTACATGCTTCCATGGGAGCATGAGAGTTTGTATGGCCACTATGATAGATCACTTGTCTCTTTGTAGAGTGAGCCATATGTTTGTTGGGAACATTCCTCTCATATGTATTTGGGAGGATTTTTTCTATGGATTTCCAAGCTTGGAGGTGATCCACTTCATTTCGATGATAGCATGGAGATAGGAGTCTTTCATGGATCATGAAATTCCCCATGATTGTCATCACTTCTATCTTGAGGAGGCCATGGATCAGCAAAGAAATTTCCACATAGACCTTCCATTGTTTCATGAGGAGAGCCATTGGATCTATTCACCAAGGGCCAACTTGCACATTGAGGAGGGACCATTGGAAGACAAAACTATTGCAGAAAAATCAAAGCAATGGTGGATACTATGGGATATGAAGGCCAGAAGAGAAGAAGGGGAGATTTTTCAGCACCCTTGCAGTTGCTTGAGGACAAGCAACATTTGGGAGAGGGAGACTGTAATATTCCTAAATTAGCTGCAGCTAATAGGCATATTAATTTTTCCTTATTTATTTTTCATTTCATGTTTGATGATAAATTGTAAAGGAGGACATGTAAAACTCCTAAAAACCAAGAATAAATCAATGCCTATGTGAACAGAGACATATCTAGGCTATGTAAATAAACTCCTGCAGGTGTGAATGGGTTTAAATCACAAGAATGGGCCATCTTTGACTAATTCAACAGCGCAGTCTAGATGCATTGAACCTCCTTGAGGGACAACGCGGTTCTAGAAGGAGACTCTAAATGTGAAAGGGACTAAACCAATGAAGTGGTTGTAATGTTCCGAATTTTGAAACAAGCAATTTGGAACATTAGATTTTGCTACTTTCACCTAGGAGAGGAATAAATGGGTAAGGGAGCCCATGAACAATAAAAATATGAATAATTTCCGCCTTAATAAGGAAGGGGATCACTTCAGGAGCTAAAATTTACACTTACAACTGTGAACAAGGGAAAAATGGATGAGGACATAGTCAAGTTTGACTAAGTCAACATGCATTCTTGAGGAGGAAGAGATCACCTAAGTAAACCAGCTCAATGTGAACTAGGATCAGCCTAAGACACACATATGTAAACTAGATTGAATATCCCTAGTGTGAAAAGAGGCATTGGAGGTGGATTAGTTTAGTTTACCAAGTCAACAGTGCAGCCACAACAGGAGGGAAGCTAGTAGCTAGGGCATCACAGTTTTGAAAGAGGAAGCTTCATGAAGAAGTCACCTCAACATTGTGTGGGGTCTGGGGTGAGGAGGCTCACCAAAGATAAAAGGAGGGCATAGAATCAAAGGATATTCATTCATGTATTCAGCTGTCTTAGTCTAGAGACCAATTGCATACTTCAGCTATGTAGCCAGAGTTGCTACATTGCTTAGTGCAGGGAATTCCTGTGTGGGAATTCCATCCTCTCTTGAGATCAGCTTGCTTAAGGGATCAAAGGAGATTGATTTGAGCTTCATTTTAGAATTTGGCTCAGGGCCATTCATTCATACTCAACCACAGCATAGTCTCCTTCAGAAAACTATGTCCTTGATGTAGAGGCAGCAACAACAGTCTTGCATCCTTTGATATTGTGCTAGTATTTGAGGAGGAGGTGCTCATTCCCCTCCGGGAGTTTGTTAGAGAGGCCTTTGGCCAGATTTCTGTATTTTTTAGCTATTTCATGTTATATTCAGCGATTTATAATACAAATATGTAGTAACTATGTTATTTCTGTAGTGTTTCTTGTTATTCATGCATTTTGCCGAAAACCTTTGCCGAGTGTCTTGTTTTTGCTGTATAAGAGTGTAAACCTCCATTTCTCTATTGCTTGATTAATATAAGTTGAATTTCATACCTCCTTCATCATTTATTGCAGAAACCCTCATCATAATAACACAATCCTTGCTTCAGTGCTTCTGGCATTATCTAGACTATGGGGTTTTGGGCATATTTTAGTTGTATTGACTTGGGAGATCTGTTTATATGAGCTAGAGTTATTTATTTCACCTATAATTATGCATATGGACTGTATATCATGTCTTCTAAGAGATCCAAGTCCCATTTCTCACTTGTATAGCATTATTTTCTGAAGACAATAGTTTTATGCCCTATATTGCTGAATTTCCCCACCCATGAAGGAGAATATAGGCCAATATCTTGCTGAGGTTCTTCCATATGCTGGTGTGATGTTATTTTACATCTAATAAGCTACTTTTAATTTCCATGCTCATGGTTTTTTGAAGCTCCACATTGGTAATATCTTGAGATATTCCCAATAGTGTAGTTGTTCCTTAGTTGGGAACGTTACAGTGGTTTAGGGTTGGGCAAGAATCCTATATTATAAAAGGAAGAGGAGGGAAATAAGAGAATTTTGTTGAAGATTATTATTTCTGAAGGTATTTTCTGCTCAGACATCCCTTGTTGGGTCTTCCTATTCAGGAATCCCACCTCCTTCCTTGAGCAACTCTTGGAGGATTCTTGTGCTATCTTTTCCACATCAGGATTTTAGGAAAAGCTTCACCTTACACCTACAACACTACTCCTATTAAGGTTTGAGTTGTCCTTGTGAGTTGCAGGAGTGGAAGACACTAGATCTGCTCAGATCTAGACTATACTAGTGGCTCTTCTCAGTGAGTGTGTCTTTTAACCTCCTGGAAGAATTCATTGGTTGATTGTGCTTCAGATCTACATATTGGCATCATGCCAAATCATTCTCAAAGGCTATAATGTAGTTCCTCTCCCTGGGCTATGTTATCTGCAAGGAGAATTTGTAGGGTGTTTTGTCTGCATTTTGGAGGAGAGATCTCCGGTGTTAGGAATCTTCCTCTCACTGTGGTGATCCATGGATTGGCCATCCAATCCAAGTTTGTTTCAGATCTGATCTGTTGTACCATTTCATTATTCATAAATTTCTAAATCATTCTACAAATCTGCAACCTTAGATCTCAAATCTACTCTCTGTGCTTCATGTTTTGCACAAAACCCCAAGGGGAATGTATAGATCAAAATTTCTTGTACACATATTTGTATTGGATCTAAATTTTTATTTACATATCTGCTCTAGATATGAATATTAATAAACTACTACTTCAGCCCTAAAAATAATGTTTTCATGGTTATGCAGTCTTTTCTCATGGTTGTAGCACCTCATTTCTGAGGATTTTTGTTGTATTGTCTCATTCTTTCTCTTGTACAATGTATGGGTTGTAATGTACATATGATTTACTGTTATAATACTGATTTTTGAACCTCCATATCAGCCTCCTACTGTGCTTCATTGGATCTATGTTATTTCTGAAGCAATCCTTTGCATATAGCTGCAACCCCTCTCCTTGGGTGATTTTCAGCTAGACTAGTTTATGGGAGATCTGTTTAACCCACCTAGTCTGATTTTTTTTTGCTCTCCTTTTGGATTTAGATCTTAGATAAGCTGATATAAGGGATATAGAAGTTGCAAACTCATTTCTATGCACAAAATTCTTAGAAGAGAGTTATTTCAGCAGGCTTGCTAAGCTGTTCCATATTTGGAATATTATAGTGATATCAGATCAAGATCCTTGTCTCAGCCTATGGGCTTCAAGCCAAAGTGTTTTACAGCAAGGAGCAAGGTCAAAATTATGGATAGGATGACATTTATCTCATCAGTTTTCAAATCTAAGAATAAAGAAGCAGAAGAAGAGAGAAAGAACAGTGAAATTCCTAGGAAGTTTCAAGAGCAGGAAGATCTTTCGATCAAATTTACAAGATCTATACATGAGGAAAATTCGAAATCCTCATCTCATGGATATGTGCACTCAGCCATATCACCAAATCTTCAAAGTTCTGTCAGTAACTTCATCATGAAGAGGAAGAAAGGAGTTGTACCTGAGAAGGAGACTTTTGGAGAGTATTTTCAGGGGTATGAGGCTCAATCTAAGGATTTCAAAGATAACTTGAACTTCCAAGGGTTGTGTAATATCAAGGAGGACAAAGGTACAAAGGAGGAGAAGCATGGTGTGGGTAGGTTCCACCTATCTACATTTCTACTGGAGTTGCTGCATAAGGGACTGCATAGTCTAAGAGAGGGTTTACACTCATAAAATTGGAGAAAAACATATCTACTCATATATTAATCAAATATTCTTTAAGAACTAAGATCTAGTCTCCTTATACAAAATACAAGATAACCCGGCAAGGGTTTCTTGTCAAACACTCTGCATACCAAATGTAATATTTAGAAATTACTGAATCACCATTGCAACACTGAAGCACATGAGTGTAGAAGGCTGAAATATGTTTGATCTGATTTAGATCCCTCAAGGGCTTCCTCCCATGAAAGGATGAACCTCTCAATCACAAGGAAACACTGCAATAGAGCCACCAAACCATGCACTGAGTACTGCCTCCAAAATAATGCATTCCCTAGCTGGGACAGCGTTGGGAATGTATGGGAAATGTGTGGTCTGATACCGAAAATCTGAAATTAGCTCTAGAGCTCTCCAAACAGGTCCCTCAAGTGAAGGAAATCTTTCCCTAATGAGAAAATAGCTCAGAAGCTGGGATTCAAATCCCTTCCACTGTTGCACCCTACAACACTGCACAATCTCTGGTAAAAACTACGTTGATGAAGTAGGCTGAAGCTTGGCCTAAAAACCTGATGTGGAATGATGAATTAAAACTCTCCCAATAGGCTCCTCAAGGAAAGAGGTGGGATTCCCGCTCGGGAACACCTGGTGCTAAACAACACTGCTACTCTGCTAAACAACAAGAGAGAGAAAAAGTCTGATCAGAAATGAATAATAATCTAAGACATGAAGAATAATGATGTCGTCCTCTTACTTATATAAAACATGAGTTTTCTTGCCCTTGGCCCCACTCAATTATGTCATCTCTATCCAACGATACATCTCCCTCCAAAACTGCGTTATTCCTCCTTGGATTCCTCCTCCTCTAAAACTGCACTGTTGACTTAGTCAAAGCAGCTTGATTTTGTCCCTATTCACACATGGAGGTTTTTTATTAGGCTTGAAAGAGTGTCCCCTTTCACATATGGAGTATTTTATTCCTCCTTAGGAGACTTATCGGCTTTTCTTCCCATTTATTCACCGGCTAGAGCTGCTACTAACTCTAATGTTCCATTTAGCTTGGAGGCTAAAATTTTGGAACATTACAGTCCTCCCCTCCAAAATATTTGTTTGTCCTCAAGAAAATGTATAAGGAGAGAAAAATTTCTCCCTTCTTCCTCATGTGGCCTCCCATCAATAGCCTCCATCACTGCATCAAGAGAATCTAAAAATAAACTGTAATCCAATGTTTCCTCCCAAGTGTGAAAAACCAAATGGTCCACATCAATCAAAGGTGGAAAGTGCGAATGGAAACTTTCTTGCTATCTCATGGCCTCCACAAAGTAGGAATGATGATCATCATCGTGAATGAGTGCCTCCCTCACCCGTACTATCATCCAAATGAAGTGAGTCACCCTCCAACATGGTAACTCATGAAAAGTCTCCTCCACCTTGTGCTCCTGAAATGTAGGTGGGCTAAATAAATGAGCATGATAGGCAAGAGGGCCTATCCCATGCTATCCTCCTCTCCACTAATGATAAGTGTAGAGGATATGCTAATCTCTGGCTACAACATGATTTCCTTCCAATGGCAAGAAGAAGATTGAGTCTTCAAGCACCCTCCCTCCAAAGTCATGAGTCATGTCAACCTAAACCATTCCATACAAGATGAATGGAACATCATCACCACATGGCATCCAAATCAGAAAATGGATGAAGATTATGTGCAAATTTGGATGATACATATGGACTCTCTGGTGGATGCAATGCAGTCCTTTCAACCGCTGATTCAGAGCATCAAGTGGCAAGTTGCTCTTCAAAGAATTTGCAGCTATGCATGTTAGCTCATCTACTATTAAGTAGTAAGCTACAATATATACCAGCTGTGTACAATAAAATAAATACAACACTTGCCCCAATTCATGTAGATATGGGTTATCAATAATACAAGATTTGGCCCTAAAGTGACCATGAAACCCATAAATAATCTTGCTTTCTTATGGAGCAATGCACTGCTTACATATGGTGAGAAAATACAAATACTCAATAGAGTAATCACTAAGCACATAAATTTCTTTCTTACCATGCATCATGTGTGAGCTTAAAGTGAGGTCCATGTATAAGTCCCCCATGAGGATCCCCTCATAAAAATCTGCAAGAAGAAGGGATACATATACTCCTCGGAACACTCCATCAATAAGAACACTCTCCCATGTGTCAGTGCTATAGGCCTTAGTAATAAGGCTCCATGAATCCTCCCTTCGACATTCCATATGCCAAAGCCATCCACCATCATGCTGCTATGTGAGAAGATATCCTCCCTACATGGAAGTCTCTCATGATCCTTCAATGCTGAAGGGGAGCCTCCTTTCACCATGAGTGTACCTCCCTTATTTCCGGAAATATCATGAAAATTATGGAAAATTTCTGCCCAAACTCTCCCAAGTGCAACCACAACAACAACAACTCGTGATGCTTCCTCATATCTCCCTCATACAAGCCATAGCGTATAATCATGATGTTCAACTTGTATGATGCCCCAAAAAAAAATTCAGTCATGAAGTGCCTCCTCAAGTCCCCCAAGTGGTTCCTCCCACAAGAAGAGAAAAAGTGTGATGTGGAAATCATGGTTTGCCCATGGTTCCTCCTGAAATGTACAACATATAAAGTAGGGAGAATAATGCTCCCAATGGGCATCCTCAATCTCAAGCCCACTCTCCAAACCAAGCTCCCCATGAACATAAACATATCAGCAACATATGGAAGCAAAATACAATGAGAACAAGTTTCCAATTGACAACCGAAGAGTGAATCATAGTTCCACTCATGGAACCAGCGCAGTGCATCCTTTGTCTACATAAAAATAAGAAATAGCAAGTGCTTTACCAGCCACTTTTTTGCTGCCACAGTCATCTCATAAGATGAAAACATGAAGTTACAAGATGGTGTCAATGGTGCACACCAAGAATCATGTGGCTTCCCCCCACAAACCATCAAAAATATAGCCAAGATCAATGCTGCAAGTAGCTACAATTAAATCACCATACAATATGCAAGAAGAGATAATCCTTCTTGTTACATCATGCTACTCAAATAAGGAAAATAAGTACAATACAAAATATGAAATGATACCTCCTCCATTATGCACTTGAAATCTTGCGCTGAAATGGCTCAACTAGAAAATCTCCCTCACCTCCAAAGAGTAGGGAAGTGGTTGTAACCTTCTCTTCATTACTATCCGGGCTATGCATCTCTCCATATGCTGATATATGTCATGTTGAATTCCCTCCCAAATGAACTCCTCCATCAAATGGAAATATGCATCAAAGTGCATAGAAGAGAAGTCCTCATGTGATGCATGTATCAGCTTCTCCTTGAGGCTATAAGATCTAGTCAAGAAGATCTTGCCATAGGAATAGATGACCACATCATCCACCATGTATCTCTCATCTCCAACCGGGTCATCAAGAATCATGCATGCACCAAGATCCTTGGAGTACTCTACCAAGAGCTGAGATCTCCAATAAGGATCAATCCTCCTAAGAGACAGCGCTGGTGATCTAGCATCTGAAGCTATCCTCATGTTGTTGCCTGCTACTTTGACATCCCCCATGACAAAGTCTTCCTCTGGACTATTCATCTCTCCAAAATCTAAGAGTGGTGAATCCAAAGACAAGATGTCTTCCATCAACTCCAGATCAGGTGGCCTCCCATGTGGAATGCCTCCATATAGTGAGACATTAATGTCAAGAGTAGACTGCTCATATGGTTGGGAAACCTTGCCCTTGCTTTCACAGTGCAATACAATCTGCCTCCTATTTTCACTAGCTCTCTGAAATAGAGAAGGGTGTGTGCCTCTCATCACATGATGATGCTCTTCCTCCCTACTTCCTCCTTCCATTTGCAATGTTGCACAATCATGCTACTCACTGATTGTTCTTGGACCTCCATGTATGAGATCCTGGGGAAATTCTTGCAAGGATACAAGAATCCCTCCTGTTGGAGCATGTGCTCCTCCTCCCTCTGCATGAGGTACTGAATGTGCTCTAGATGTGACAGTGTTTTTGCCCTCTTCTTCCTCACTATGTATGGGCATTATCTCAATAGTTGGATCCTCCTGTGAAAAGGAGATCCCCATGCCCTCTTGTTCAAGAATATGAACTAGAGGTCTTGCTTTCGGAAATAGGTAATTCAAGATGTCATCTTCTCCCATGGTTTTCTGAAGTGGATTTTCCTCCATCACATGCAAGGGTTTTTTTTTCTCAAGTTTTCCTCACTCATGTGTCTTAGGAAGTTTTGCACCAAACCTCCCCACCAATGTTTCTATGAATCTTGCATAAGAGAGAGTGTTTGCATTATTTAAAGAACGGGATTGAAAAATCCATCATGCATGAGCCTTACCTCTAAAATGTAGTGTTGCAACTCTGATGGCTTCATCTTCGGAAATATGGTGCAGCTGCAAATAGGAGTCTAGCTCCTTCACCCAAGCTTCAGCTGAACATGTAGGTGATCCAGCAAAAGTAGATAGGAGAAATCTACCTGCATCCTATTTCTTTCTCTTCTCCACCTAGATCTTGCAAAAATTTTGGAAATTAGTATGATCTCTAAACCTCTAATTTTTAGATTCATACTCCTGCAAAAAATCACTAAGAGTTCCCCTTTTCGGCATTTTTCCTCCTCCCATCCATCTTAAGATAGCCCTGGGCACTTGACTGTGTTGTGCACCATGGAGTGTAGATGCATGCTCACACTCACCATGTCCAAATCTAGATCCAACTCTCTTTGGAGATCCCATCTCCAATCTCATTCTCTTCAGCTCTCCTTGAAAGCTTTGCATAGATTATGGAAGAAGCTTTGTATGCTTGTCTCCCTTTCTCTCTTCACATACTGAAGCTCTCTAACTTACGTCCATCTCTCCTTATATGAAATTTAATGGCCTAAGATCCACAGGTTGTGCCAAGACTGATGCTCCGATACCACTGTAATATTCCAAAATCAGGACAGCTCATGAATCATGAACTAAAAACGCATTTTCAAAAATATATGCAATAAAATACTGAAATGGACTCTTGGACTCCATATATCATTCAATATAAAACCTAAATCCAAGAATAGAGCTGAAAAAAATAAAACTAGGTGGGTTAAACAGATCTCCCACACCTAGGATTTCCAAAATGTGTTAAAACCCCAAGACTGCAAAATACCAAGGTTGCTGCATAAGGGACTACGCAGTCTAAGAGATTTTTTGCACTCAAAAAATAGGATAACAAAATTTCTACTCATATATTAATCAAATATGCTTTAATAACTGAGATCTAGTCTCCTTATACAAAATACAAGATAACCCGGTAAGGGTTTCTTATCAAACACTCTGCATACCAAATGTGACATTTAGAAATTACTGAATCACCACTGCAACACTGAAGCACATGAGTGTATAAGGCTGAAATATTTCCGGTCATATGTATATCCCTCAAGGGCTTCCTCCCATGAAAGGATGAACCTCTCAATCACAATTAAACACTGCAACAAAGCCACCAAACCATGCACTGAGTACTGCCTCCAAAATAACGCATTCCCTAGATGGGATAGTGCTAGGAATGTATGGGAAATGTGTGGTCTGATACCATAAATCTGAAATCATATCTTTATCTCTCCAAACAGGTCCTTCAAGTGAAGTAAATCTTCCTCCAATGAGAAACTAGCTCAGAAGCCGGGATTCAAATCCCTTCCACTGTTGCACCCTGCAACACTTCACAATATCAGGTAAAAAAAATGTGCTGATGAAGTAGGCTGAAGCTTGGCCTAAAAAACTGATGTGGAATGATGAATGCAAACTCTCCCAAGAGGTTCCTTAAGGAAATAGATGGGATTCCCACTCGGGAACACCCGGTGCTAAACAGCATTGCTACTCTGCTAAATAGAAAGAGAGAGAAAAAGTATGAGCAGACATGAAGAATAATGTTGCCATCCTCTTCCTTATATAAAAAATGAGTTTTCTTGCCCTTGGCCCCACTCAATTGGGTCATCTCTATCCAAAGATACATCTCCCTCCAAAACTGCATTATTCCTCCTTAGATTCCTCCTCCTCTAAAACTGCGTTGTTGACTTAGTCAAAGCAGCTTGATTTTGTCTGTGTTCACACATGGAGGTGTTTTATTAGGCTTGAAAGAGTGTCCCCTTTCACATATGGAGTATTTTATTCCTCCTTAGGATACTTATGGTCTTTTCTTCCTATTTATTCACTGGCTAGAGCTGCTGCTAACTCTAATGTTCCATTTAGCTTGGAGGCTAAAATTTTGGAACATTATAGTGATCCATAAATAAATATCATCTCCAATGTGGTATCAAAGCCATGGCTACCAAATCTGGAACAGCTAGCAAGGCATGACTAGAAAACACATTTTCCAATAATGGTTTCTATAGGAATTGAAACCAGGACCTAGATCCCTTAGAACAATGTGTCTAAGTGTTAAATCCAAGACGAGGCTCCAAAGAAATCCTTATAGCTTGGATAAACAGATCGCCCACACCTAGTTGACCTCATAAAAGTTCTCGATGAGGGACTACAAAAATGTGTGAACATACAATGGAATACACATGAAGGTGCAAATAGCAAACCAATGTATGATATAGCATCAAGAGAGTACAATGCTTTGAGGAATCAATCACTCAAGCTTGGAAATTAAAGCCTCAACAAGACATGTACATCAAATATGACTAAAAACTGCTACACAATTATGCCCAAGCTATGACTGCATAGTTTATATGGAGACATTGCAACATAAAAAATGTAAATACAATGATATTACAATATGAGCTCAAGAAATGAGGGGGAGTAATCTCTCAACCCCTGAAAATAGCAATACAACAATCCTTAAGAAGGATTGGCTGAAATACATGTACAAATGGAAAATCTACAAAATGTCAGAGTTTTAGGGTAGTAGCTGCAACACAAAACTGAAAAAATATGGAGATGGCTGAATAAGATGTCCAATATGTAGCAAACCTCCTCCGATGGATCTCTCAAGTGATAGGCTGATCCTATCCCTAAATATCTTACCCTCCAAGATGATGGTTCAAGCTCTCACTGCAAATGCACACTAGAATAAGGCAGTCGAGGAGCTAGACTGTGCTGTAGGATATAGGGAATGTTTGGCCTGGTGCCAATGATATGAGAATATGCTCTAAAACCTCCTTCACTAACCTCCTATAGGAATAATAGCTCCCTCCTCTGAAATATGAGTCAAGGAAAGGTGTTGTGGAACCCTCCACTGCAACACCCAGCAACACTATGTTATACTTCAGTAGAAATAACGCAGTGACTGATGGAAGTGGCTTTGGCCTTGAGCCAAGATGTGGATAAATGAAGTGAAATACTTCAAGAGGCCTCTCAAGAAGGATAATAATTCCTAATAAGGAATCCCTCGTGCTAAACAGCACTGCAACTGAGTTGAACAGCCGGAGACTTCAAATAGTCTGAACAAACAAATAATCAAATGATCCAAGATGTCTCACTATGGCTGCCTATTCCTCCTTTTATGCAAGTGAATGTCTCTTTTCCCTAGACCCCACACAATAGGGTTTCTTTCACAAAGAATATTCCTCCCTCTCAAACTGTGTTGTCTTCTCATGCAAGCTACACCCTCTTAGGCAACGTTGTTGACTTGGTCAAACTTGACCTTGTCCTCATGCATTTTCCCCTTTTCGCACTGAAAGGTGAAAAATTAAGCTACTCCATTAATCCCTTTCACACTATGAGGGATTTTATTCCTACTCATGGGCTTTTTACCCATTTTATTCACCTCCTAGATGACATAAGAAAAAATTAATATTCCAATTTGCTACTTGCAAATTTTGGAATATTACAGTACTCCCCTCTCAAAGATTGCTTGTCCTCAAGAAATTGCAAGGATAGACTAAATTATTTCCTCCTCTCCCTGTAGAATCCATGTATGATAATCTCCTCCAAGTTAAGTGATGCTATCTCATCAATCAAGCCTCCGCATTGCTCCTCCTCAGCATGCAAGTTAGCTATCAAACTATCATCATGTGAAATACTCAAGAGGATGAAAAAGTGATGTCTAGAGGTCCCTTTGAAGAATGGGATCTGAAATATAATGGGAAATATCTTTCCCATATGTATCCTCCATATCCAAGCTATTAGCCATGTAAAATGAGTTACCGCCCAACTAGGAAACTCCTGAAAGCTATCCTCCACCTTTAGCGCTAACAAAGTAGGTGGGATGAAAATATGCACATGGTAGATAATGTAGCCTACCCCACGCTGCCCATCTCTCCACTTAAGATAAGTGTAGAGTGTTTTTTTATCCTGGGTTGCAATAAGGTTTCCCTCAAGTGGCAAGATGAGGACTATATCTCCAAATACCTCTCCTCCAACGCTGCAAATCATGTTGGCCCAAACATCTCCATATATGATGAGTTGGAAGTCATCATCATGTGGCATCATATCCATCATATGGATCACCTCATAAGGAAACAAATGTGTTGCTCTAGTGGCCATACCATCTCCCATGTTCCCCTTAGAACATGTAGTGCAAAAAGTGTGGGAGGATTCTCCCTCAAAGGACACATTCACCCAATGTGTCTCTCTCTCAAGCATGATCCTCATAAAGACAGAAACAATAGAGCCATAGGGAGAAAAAATTAGAATCATGCTTGCTGCCATGTATAACAAATGAGAAGGAAAATGGTCCCTCAAGTGCAACCAACGTAACTTGACCCTCAATTGCAATAGAGACTGATAAAATGAGTGTCTTCTCAACCACTTGCTTGCTGCTCCAATCTCCTCATAAGTATGGAGGAGGTGAATAATGTAAGGTATATAATGAGCATTTCCTCCATAATTTCTATCTTCCCCAAGTCCTCCTAGGGAATGGCCATCAATCCTGCTTATGGCCTCAACTAGACCATGAGGTCTAGAAAAAAGAGTGCTCCTCCTTGGAGCAACATCCTGCACATATATGTTTAAGGGACATACATCATATAAATAATCATGTAGAAAATCATCACCCTTACCATATGTTCTGATCATACAAATGGAGTGGCTCATATATGAGTCTCCTCTCATTCTCAAAGAGAAAAGAGGTGGCTATGCTAACTCTTCCAAAGAGTTATGTCTCTCATCCATCTCCATCTAGTCCATGCATCTCCTCATATGCTAATATATCTCCTCCTCAAAGCCCATCCAAAAATACCCCCCCATGATGGTGTGGTATGCTCTCAAAGAACAAGTGGGGCTGAAAAGGAAATCCTCCTAAGCTACTTGTAGCAACTTCTTCTTGAGCTTGGAAGCTCTAGGAAATAATATCCTAACATGATAGAAGATGAACTCGTCTCTGACTAAATATGCCTCCTCATGCAACTAGCCACCAAATATCATACAAGTAAAAGGATCCTTGGAATATTCCACCAACAACTGGGAGCTCCAATATAGATCTATCCTCCATAGTGACAGTGCTGATGATCTCTCATGAAGAGAACCTGCCATATGGTCACCATCTTCTTTGACATCTCCCATGCCAAAGATGCAAGTTGGAAGGTTTTTTTCCTTCCCATACTGCTTTTGCCACAACGCAGAATCTGAAATGTGAGTGGGTAAAAGTGATGTTGAGATAATTCCTCTCTCCTCCTTGAGTCTTCCCTAGACTCTCAGCGATGTACCCAACTCTCCCAAGTTTTCCACCCTCCTAGAATCAATGAGTGGTGCCCCAACATATAAAGAATCCATCCTCCTTTGTTGGTCTAGTGGTCTCCCCAGAAAAATGTCTCCATGCAATGAGACATCCTCAACAAGAGATGAATGAATATATGAATGGAGAAAACTCTCCATGCTTCCACTGCACAATCCAATCACCTTCTTAGGTGCATCAACCTCAAAAAATGGATACAGATTTTTACTCCTCATCCCATGATGCTAGATCTCCTCCCTACCTCCTCCTTGTGTCTCCCTGGTTCCACACCTCCTCAACAATGGCACATGTAGAACATGATTTGTGCCTTGATCTCCACACATGAGATCCTGGGGACTTCCTTGCAAAGATGCAAGCATCCCTCTACTTGGAGCAAGAGCTCCTCCTTCCTCTGCATGAGGTACTAGATCAAATCTAGATCTAATAGCATTGTTGCCCTTAATCTCTACAACATGAGTTGGAAACTCTCCAATGATTGGATCCCTTTTTGAAAAATAGATCTCCATGCTCTCTTGCTCAAAAGTGTGAGAAGAAAGTTTCTCTTCCGGTAAAGTATGGTGCAAGTTTTCAGCCTCCTCCATGGTGTTCTGAAATGGCATTATGTTTCCATGCAAGGGTTTTGTTTTATTTTCCTTGTTTAGTTCTACCATAGGTGCCTCATGAATCCTCCCATCAAATATTTTCACTAAGGCCTTAGTGAAACTTGCATAAGATGTAAAATTTACATTCTTCAAAGAAAAGGATTCAAAGATCCACCTAGCATAGGCCTTACCTCTCAAATGCAACACTGCAACTTTAATCGCTTCATATTAAAGAATGTGGTGCTGCTACAAGAAGTTATCTAACTCCTCCACCCAATATTTGGTTGAACATGTAGGTGAACCTTCAAAGATAGATAGAAGAAACCTATCCTGCTGCTCTCTTCCTTTCACCTTCATCTTGCAAAACTCTGAAAAACTGAGATGATCTCAGAATTTTTGAGTTTGAGACTCATACTCCTTCAGGAAATCACTAAGATTTTTCCTCCTAGCAACCTCTTCTTCTATTTCCATCTCCTTCCTGGCAATCATGGGCATGTGACTGCGCTGTGCATGATGGTGTGGAGCTGCTTGCTCACACTCTTCATGTGAAAATCTAGAGTTTGCCTTTGTTTCAAACCCTCTTGGCGATTCGCCATACATCTCCCTCCTAATCTCCTTGCATTCTTCATGAATAATATGTACAGATTTAGGAAGAATCTTGGTAAGCTTATCCCCTTTTTCTTCTCCAAAAGATGGAGTTTTTTTCCTGCTTATTTCTTTGTCTCCTTCTCGATGAGAATAGGAAGTGCAGGGTTCTTCCTCTTCTTTCTTCTTATCCTCCTTGGGGAGTTTCTTCATGGATCTGAAATATGATGAGATAAAATCGATCCTCTTCAATATTCTGATCTCTTGGGATTAGACTCACAGGCTGATCCAAGACTATGCTTTGATACCACTGTAATATACCAAATTTGGAACAGCTAGCAAGGTATGGATGGAAAACGCATTTTCCAGTAATGGCTACTACAGGAATTGAAACCAGAACCTGGATCCCTTAGAAAAATGTGTCTAAGTGCTAAATCCAAGAGGAGGCTCCAAAGAAATCCTTCTAGGTGGGTTAAACATATCTCCCACACCTAGTTGTCCTCAGAAAAGTGCCCGATGAGGGATTGCAACAATGTATGAACATACAATGGAATGATAGCATTATTATAATGAGCCATCACACATGAAGATGAAAATAGCCAACCAATGTATAATATAGTAGCAATAGATTACAATTATTTGAGGAATCAATCACTCAATCTTGGTAGTGAAAGCCTCAACAAGAAATGTACATCAAATATGACTAAACACTACTACACAATTATGCCCAAGCTATGACTGCGTAGTTTATATGGAGACACTACAACATAAAAAATGTAAATACAATGATATTACAATATGAGCTCAAGAAATGAGGGGGATTAAGCTCTCAACCCTTGAAAATAGCAATACAACAATCCTTAAGAAGGATTGGCTGAAATACATGTACAATGGAAAATCTGCAAAATGCCAAAGTTGCAGAGTAGTAGCTGTAACAAAAAACTGAAACAATATGGAGATGTTTGAATAAGATGTCCAATATGCAGAAAACCTCCTCCGATGGATCTCTGAAGTGATAGGCTGATCCTATCCCTGAAGATCTTGCCCTCCAAGATGGTGGTGCAAGCTCTCACTGTAAATGCACTCTAGAATAATGCAGTCAAGGAGCTGGACTGCGCTATACGAGATAGGGAATGTTTGTCTTGGTTCCAATGATCTACAATATGATCTGAAACCTCCTTCACTAACTTATTGGAGGAATAGGAGCTCCCTCCTCTGAAATATGAGTCAAGGAAAGGTGTTGTGGAACCCTCCACTGCAACACCCATCAACACTATGTTATACTTTATTAGAAATAACACAGTTACTGATGGAAGTGGCTTTAGCCTTGAGCCAAGATGTGGAGAAATGAAGTGCAATCCTTCAAGAGGACTCTCAAGAAGAAGAAGAATTCCTAAGCAGAAATCCCTCATACTAAACAACATTGCAACTCAGCTGAACAGCTGGAGACTACAAATAGTCTGAACAGAAAAATAATCAAATGATCCAAGATGTCTCACTATTGATTCCTCTTCCTCCTTTTATGCAAGTCAATGTCTCTTTTCCCTAGACCCCACACATTAGGGTTTCTTCCACAAAAAATATTCCTCCCTCTCAAACTGCGTTGTCTTCTCATGTAAGCTACAACCTCTTAGGCAGCATTGTTGACTTGGTCAAACTTGACCTTGTCCTCATGCATTTTCCCCTTTTCACACTGGAAGGTGAAAACTTAAGCTACTCCATTGATCCCTTTCACACTATGAGGGATTTTATTCCTACTCGTGGGATTTTTACCCATTTTATTCACCTCCTAGATGACACAAGAAAAAATTAATATTCCAATTTGTTGCTTGCAAATTTTGGAATATTACACACTGCATGTGCAATTTTTGGTCTAGTACAGACCATTGTATACATCAGGCTACCCACTACACTTTCATATGGAGCACAGGACATATCCTCCTCTTCTTCTTGTGTCTTGGAACACTGTTCAACAGACAATTTTGTACCTACAGGAATTAGAACATTCACCGATTTACTATCCTGCATATTGAACCTCTGCAATATAGTCCCAAAAATACTTCCTTTGGTTTAACCAAAGCTTCCTCTTTGCCCTGTCTCTCTTAATTTCCATGCGCAAAATATAGTTTGTAGCACCAAGATCCTTCATGTCGAATTTGGAGAACAGTTGGGTCTTCATATCTTGGATAATTTCTTTTTCATTTCCAATCAAGAACATATCATCCACATACAAGACAAAATAAATAACACGGTCACCAATTAATTTAAAATAAACACAATGATCCTCATTTCTTATGGTGAAGCCAAGTCCCCGTATATAGGTATCAAATTTCTGATACCACATCCTTGGTGACTGTTTTAACCCATACTAAGACTTCTTTAACCTGCATACCAGTTCTTTCTTCCCCTTCACCATAAAGCCTTCAGGTTGTTTCATGTAGATCTCCTCTTCCATATCCCCATGAAGAAATGTTGTCTTCACATCCATCTATTCTACCTCAAAATCAAATGCAGCAGAAATAGAGAAAATTAATCTAATGGAAGTAACTTTGGAAACAAGAGAAAAAATATCACCAAAATCAATTCCTGACACCTGGGAATAACCTTTTGCTACCAACCTAGCTTTGTATTTCTCCACCTTGCCTTCTACATTCATCTTCTTCTTAAACACCCATTTTCTCCTGATGGGCTTCCTTCCAGCGGGAAACTCCACCAGATCATGTGCCTTTTTTTTATGCAAGGATGCCATTTCATCAACCATGGCCTCCTTCTGAAGTTTTCCATCCTCTGAATCTACTTCCTCCCTAACGGTTTTGGGATCATCATGAGTTATAGTTAAAGAAAAATTTGAATAGAAAGCAAATGGACTATACCTTTCTGGTTGTCTTCTTTCCCAAACTGATCTTCTCATAGCTGGAGTTTGTGGCTCTTCCTCTTCTGAGTCTTCTTCTATTGTAGAGTCTGATTCATCCTCCTTTACCTCAAACTTTATCTTCTCAGGTTCCTTTGGTAGGACTTCATGTTTAACAACATCTTTCACCTCTCTAAACACCACATCTCGACTATACACAACCTTCCTTGTTTCAGGGTTCCAAAGCTTGTAACCCTTTAAACCATCCTTATACCCAATAAATATGCACCTTTTAGATTTATTATCCAACTTGCTCCTTTTCTCCTTTGGAACATGTACATATGCATCACATCCAAATACCCTCAGATGTGAAAGAGAGGGTTTTTTACCAGTCCATACCTCATGTGGATTCTTATCCTCCAACGCTGATGAAGGTGATATGTTAACCAAGTAACATGTAGTCACCACTACCTCTGCCCAGAATTATTGTCCTAACCCGGTACCACTAAGCATGCTTCTTGCCTTTTCCATCAGTGTTATGTTCATTCTTTCTGCAACTATGTTTTGCTGAGGTGCGTATGGAGTAGTCTTCTGCCGTGCTATACCACACTTCTTACAAAACTCTTCAAATTCCTTCTTGCAGAACTCCCCACCATTATCTATCCTCAGCACCTTTATCTTCTTCTCTGTCTTTTTTTCCACCAGAGCCTTAAATTCTTTAAATCTGTCAAAGACTTCAGATTTCTTCCTTAAGAAATATAGCCATGTATTCCTTGAGAATTCATCTACGAATAAGACATAGTACACAGATTTACCCAGTGATGGAACTGACATAGGTCCAAACACATCACTGTGCACAAGCTCTAATATCTTGTTCACCCTCTTAGCACCAGAAGGAAAACTCACACGATTATGCTTCCCATTTACACAATGTTCACAAAAATCGAAATCCAGAGAGCTACTAGACATACCTTCTACCATACCATTTCCATGCAATATATGAAGGCCCTTATCTCCAATATGTCCAAGCCTTTGATGCCATAGCATGGTATTTTCTACAGATACTACTAGGCTTTCCACTCCACTTTCGAGAACGACAAAACTGTTGCACCCATCAATAACAGTGATGCCCTGAAGCTTGTACAGAGTTCCAATCCAAACTCCCCACATTAATACCAATGCTCCCTGAACCATCTTATAGGTATATTTCTCAAACATTGTTTTTACACCTGCATGATCCATATTGCTTATAGAAGTCAGATTTCTGGCCAATGCAGGAATGTGCAGAACACCAGGAAGTGTTCTAATCCTTCCACCTTGCAACTTCAGATTAAATTTTCCACGTCAAATGATTCTGGCCTTCCTATCATCCCCTAAGAAGACATCACCACCATCATATTTCTCATACTCACAGAACCACTCCCTATGGGGAGTGAAGTGAAAGGATGCACCTAATTCAATCAACCATGACTCATGATCTACATGTGTATTTGAAGAAGAAGCCAAATACACATCTCCACCTTCATCTGAGGTGGTTTTTTCCTCTGAAAAAGGAGCATCATCAGATCCTTTTCCTTTCTCAGGAGATTTAGATCTGTAGTCCTTTTTGTAGTGCCCTCCCTTTCTGCAATTCTAGCACACCTTTACAAACTTTCTAGGAGATTTAGATCTCCCTCTAGATTTATATCTCCCACTTGAAACCTTATTCTTTTTTCTGTTCTGGGACCTTCCTAGATAAGGCATCTCCATTCTGACCCTCCATATTTCTCTGTCTCATTTCCTCTGACAGCAAGGCTGAGAAAATGTTATCAAAATTCAAGGTAGTTGTATTGCTACCTATTGCAATAACCATACTGTCCCATGAGTCTGGTAGAGAACAAAACAAACTAATGCACTTATCTTCATATAATATTTTAATATCAACAGATGACAGCTGACTTACAATAGTATTGAAGGCGTTCAGATGCTCTGTCACCGAGTCTCCATCCTTCATCCTCAGGTTATACAACTTTTTCCGCAAGAAAAATTTATTCACCAGATACTTAGATTGGTACAAAGTCCCAAGTTTTTCCCACAAATTCTTCACCGTAGCTTCCCCAGATACATTCAATAATACCGAATATGAGACACACAACCGTATTGTGCTCTTCGCCTTTCGATCCAACTTCTTCCAGTCTTCATCTGACATTGTCATTGGTTTAGTACCTGGATCTACCGCAATCTACTGGTATTTATCCACCAACAGATCCTCCATCTTGAGCTTCCACAACTCAAAACTCTGAACATTGAATTTCTCAATCTCTATCTTTCCATTTCTCGCCATCTTCTTTCACCGCAAGAATCGGTCTCAAAAATCTCCCACTAAACAGGGTCTACCACAGGCCTGAGAAAAAAACCCTCAGCAGCAAAGGCATCCCCTTAAAGCCTAAATAGCTCTGATACCAAATTTAAGTTTTAACCCTAAACAAAAATTATCTGCAAATAAATCTTAAAAACAGAAAATAAACAATAGCGAGAGCATAAAACATAAAACAAATATACATAGATATTTTCCCCTGGATCCCAAATCGGGATGACTAGCTTGATTTTTCATTATATTCCTTTTAGTTTTACAACACATATATATATACATGCTAAAAAATACATAAACCCCAATCCATTAACCCTGGATTTGAACATAACCGTAGTTCCCTTGACCAGATCTAAAAAATATGAGGGGCTAAAAACCATCATGCCCCAAAACCATGTGAAAACCCATGCACAAAACCATGGGAAGGTCCACCCACCTAAAAATAAGGTCCAAAAAAATTTTCCCGGGGTGCTACCCTGGACCCCAAACAAGGGGGGCTGCCGCCCCCCTTGTGACCCCCCCTCCCCACCCCCCCATGCGTGACTAATCGTGGAAAGAATATAACACATACCCAACAAATTATTTGTGCATTTTAGTATCACATAGCCCATAGGATTTACTTATTTGTACCTAAAACCATTTTATATTCATATAAAGAGAGAAGAGTGGTCTCACCTTCCGACTAGGTTTTCTCCTGAAAGGGTTTCCTAGGATATATCTTGTGTTAATTGTGGTTTGTGGGTTTTTATTCCCTTGTTCTCTATTTTTTGCATAAATTTAATTTTCATACATATGAAATAAAAACAAATTTCATAGATCCATAAATATAAAGAGAAATAAATATACATAGTGTATATTTCATATTTTTAAGTATAATTTTATCATATTTGTTGCAATAAACTAGCTAGTGGAATTTCCATGGCAGTTTATGGCCCTTGTGAAGTATATTATAGAGAGAATATTATGGAACTTTTGTTATATAATTGTGTAAATATTTATACCTTCTATGTATGAAAGTTGGATAATCTTCCGCATATTCTCTCTTGAGGTCCATATGGGTGAACATACTAGAATAATCTAGTATAAGCATATTAATGTGTTACATAGACCATCGGGTGACCCTCCAAGGGAATTATAGAAATAATGTATATTTTTCTTGTTTAAATTAATATGTTAGGTAGGGTTTTGTATAGTAATCACTAATGTGTCAATTCTTAGGATAGATAAGGACTATTAACAATAAAGGGTAAGATCTAATATTTGTCTATAATTTGACTAGCTAGTAGAGGAAACACCCAAGGTGCTAAAGGGAAGTGGGTTGAATATTTAGTGGGTTTTAGGGGGTGATGAGAATATATACACCTATGAGGAAGACATACTTAGGTGGGGAGTGAGAACATTCTCTTTGTCACAAAAAACAAGGGTGTTTTCACCTATTTTTCTTAGTAGAATGATAAGAATCATGCTAATAAATCATGATAGATAGATGTGATGGACTTTAAGTCAAGAAAATAATGGAGATTTGGATTATAAATGAGGATTAATGCAAAATTATGAGGATGTAATGGAGTATCATGATCATATATGTGATCCAATACATTAATGGTTCTAACCTAGACAACCTCCATCATGGAAGGGAAAAGGTCAAGAGAGGAGATTATTTTGAAAATTAATCAAATAAAGTTTCAAAGAGAAAGAAGATCAATTATATTTCCCCTATGACTTAAGGATGCAACGTAACCTATGATGAAGTTTTATGGCAAGATGTAAAGGAGAATGGTAAGGGTATGTTTTTTGAAAGATGGGATCGTTGATATGAACTCCCTAATAGAGTAATAAAATTGTAGTGTACAAATGGATTCATGCTATCATGCATAATGTGAAGGAAAGGATAGAGAAACACCCAAATAAAAAAATAAAACTATAATGGGAGAAATAGGAAAGTGGAATCACCACCTTCTTTTAGGATAAACTAAGAAAACCTAAGGAGATCATGCAATAAGGAAATAAAGTGAGAGAGAAGGCCAAAAAGTTAATTACGTTTTTGTTTCTTTATTATGTTAACCTATAGTTGTATATTATTAAGGTACTTCACTTAAATATTAGGTTATATTTTTCTAGAAAATTAAAAAATGAAATTAAAATAACAAATTATGATTTATTTATCAGGATTTACTCTAATAATCTAGAATGAAAAATCAAAGAGAAGTATAGGAGGAAATCGGCTATAGGTTTTATTTTTTTAGGTATTCAAGATACATGTGATGAAGGAGAGCATTGTAAAATATCTCTAATAGTGTTCCATGTCACATATGCTTGTAAAAACACTACTAATATTTTGAGAGACAAGAATTTACATTATCTTTGATACAAATATATGTATGTGTATGCTTGCATACATTTAAGCTAAATATACTAACACAAAATATACATCAATGATAAAAATAAGTAAAGATATCCTAGTTTTGTCAAAATACATAATACCTCCCTTTGAGTAGCTATAATGGAATCTCTTTTGAGATTGTAGATTTTAAATTTTCAAGTTATGAATGGAGTTGTATTAAAAAATATTGCCTGGGGAAAATCACCAATATTCACTTTTGGAGAAAATATTACTACATATAATAGGTACAAGAAACCCAAAAGTATGTATAAGGTGAAATATTGGGATGTTCCACTAATCCAATTGTGTACTTATAAATAAGGTTTCAAGGAAGAAAAAAAATATTCCAAGAACCTTCAAAAATATGAATTAAATAGTATAAATAGAGAATGGAATGACCTAAATGCATAAGTATGCATTGGGTTAGTTGTTGGAGGTTAGAAACCATATGGAATATTCATATTACTTAATCTCACTCAAAAATGTAGATCATGGAATAAAACATTATAGGTTTTGAAGCCAAAATTGTCTCTTGCTTATGCATTGTATAGATCACACATGAAATATATTTTATAATATGTGGCACACTTGATGTAATGCACTAGATAGGGTTAAGGATTATTTACCCATGTTGAATCCATTAATAGAAATAAAACATGTGTTTAGGATGTTCTGGACCCGAAATGAAGAATCCAATGTGATTTTGAACCAAAAATTCTTCACCCCAACCAAAGCCATAAAGTTACAAAGTACTCCAAATACATTTTTTTAGGTAAAAGGGATAAAAAAAAACAAATAAAAGAGATAAATATCAATAAACAGAATAAATCCAATGGTCCTGCCAAAGAAATATATTCTTAATATGTCACACATATAGGGTAAGATAGGGGGAACTCAAGCAATATTCTCCATGATGGAATAATAGTTTAGGGATATGTTGGTGGTGCAGGATTCTTCCAACATACAGGTGGTCTCCCCGATGTGAAGTCTCAATTAGACCTTTGTAATATTCCAAATCAGGAAAATGCTACAACAATGAGAATATCTCAAGATATTCTAAAGTTGGAGACCCAGCAATATGCAAACACAATAATGGAGCAGCATCAACACTCAACTCATAGAAATGTGAGAGAAATCCATAGCCTTCTCATTAAATAATAGCAACAACAAATAAATACAAGATCTTGAAGGAAAAGGTTACTCAAGATAAGCAATGCTCAACCTCAAGAAACAAGTACAAGATACAAGATAAAATACTGTTACACATGTGTGCCCAAGCTATGACCGTGCAGTTTTATAAATAAAATGCATGCTACATATGTCAAATACATGAATATATCAATATATGGCCCAATACAACATTGGGAGTGAAGATATCAGCTCCCAAAGACTACCTCATGTCAATCCTAGAAGGATTGGCAATAAAATAAAAAAACTGCAAAATGTCAGAGTTGTTGGGTAGCAACAGCAACTCAGAAATAGAACTGGATGGAGATGGTTGTAGATGATGCCCAAACTAAATATGCCTCCTCCTGTTAGCCCCCCTATGAAATTATTGACAAGCAAGCTGGGGGCTAGGTTATCTTGGAGACCTTCAAGGAATGCATCTCCCCTGAAGACACATCATCCTTAAGGTCTCTCAGTGTCTTTCCTTAATAAATCCCCTCTGCTGGTTTCCTATATAAGGCCTCACTGATTACAAAATGATGCTCTTGAAAGGCCTCCATTGCCCCTTATACCCCTGCAAAACACCACATTGTCACCTCTGTTTCCCCTTTGTCTTCTCCCCAATTCCTCCCTTAATCTCTCCAAAATCCCCTTTGGATTATTCCTTTACCTTTTGTTCCCTCAAAATTCCCCTTAACCCTTCTACCGTTACCCTCCTTAGGCCTTGGAATGCACTAAAAGGGTTTAAAAAACCCACCTTCCGACTATATGACAGGCCTAGCCCCTTTTCTGATAGCCCGCGCCCCCTCTCTTCCATAAAACCTGGCGCCGGAACCCAAAGCTAAACCCTCCAGGCGCTTTTCCCCTCCAACCCTTTTTCCGCCCAAAAAATCATAAAAAACCTTTGTAAACGCGCATTTTCGGGTTTTTAATCAATTTCTAAGGTTTTTCGCTGGTTTAATCTTTCGATAAATCTACGCTGTCGATCTGCTCCACAGATCAGACGACGCGGAGTGCGGCATTCCCCGTGAACCCCCCCCCCGATCGTGCGTTGTTTCCAAAACCACGTTGTTTGTTCCGCACCACCTTTGCTGGGCAGGCGGTTTCCCCCGGAGAGCCAGCAATTCCACTCAGTATTCGCCGCGTGTCCTCTGTACGAACCTGAAACCGCTTTCATTTCGCGCATTAATCTTCGGTTCAAAGTCGGGTAGCAGAATAAATGATAGCCGTCAGATCTTGGAGCCCTCATCCAACGGCCATCGTACTCTGGAGATGCGCGTGTTTTAACTCGGGCCTCCGCTCTCCCCGCGCATTAAATTTGGGCCAAAAGATATGCAGCGGAATCAATCACCGTCGTCCGATCCTACACGCTTAATCCAATGGCTGTCATCTCCCGAAGCTGCACACCATTTAACACCCGTCCATCGTGCCCACGGGCCCGCCTCCCATCGTTCTCCGCCGTTGATCTTCGCCCGATCGACGGTCCAGATCTGTCTATTCATTGTTGACCATTCCGTTGCCCCGGGACCTCCACGTGCGTCCACCGTACATACTCCCATTCCATTGCAGATAATAGTTCTTTTTTCGTGTTTTTTAATGTATTTCACGTATATTTGCTCCGCGTTCTGTCAACCACCCGCCAGCACGTTTCTCACCATTTCCTCTGTATTTTTTCCCTCCATCCCATCTGCATGGCTTGTTTCCGCATCCACAGTGTGTCCCCGCCTCCTCCATCATTCACACCCATGGTTTTCCTCACAGGTTTTTTGTTTTGCAGGGTCGCTAGAGGTGAAAGAATCTATGTTTCTGTCGTACCATCTTAATGGAGGCTTTTTCAGACAAAATTAAATCCAAGGGCCAGCGCTGCTATAGAATTATCAAGGAAAGCGGCTGATGGGATTTGCACTAAAGAAAAGCAGGATTTCGAGCTCTAAAAATCTCCCATCACCATTAAAACCCGAGCTACCCTGTCAGAAGCAAATGGAGCGGCAGAGTGTTTCAGTACAGAGAAAAAGGAAGATTAAAGCGAGATTATGAAGATATTGAGCTTTTAATCCAAAGTTTAGAGGGCAAAGCAGCGGATTACAGACCCCGAGGATCAATAAAAAGACCCCGAGCACAAGCAAAAGGTAATATCTGGGTTTTTCATCAGCAGAATGTTTTTTCTTCATCAAGTACATGGCACCCATACTGTTTTATTTACACACCATGTCCCTGAAGAGAATTCCACCAAACGACAATTCAAAACCACTAGAGCATTTATGTGACAGACCTTTCAGTAGTCTATTTTATTTTTGTTCAAGACACCAGGAGTACTTCAGCCAAAAGATGTCAAGATCAAATCTAGAGCAGATCATTCTCTCACAAGGAACGTGACAGGGATTAAATACATAGCAGTTCAAGTAGAATGGGTTTCGGCCCTGCATTCATTGTTATGTTTAATGATACATTTAATTTTCACCTACTCCTTCAGTCGATCTTAGGTTCACCCTTTGCTATAAAGCACAGAAGAAAACTTTGTAAAGGTTGTTGATGAGAAATCAGTGGAACGCAAGTATTTTCCTCTTGAGACAAGTTCTCTGTGTAACATTGTAAGATAGGCTGAGATTAGATGTATTCAGACTGAATGTTCAAGCTATGGGCTATGATGTACCTGATTGGTGTTGTCTTTAATATGACAAGCATGTTTCTTTGGATCCTGATCTAAAGCAACTGGTGATGTTTTCCTTTCTCTGTATTTGTGATTGAATTGATTTCATTTCATCATATTTCTTCAGGCTCGCATCAGAAGTTTGGCATAATATTTACCCTTGATAGGTACCTTATGCTGCTGCTCTCCCAGCCTTCTATGTTTTCTGCTTATATGTGTATCTGAATGTTGGTTTCAATTGATTTAACCAGTGTAGTGGATGATATTGCCTGCTCTCTGATGTATGAATTAATGAAATCTGTGTTTAGATGTTCTTGGTAGGATTTAGTTGAATGTGTTGATAACCTGGGAGGTCTAGAATCCTGTATCTGCCTCACTAGGAGCTTTCCATCCCAATTAAACCTCTCCAAGATCCCTCGTTTTACCCCTAATTTTGTCCAAGCAGGTCTGGAGTTAAATGACCTCTGACCTGATCTATAGATAGAGTTGGTTGGTTCTCCTCCTTTCATTTTCTGTCCTTAATGTACCATTCCACCAATCATCCTTTAAGATCCAAATGCTCTAGATGACTAGCCCAAATGAAAGCTTGCACATTGATTACAAATAAATCCTTTCTTGACTCCATAGCCCAATGGCTTTGATGTTCTTTGAGTTATCTGTCTCTGCCTAAGCTTCACCTTTGCTCATCCTTGTCTTCTATTGGACCTTATTTTTCTGATTCCTTCCAACCAAACCTAAACAATCAAACAAAAAACCCTGAGCCCACAACTAGCCTAAAATCATAACCTAAGAGCTTCAAAGACATATCTGTTGACTTGTATAGAGAGATCCCTCTCTGGACCTAGTAGGGCTAGATCCTAAGGTCTGAAAGTGGTTCTATGTTGTCTCATCTTTTGGTCTCCGTCAACCTGGCCAAAACATGGTAACCCCAACATAATGGCGACTCCACTGGGGATTCTGAGTACATTTCACCTTAAAAATTTCGTAAAGACCTCAGAAACTTAGAACTCTGGTTAGGTTGATAGTAATTCACCCCTTTCTTGAATCAACCTCCATTATTGAATATCCACCATACTCTTAGATAGAGCCTGGAAAGGGCCAGGTAGCCTCCAGATCTCATCCTCTTTTCAGAGGTGACATATTTGGTAAATGCCCTCCCAGTCAATCTTTGGTTGGAGCTTGCTGATTCAGAGGAGATTCCTAAAAGGTGATAGTGCCTGAGCACTGTGGTAGACAGTTTACTCCCTAGAAACATCCTAAACCTTCCACCTGGCGACTCCATTGTTCCTAAACGTTAAAAGACTCCACTGGTGATCAGTAGGCCTGCTAATCATTTTGGTTTCACATCAAACCCCACTGGGAGACCAGACCTGAAACATAATGAAGACTCCACTGGGAGGCCAGCCCCTGAGACAACATTAACCACAATAGAAGAAACAAGTAGGGCTAAGCTGCTTAGCTTATAAACAACATTCTGGCTTTCAGAACCATCCACACAAGAGCTTATCCAAACCCTGACCCACCGGAAATAGTTGAAAATCCAGAGAGTATCCTCAGAGGAACTCTTACACATACAAGACCAACTATTTCCAGTCACATTCATAGAGCTAATTCTGCACCAGAAGACCTAGCAGCTCTATCGCATTGTCTCCCTGACCTATACATACCTAATAGACTACCGAGAACTAGGTCATTCAATCATCTAGACCAGCAAGACCTCGAAGTTTACAATACACCATAAAACAGTGGTCAAAACAATAGGGACAGTGAAACCCCTCCTTCCACACCACCTGATTTTCACTTCCTTCAAAACTTGGGGCTCTCTCACCCTAGATCTGCTCAACAGACTTTTCCTGGTCCAAACATCCCTGTCATCCAAATACCAACTGCTCAAGCTAACCCTATACCCCATCAGAACATCATTATGGTAGCCTGGTATGCACCTTTGCTTTTACCTCAACCCTTGTTACCCTTGCCTTAACGATTATCAGTCAAAAATCCCACACTTCACTACTAAAGAGTCCATAACAGCTCAGCAACATGTAGATAAGATAGAGGACTCTTTTGATTATATGGAAATTGATGATGAAACAATCAAAATGAGGATCTTTGCCCAAAGCTTAGGGGGCGAAGTCAAGAAATGATTTAAAGGGTTGCCTCCGGGCAGTATTCAAGATCTCCCTGCATTATACCATACCTTTATAAACAAATGGGAGGTTAGATCAAACCCTCGCCAGCTCCTAGCAGAATACATGTCCCTTAAGAGGAATGTAGGAGAAAGTGTTCATGATTACACCACTAGATTCAACAGCATTTATAATGCTCTCCCTCCACACATGAAACCTCCACAAGGTATGGCCCTAGCAAAATATCCTGATGGATTTGATGCTGACATGGCCTATGAGCTTAGAGATAAAGAGTATACCACACTGGAAGACATGCAGAAAGGAGCTATAACCATAGAATCAAACTTAATGGAAAAAAGGGCAAGATTAAAAGCTGAAAAAAGGGTAACATATAGGGATGACAATGTAGCTTCCACATCTGATCCCAAATATGAAAAATTTTCAAAAAATGTGGAAGAACTGCAACAAATGATAAAGAGGATGGTTGTCCAAAACAACAACCAAAACAGAAACCAGAACCAAAACATTAGAAGAAACAATGCTGCTCCCGACAGACAAAGAGAGTCAGACCAGCAAATTATTCCCCCATTTCAAGAAAACTTTTTAGATGAGGATGAGGGAATCATTGAAGAATCTTAAGGGAATACAATAAACATGTTTGAAACAGAAGACTCAATCCTAAATTATGATTCAGAAGAAGACCATCCCTCCACCACTGGTTGTGATGAGGAATGGTTTGAGTCAGAGGATTATAGATTAGGATTTGAAAATGCCATGTTGCAAGTCAGGGAACAATATGAACTTAGGAGCAATAAAAGCCAAGATACTCCCAAAACAAATACTCCTGAGGTAACCATCAAGAAAAGACCTGACAAAATTTCCAAAGCAACCTCTGCAAACAACAAAACAGCAGCTGAAAGTTCTGGTAAACATAAGGAGAAGGACAACCAGGACACAGGAAAACAAAGTCAACCAACCAGCAGTACTAGCACTTCAGTTAGTACTCCTGATACAACTATTCCAAACGTTGTACATAGTGAGAAATCACAATCTGAATCAGCTACTAAAGCAGTAGCGAATAAAACGGAATTGAGAATTACAAAGATACAGTCCACTTTCAATTTAGAGAGTGAGATTGCAAAAATCAAAATTTCTGTACCATTATCTGAGCTGGCCACTCAGGCTGTATATAAAGGCCAAATTTTGAAAGCATTAAATTTGGGAGAAATGAATGATTCTGTAAACTTGAATGATGATCAACCAACCCTACTCTTTGGTCCAAAAATTGAAGGAAAGTTTCAGGAAGGGGTAGTTCCACCTTTTTATATCAGTCTCAACATTCATGAAAAGATCCTCCATAATGCCATGCATGACTATGGTGCATCACACAATATAATGCCTAAGGTAGTGATGGAGAGGCTAGGCCTAGAGATAACCCGACCTTACAAAGATCTGTATTCATTTGACTCTAGCAGAGTAAAATGCCTAGGCCTCATCAAAGACTTATGTGTAAGTCTGACCCAGATTCCTGCCAAGTGTATGGTCATGGATGTTGTGGTGGCAGATGTGCCACCTAAGTATGGCATGTTGCTATCTAGATCATGGGGAGCCAAACTGCAGGGAACAATGCAGATGGATGGCTCTTATGCCACTATCCCTATATTTGGCCAACTTAGAAGACTGTATATAGAGTCTCAGATGAAATTTTTAGTCAGTAGCCCCAAGAAACCTGAAAACTCACCATTATACTCTGTACATACAGATCTAGACTCTTTCATTCTCTACAATGACCAATCCTCAGAAAAGCCGAGATCAGATAATGGAAATACAAACATACAGCCCGTGGATTTCAACATAATGGCTACTCTGGAAGAATACGAAGAAGAATACCATGGGAAAACTGCTGAAAATATAACTCTGAATAAAACAGAAACAGAAAAAAAACAGCAAGCTAGCCACCTCCCTGATCTCCATGCCCATAATGAACCACGAAATGACCCCCCTCCTAGTACAAACCTCACAACTCAACATAATGGCGAACCCATCTGTAGGGGAGGGGATGAAGACAAAGTAAACAATGAACCCCTGTGGGAAATGAACTTTGATAGGTCCTGTACTAGGCTAAGTGCTGGAGCAGGAGTGTGGCTGCGTAACACTGAAAATGATCACGCAGAGAGCCACGCTGTCAATCTGCATTTCAAATGCACGAATAACATTGCAGAATATGAGGCTCTGATCTTAGGCTTAAATCTGTTGAAAAAAATAGGAGCCCGTAGGATAGCTGTGAGAGGAGACTCAGAGTTGGTAATCAAACAAGTGAATGGTGAGTATTCAGCAAAACACCCCAGGCTTAGGGCATACAGGAATGACACTCTAGATTTGCTGAAAACGTTTGTTGAATTCGAGTTAGTGTTCACTCCTAGGGGTCAAAACACAATAGCAAATGGATTAGCTTGTCTATCTAGCTCATATCCTAAAGCCCCGGTTGACCAAAAAATTATCATTCAAGCCAAATTCAGGCCTGCAGTGCCAGACAATGAAAAATATTGGCAGGTTTTTGAAGGAGACAAACAAATTGAGGATTTCCTAATAGGCAGAAATAAGTTTGAATTTTCTGATTCAGAATCTAAATCTGACAACATCTGCCTAGATAAAGATTCCTCGGATGAGGAAGAAACACCCTGTAACATAGCAATAAACATTTTTTCTGATAAAGCTAGAGATTTGAATAAAGACAGTGAAAATGCAGAAAATGAAGAGGTCGAAGTGTTGCGGGCCAAAGACAAGAATATACCGAGAGGCCTGGCACCCTTAGAGGACCTCTTTGACTTTGATGACGTAGCAAAAAAGCCCACAATAGAACATGCTGATTCAAATATAGAAGTATGCAACATTGGCACTGAAGACAAACCCAAAAAGATCAAACTGGCTAAGTCTATACCTGCAAACATGAAGAAAAAATACATTGACTTGTTTAAGGAATTCATTGATGTGTTTGAATGGAGCTATGAAGACTTAAAGGCCTATGACACCAACATCATACAACATAAAATACCACTAAAGGAAAATCAGAAGCCTTTCAGACAAAAACTTCGAAGAATCAATCCAAAAAAATTGCCTGTAGTAGAGAAAGAGATCAGGAAGATGTATGATGCAGGCATAATAGTCCTTGTAAGTTTTCTGATTGGGTGTCAAACTTAGTGGCTGTAAGGAAAAAAACAGGGGAGATCAGACTGTGCATAGACTTCAGAAACCTAAATAGAGCCTCCCTGAAAGACAACTACCCTTTGCCTAGAATGGAACATATCCTACAGAAGGTAGTAGGCTCTAAAAGGATCTCCCTGCTTGATGGTTTTTCAGGATACAACCAAGTTCTGGTACTCCCAGAAGATCAACTCAAAACAACCTTTACCACTCCATGGGGCACCTTCATGTATGTGAAAATGCCCTTTGGATTGATGAATGCTGGAGCTACCTTCCAGAGAGCAATGGATATTGCTTTCTCAGATGAGATTGGACACTTTATAGTTATCTACTTGGATGACTTGACTGTCTTTTCTAAAACTAAAGAAGAACACTTGAAACATCTGAGGAAAGTTTTTGAAAAATGTAGAAGGTATGGTCTGTCCCTAAATCCTAAGAAAACTGTCTTTGGGCTGCAAGAAGGTAAACTTCTGGGCCACATTATATCTGAGAAAGGGATCAGGATAGACCCACAGTGAGTTGAGGGAATACTTCAAATTACACATCCATGAAACATCAAGGAATTGTAGTCCTTCATAGGGAAGATCAATTTACTTAGAAGATTTATCCCCAATCTTGCTGAACATCTTAGGAAAATTACTGAAATGCTAAAGAAAGATGCAGGAATTAAGTGGAATATTAAAGCCAAGAAATCCTTTGAGTCAGTAAAACTTGCACCCACTCAGGCCCCCGTACTTATCATCCCTGACTTCTCAAAAGATTTTCTGATCTTTTCATTTGCTTCCCAACACACAATAGCCGCAGTTTTGCTGCAGAAAAATTTAGAAGGTAATGAACAACCTATAGCCTTCTTCAGTAAAGCCTTAAGAGATGCACCCTTAAAGTACAACATCATGGAGAAGCAGGCCTATGCTCTGATTAAGGCCTTAAAATACTTTAGGGTGTACATTCTGCATTCTCACACCATTTCTTTCGTGCCAAATATAGTGGTCAAAGATATCTTGTCCCAAGACCCAGATGGGAAAAGGGGAAAATGGATTGCTACAATTTTAGAATATGACATTGAAATAAAACCCACCAAACTAATCAAAGGTCAAGGCCTGGCCCAATTAATGGCTGAATCTAATCTACAGGCCCTTGATATTAACATGATGAATGCCTTAGATGAGCAGGAAGGATTGCCCCATCCAACTGTTGAGGAGCAGTTTCAGAACTCTCCTTGGTATACTGATATCCTTTATGTGCTCACTAGTCTTAATGCCCCTCCAGAACTATCCAAAACAAAGGCCAGATTCATAAAACTCAAAGCTAGAAATTATTGTATTTTGAATGAGAATCTATATTGGAAAAATCCAAATGGCCTTTTGCTGAAATGTTTGTCTGAAACTGAAGCTGAAAGAGTCAAACAAGAATTCCATGTTGGGGAGTGTGGAGGCCACCTGAGTTGGAAAACCACTGCAAATAAGATACTCAGGGCTGGTTACTATTGGCCTACACTCTTTAGTGATGTCCATAAAATGATTCTTGCCTGCCACAAATGCCAAATCTTTGAGGGTAAAAGAAAACTCCTCCCCCTCCCTTTACAGCCCATCACCATAGAAGGTCCCTTCATGCAATGGGGCCTAGACTTTATTGGGGAGATTCACCCTTCTTCCTCTGGACAACATAAATGGATCCTAACAGCTACAGATTACTTCACTAAATGGATAGAAGCTATACCCACTAGGAATGCCACCGACTCTGTCATCATTAGGTTCCTAGAAGACTTCATCCTATCTCGTTTTGGCTATCCAAGGAAAATAATCACCGAAAATGCTGTTGTTTTCGGATCCAAAAGAATGGTTGATTTCCGTCACAGGTACGGAATAGCACTTGGGAATTCAACTGCCTATTACCCCCAGGGTAATGGCCTAGCTGAATCATCAAATAAAAGCCTGGTTACAATTATTAAAAATCTGCTGGAAGAAAACAAAAGATCATGGCATAAAAAGTTGATCCATGCTTTGTGGGTAGACAGACTCACCACAAAGAGATCCATTGGCATGGCACCTTTCTAGCTGGTTTATGGGACGGAAGTAGTCTTTCCTACTAGTCTTGGAGTTCCAGTGATCAAACTTGTCCAGGAGATCCAATAAGAGGAAAACAGTATGGTAAGGAGAATTAATGAAACAATCCATCTTCAGCAAACAAGAGAGCAGGTTTATAGCAGAGCTGTCAGAGTACAGGAAGGAATAAAGAGACAGTTTGACAGAAGAACCAAAGCTTCAGACTTCAAAGTTGGAGATAAGGTTCTGAGATGGGATTCGAGAAGAGAGGACAAAGGCAAAAATGGTAAGTTTGAAATTTTGTGGCAAGGTCCATATATAATTTAGGCCACTGTGGGTCCTAATGTGTTTTTTCTGCAAGAACTTGATGGCACAAAATTATTTGGGGGCCCTGTCAATGGCAGGATGCTCAAACATTAGTTCGATTGATTTTCCATTTCCAGTTTCATCTCCATTGTACATACCATTGCAAGTTTTCATTTTCAGAAAAAGAGAAAATGTTCCAAAAAACAGTATGAAAAGAGAGGTTCAGGCATGCTCAAAACATGAACCTCTAAAATGTAAAGGAATAGGCTCAAACGTGATCAAAATCTGAGCCAAAATAAGCAGAATAGCTGATCCTAATATGCTCAAAATCTGGATCAGCAGTGAAAGAGAAACCAGCTCTAATATGCCCAAAACCAGAGCTGAAGAAAAGAAAAGAGGTGATTCAAATATGCTCAAAACCTGAGTCACAAGAAAGAAAGAAGGATGTTTCAAAGTTGCAGAATTCCATGCCTTCACAGTTTTGTCTTCTACAAGTTTCTGTCTAGCAAGTCAGATAGTCTAATCCTGGCTTGGCTGTTTTCAATTTCCTGTCTTAGAATGTAGGTGAAGAAACCTGTTGGACAGTTTAATCCCAATAGGTAGTAGATTAGGTAGAGAAATAGATGAGGTCAACAGTCTAATCTGGCCTGATGGAGCAATAAGGGTAGATTTAGAATAGGTTTGTTTTGTTTTGCAAAATAAAATGCAAAGGGTCTGCTAGTTCAAATGCACCCAAGGGAAAATTGTAAAACTGTAGTTTGGGTAGGTAAATCGGTTGGGAAATATTTTTGCTGATGTTTCTATCACACTGTGGCAGCTAAAATTGAAGAAGAAAGATGGCTTATGACAGTAGGCATCTGGCCTACTCCAAATATAATATCTGGTTTCTTGACTCCTCCAAGGAGAAGCCATCCCCGCGTGGAGCCACTATTAGTCCCCCTATGAAACTCTTGACAAGAAAGCTGGGGGCTAGGTTATCTTGAAGACCTTCAAGGAATGAATCTCCCCTGAAGACACATCATCCTTGAGGTCTCTCAGTGTCTTGCCTTAATAAATCCCCTCTGCTGGTTTCCTATCTAAGGCCTCTCTGATTACAAATGATGCTCCTGAAAGGCCTGCATTGCCCCTCATACCCCTGCAAAACACCACATTGTCACCTCTGTTTCCCCTTTGTCTTCTCCCCAATTCCTCCCTTAATCTCCCCAAAACCCCCTTTGGATTATTCCTTTACCTTTTGTTCCCTCAAAATTCCCCTTAACCCTTCTACCGTTACCCTTCTTAGGCCTTGGAATGCACTAAAAGTGTTTAAAAACCCACTTTCCGACTATATGAGGCCTTAGCCCCTTCCCCATTAGCCTCCGCACCCTTTCCGTCCATATGCCCAAGCGCCGGGACCACTAGCTAAACCTGTTGGGCGCTTATCCCCTCCAACCCTTTTTCCGCCCGAAACATTAAAAGAAAAACCTTTGTGAATTATGCAATTCGGGTTTTTAATCTGTTTCTAAGGTTTGTCGCCGGTCTGATCCTTCAATGAATCTCCGTCGTCCATTCGCCCGACAGATCGATGGCGTGGAGCGCGCCTGAAATGGTGGACCCCGCCAACCATACGTCATCCGCCCAGGAACCTCTGGATTATTCCACACCGTCCCCACGTGCTTGGTGGTTTTTCCCTGGAGGCCAGCGATTCCATTCATCTCCTGCCACGCGTCCTCCTGTACTATTCTGAAAACCGCCATTTCACGCATTATCTCCCGGTCGAAAGCCAGGCAGCAGAATTCACGATCACCATCCGATCTCGAGCGCTTCATCCTACGGCTATCATCTCCCGAAGCTGCACACGATTTAACACTCGTCCATTGTACCCGCAGGCTCGCCTTCTGTCGTTCTCTGCCGTTGATCTTCGCCCGATCGATGGTCCGGATCTGTCTGTTCATTGTTGACCATTCTGTTGCCCCGGGGCCTCCACGTCACCCGTCCATCATTTTCCGTCCTGCCACGTCACCTCCACGTGCTTCTGCCGTACATACTCCCATCCCATTGCATATAATAGTTCTTTTTCGTTTTTTTTTTAATGTATTTCACATATATTTGCTCCGTGTTCTGTCAACCACCCGCCAGCACGTTTCTCACCATTTCCTCTACATTTTTTCCCTCCATCCTGTCTGCATGGCTTGTTTCCGTGTCCATAGTGTGTCCCCGCCTCCTCCATCATTCACACCCATGGTTTTCCTCATAGGTTTGTTGTTTTGCAAGGTTGCTAGAGGTGAAAGCCTCCATGTTCCGATCGTACCATCTTAATGGAGAAGTTTGCAGGAAGAATTAAATCCGAGGGCTGGCGCTGCCATAAGATTGTCAAAGAAAGCTGCTGACGGGATTTATATTAAGGAAAAGGTAGATTTCGGACTCTGAGAATCTCCCATCACCATTAAAACCCAAGCTACCCTGTCAGAAGCAAGATGAGAAGGCAGAGTTGTTCAGTACAAGCAAAAATATTAAGGCAAGCTGATGAAGATCTCGAGTCCTAAGTCAAGGCTTCCAGAGACAAAGCAGCAGATTACAGACCCCGAGGAATCGATCATAAGATCCTGAGCATAGGCAGAAGGTAATATCATGGTTTTCATCAGCATAATGTTTTTTATTCATCACGTACATGGCGACCAAATAGCTTTTATTATGCACCATGTCCCTGAAGAGTTTTCCACCAGACTACAGCTCAAAAACAGTCAGACTTTTATGAGACAGACCTTTCAGCAGTTTATTTTATTTTTTGTTTACGACACCAGGAGTAATTCGACCAAAAATGTCAATATCATATCCAAAGTAGATCATTCTTTCACAAGGAAGGTGACAGAGATTAAATACATAGTAGGACAAGCAGAATGGGTTTCGGCCCTGCGTTCATTGTTATGTTTAATGATACATTTAATTTTCACCTACTCCTTCAGTCGATCTTAGGCTCACCCTTTGCTATAAAGCACAGAAGGAAACATTGTAATGGTTGTTGATGAGATATCAGTGGAACGCAAGTGTTTTCCTCTTGAGACAAGTTCTCTGTGTATATTGTAAGATAGACTGAGATTAGATGTATTCAGACTGAATGTTCAAGCTGTGGGCTATGATGTACCTGACTGGTGTTGTTTTTAATATGACAAGCATGTTTCTTTGGATCCTGATCTAAAGCAGCTGGTGATGTTTTCCTTTCTCTGTATTTGTGATTGACTTTCTTTCATTTCATCATATTTCTTCAGGCTCGCATCAGAAGTTTGACATAAGATTTACCCTTGATAGGTACCTTATGTTGTTGCTCTCCTAGCCTTTATGTTTTCTGCTTATATGTGTATCTAAATGTTGATTTCAATTGATTTAACCAGTGTAGTGCATGATATTTCCTGCTCTCTGATGTATGAATTGATGAAGTCCATGTTTAGATGTTCTTGGTAGGATTTAGCTGGAAGGTTTTGGAACACTGGGGATTAGTGTTAGCCCTGTCCACTAGGATCTTTGCACGACCAAATAGCCTTTTTAAGATCCCTTGTAATTGCCTCTAATTCTATCCAAGCAGGCCTGGAGTTAAATGACCTCTGGCCTGATCTATAGACAGAGTTGGTTGGTTCTCCTCCTTTCATTTTCTGTCCTTAATGTACCATTCCACCAATCATCCTTTAAGATCCAAATGCTCTAGATGACTAGCCCAAATGAAAGCTTTCACATTGATTACAAATAAATCCTTTCTTGACTCCATAGCCCAATGGCTTTGATGTTCTTTGAGTTATCTGTCTCTGCCTAAGCTTCACCTTTGCTCATCCTTGTCTTCTATTGGACCTTCTTTTCCTAATTCCTTCCAACCAAACCTAAACAATCAAACAAACAACCCTGAGCCTACAACTAGCCTAAAATCATAACCTAAGAGCTTCAAAGACATATCCGTTGACTTGTATAGAGAGATCCCTCTCTAGACCTAGGGGGGCTAGATCCTAAGGTCTGAAAGTGGTTCTATGTTGTCTCATCTTTTGGTCTCCGTCAACCTGGACAAAACATGCGAACCCCAACACCTTCCAATGGATATTTTAAGTGAAATTCTGATCCCTTCACCAAAGATATCACCCTCCAACAATCTGCAAGAGCCCTACTGCAAATGCTTCACTAGAAATAACGCAGTCACTGGATGGAATTGTACTGTAGGGGCAAGAGAATGGGTTGGCCCAATGCCAAGATATGCAATCAGCTCCAAAAGGCCTCTAAACTGATATCTCAAAGGAAAGAGAGACTCCTCTGAAAATAGCTGATGGAGGTGGTGTAGTGAACCCTCACTACAACACCCAGCAACACAACATTATTCTGCTGCAGAAATAATGCTATCTTGATGGAGGATGCTTGGCCTCAAGCCTGAATGTGAGTAAAATCAGTGTAATCCCTCAAGAGGCCTCTCAAGAAGGAGAAGGAATCCTAAATAGGAATTCCCCCTGCAACTCTTTCTAAACATCAAAGAATGCACAATTGTTTGAATAGACAATGAGATGAATAATAGAAGCATGAGTAACAATGGCTACCTTGCCCTCCTTTTAAACAAGTGAAAGATTTCTTTCCATGGGCCCCATCCATTAGGGTTTCCTCCACCAAATATCCTCTTCCTCATTCACACTGCATTGTCTCATAAAGTGATCCACTCCTCCTATGGCAGCACTGTTGACTTGGTCAAACATAACCTTGTCTTCATGCATTTTCCCCTTTTCACACTTGAGGGTACAAAATAAAGCTACTCTGATGATCCCTTCCACAACATAAGGGATTTTATTCATGTTTTCCATAAGCATGGGCCTCCTTACCCATTTATTTAGCTGCTAGGTGATAAAAGCAAAATTTTAATATTCCATTTAGCTATGAGCTAAAAGGGGAATATTGCAGTCCTCCCCTCCCAAATGTTGCTTGTACTCAAGCAACTACAAGGATAGAACTGAAGAATCTCCACCCAAGGCATGGAGTCTGAAATATGTTGAGGAACATCTTCCTCATGTAGATCCTCCATCCCCCAAGAAATCATCCATACAAAGTGAGTTACCTCCCAACATGGCAACTCCTGATAATCATCTTCCACCTTTGGCTCCTGCAATATAGGTGGGCTGAAGATATGATCTTGGTAGAAAAAATAGTCTACCCCACGTTTTCCTCCTCTCCACTTAGGATAAATGTAGAGTATATGCTGATATTGGGCTGCAATAAAGTTTCCCTCCAGTGGCAAGATGAAGACTAGACCTCCAAGGATCTCTTCCCCAACATTATGAAACATGTTGCCCCAAATCACCTCATATGTGATGAGTTGGAAGTCACCGTCATATGGCATCCAATAAATCATATGGATCACCTTAAATGGAAACAAATGTTTTGTTGTAGTGGCCACATGTCCTCTCATGCTCCCATTAGAACATGTAATGCAAATAATGTGGGAGTTTTCTCCCCCAAAGGACACATCCAACCAATGTGCCATTCCCCCAAACATGCTCTCAACAAACATAAAGACAACAACAACAGAATGAACCATAATGAGAACCATGCTTGTTATCATGTGTAGCAAGGGAGAAGGACAATGGTCCCTCCATTGTAACCAATGCAGTTTGACCCTCAACTGCAAAAGAGTGTGACAAAAAGTGTGGCTTCTTGACCACTTTTTGTTGTCCTACTCCCCTCAAATATATGGATAAAGTGAATGACGTATGGTGCAAGGTGAGTATGTCCTCCAAAATACATTTCCTCCCCAAGTCCTTTTAGGGAGTGTTCACCAATAGTGCTCATGGCCTCAAGTAGACCATGGGGTCTACAAAAAAGAATGCTCCTCCTTGGAGCAACATCCTATACATATATGGTTAAGGGATGAATATACAAATCATCATGCAAATAAACAATACCATCACCATAAGTTTTGCTCATGGAAATGGAGTGGCTCAAAATTGTGTCTCCTCTCATCCTCAAAGAGAAAAGAGGTGGTTGTGCTAACTCCTCTAAAGATTTATGTATCTCCTCCATCTGCACATGATCTTTCCATCTCCTCACATGATGATCTATCAATATCATACAAACAAGATGATCCTGGGAATACTCCACCAACAACCCAGAGCTCCAACATGGATCTATCCTCCATAGTGACAACGCTAATGATTCCTCATGAAGGACATATGTCATATGGCCATCTCTTTCTTTGAAATCTCCCATTCCAAAGATGCAAGTTGGAAGGTTGCTATCCTTCCCCTGCTACTTCTGCCACATCATAGAATCTGAAATGAGAGTGGGTATAAATTATGTTGAGAGAATGGCTCTCTCCTCCTTGAGTCTACCCAAGACTCTCAGCATTGTGAAGTTATCTCCCAAGGTCTCCACTCCTCTGAAATCAATGAATGGTGCCTCAACATGTGAAGCATCTCTCATCATCTATTGATCTATTGGTCTCCCCGGAAAAAATTTTCCATGCAATGAGACATCATCATCAGGAGGTGACTGCATATATGAATGAACAAATCTGTCCATGCTTCCACTGCGCAATCCAATCACCTTCTTAGGTGCATTAACCTCATAAAACAGATAGGTATGTGTGCTCCTCATCACATCATGATGGTCATCCACCCTATATTCTCCTTTTGTCTCCATGGTTCCACACCCCCTCAATAATGTCACATTAATTGTGCCTTGATCTCCATACTTGAGATCTTGGGGACTCCCTTGCAAGGATGCAAGAATCCCTCTACTTGGAGTAAGATCTCCTCCTTCCTCTACATGAGGCACTAGATAATCTCTAGATGGCACAACGATGTTTCCCTCAGCTTCATCAACATAGATGGGAAACCGTCCAACAATGTTGCTGCAAATATGAAATTTCTCCCAAGATGGAAGTAATTTTTGATCATCAAAGGTAAAGGAGTATCCCCTTTGCACCATGATTGTGCCATCTCCTACTCCTGCAACATCATACAAGAAATGAGATCAAATATTCTCTTTCTCTCCCAAGAATAACCCCAGCAACAAATGTTTTTGTTGCTTCCTCATGCTCTCATCATACAAGATATGTGATGAAGACATAGTGTATGATATGAATGTTGTATCATCACTATGCACCCATACTCTTTGTTGCTCCATGATGCCAGCATCCTGACACATCTTCTCCATCCTCATACCCTTGGAAAAGGTGTATGCCAAGTGATGGCCAAACTCCTTCAAGAGTAACCAGTGCAACCAAGCCTCCTACTGCCCGGTATCATAAATCTGCAAGTAGCTTACCAACTTCTTGCTCACCATCCACATCCACTCAACCAATTTTGGATGTCTTCTTACACTCTTCATCTTGGTACTCCTCCCATGAGGGATACCATCATCCCAAATCAGATTGTTGCATTTCATGGGATCTTGAAATGAAATCTTCCTAAGGATCAATTTGACCCTATAAGGACTCAAATAGGTGGTAGGAAAAAACCTCCCATCATGATGTGCATGGCTCAAGGAATGTCCAACACAATCATGAGAGATGTTATCCATCCAGAGATGTCCTCCATCTACTATATGCTCCTATGAGAAGGGACGAACTTCCTCAAACTGTTGAATATCCTTGCACTCCATGATGTGTGGGAGTGCACCTCCATTGAAATCTCTCCTTGAGATCTCCTCCTCATGCATGGTCCTCCAAAACCAAAGGGGTCTTGGATCTGCTGCCAGTAGAAGTCTCTCTTTGAGCTGTGGCATGCTCATTGAGAGAGTGTCATCTAGAGAGGAGAAAGAGTTTCTTATCTGCAGATGTCTACTCCTTATTTTTGTTTCCTTCATGGCTTCCTGAATGAAGCTGCCCTCTGAATACTCACATGAGGAATGATTCCTCCTTTATTCATCACTGCTTTTGTATAGCGCAATGCTATTCTACTGCTCTAGGTCAAATACATGCAATGATGTAGACCCATCCAAAGTGTTTGCTGAAATGACAAGAGATGTATTTTTAATCATACCTTGGTGAATTGTGGAAGCTCCTTGCAGGGCTGCAAGAGTTTCATCCTCATAAGTGTTGGCCTCCCAAACTGTTGAAGATGAAGGCTGCTCCTCCATGGTCTCAACAGCGTTGGTACATGCCTCATCAGCTACTGGTGAGGGCTCCTCTCTCCTTTTTCCAAATCTTCTAATAATTCTTTGATAAAACTCATCAAGAGTTGAAACCCTTGCATGGCTTAGATGGCTGATCTACCAAACATTTGCTTCACCTTCAAGGTGCAGCACTGCAATTTCTATAGCCTCTCTGTCTACTACAAGATGTAGCAGGAAGAAAGCCTCTAGATTCTTCACCCAAACCTTTGCTGCACATATAAGTGATCCATCAAATGTGGACAATAGAAATCTATTGCCTCTCATCATTCCATAGCTATGGGGTCTTCTTTCTTCTTTCTACTGAATAAATTGCGAAAAAGCTAGAGTCTCTTGGAAGGCTCTAGGTTTAGCTCGGTATTCAGCCAGGTACTCACTTAGAATTTCGAATTCCAAGTGTTCTTCATGCTTTTGGTATTCTTCTTTGTGAGATTAGGAAGTGCATGGTCCTTCCTCTTCCCCTTCTTCAGTTTTCTTGACCTCCTTGGAGAGGTCTCCTCTAGATCTAAAAATAGATGAGAGTAAACTCACATTCTTCATCATCTTGATCTTATTTGGCTGAGACTCATAGGCTGAGCTAGAGATCATGCTTTGATACCACTGTAATATTCCAAATCAGGAAAATGCTACAACAATGAGAATATCTCAAGATATTTTAAAGTTGGAGACCTAGCAATATGCAAACACAATAATGGAGCAGCAGCAACACTGAACTCATAGAAATGTGAGAGAAATACATAGCCTTCTCATTAAATAAAATCAACAACAAATAAATACAATATCTTGAGGAAAAAGGTTACTCAAGATAGGCAATGCTCAGCCTCAAGAAACAAGTACAAGATACATGATAAAATATTGCTACACATGTGTGCCCAAGCTATGACAGTGCAATTTTATAGAGCAACCACATGATACATATGTAAAATACATGAATATATCAATATATGGCCTAATACAACATTGGGAGTGAATATATCAGCTCCCAAATACTACCTCATGTCAATCCTAGAAGGATTAGCAATAAAATACAAAAACTACAAAATTCCAGAGTTGCTAGGTAGAAGTAGCAACTCAGAAATAGAACTGGATGGAGATGGCTGTAGATGATTCCCAAAATAAATATTCCTCCTCCAATGGATATTTTAAGTGAAAGGTTGATCCCTTCACCATATATCTCACCCTCCAACAATCTGCAAGAGCCCTACTGCAAATGCTTCACTAGAAATAACGTAGTCACTGGATGGAACTACGCTTTAGGGGCAAGAGAATGGATTGGCCCAATGCCAATATCTGCAATCAGCTCCAAAAGGCCTCCAAACCGATATCTCAAAGGAAAGAGAGTCTCCTCCTCTGAAAATAGCTGATGGAGGTGGTGTAGTGAACCCTCACTGCAACACCCAGCAACACAACATTATTCTGCTCCAGAAATAATGTTGTCTTGATGGAGGATGCTTGGTCTCAAGCTTGGATGTGAGGAAAATCAGTGCAATCCCTCAGGATGCCTCTCAAGAAGGAGAAGAAATCCTAAACATGAATTCCCCCAGCAACTCTTGCTAAACAGCAAAGAATGTGCAATTGTCTGAATAGAAAATGAGATGAATAATAGAATCATGAGTAACAATGGATGCCTTGCCCTCCTTTTAAACAAGTGAAATATCTATCTCCATGGGCCCCATCCATTAGGGTTTCCTCCACCAAATATCCTCTTCCTCATTCACACTGCGTTGTCTCATAAAGTGATCCACTCCTCCTATGGCAGCGTTGTTGACTTGGTCAAACATAACCTTGTCTTCATGAATTTTCCCCTTTTCACACTTGAGGGTGCAAAATAAATCTCTCTGATGATCCCTTCCACATTATGAGGGGATTTTATTTATGTTTTCCATAAGCATGGGCCTTCTTACCCATTTATTTAGTTGCTAGGTGATAAAAGAAAAATTTTAATATTCCATTTAGCTATGAGCTAAAATGGGAATATTACAACCTTATACCATTTGGATTAGGAGCCCCATCTGCAGTATTGGCCCAACCACCATAACTCTAAGGTTTGTCTTCGTTTAAATGGATAACATAAGATATTTTACACATTACCTTTGAAAAAACAAGTAATTTGACATTGTGAAACACAAATTGCAATGTGTAAAAGGAGGCCTTCATGAGAGGGGAGACAAGAGTGAGTCTTTAGAAGGAAAGTAGTAATACTATCCTAAGATAGGAACACAAGAGAAAATAAAATATTTTTTATTTATCTAGTGAAATAGTTCACATAGAAACAATGATCATTATAGAAACTACAACACACATTCAACAAGGGAAGTACCAAATCCAATGAATTATTTCAATTTACTTAGTACATATGAACATAACATATACCATAAACATCTAAAGAATAGTCTTACAAAATTAACAATACATGCATGAAAATATGTTTGCTCGATGATATTCAATTATTAGGTGAAATATCCAATAACATGGTTAAAATGGTGATACAATAGCTCTAATAGTGGAGCATTAAGTCACTTCTTGCTTCTCCAAGGAATGATATACTCTCCTATGCCAAGCTAAAGAAGCCAAGGCTAGATCTCCAAATTCTAAGCCTCTAAAATCCCTTTTCTTGAGTTATGAGGTCTCTTTAATAACAAGAGGAATGACCTTTAATCTCCCCTTATTATTATTGAGCTAACCTCATGACTCTTGGACTCCTAAATGACCTTTGAACATCTATATGGCTCTTTGGTACACCTGTGAATTTTCATATTTGACATGTGACTTTTAGACTTCCACACATGTAAATTTATCATTTTCATTTTGATAATATATAATTGCATTCCAAATCATATGGAAAGAAACATTGACATATATGGTATTGTGATGACAGTTGTGCAAGCCATGATTTTGCATTGATGACATGGAAATTCACGATGATGTGGCAATTCCAAGTTTCTCTCCTTGTTTCTTTTTCTTTAATATTCATGAGAGATTTTATTCCTTGCTCACATTCACCCTCCAAAGGGTCTTGGATCAGTGTTTGAATTTTCTGAGGAAACATGAGATGTCATCACTCTGTCATGTTTCATGATCCCTTCATGTCTTCATGATGGTTATTCTTTTTGCTTCTTCTATGCAAGTGCTTCTTTGTTCCTTATCCTTGACATCTTCCTTAAGCACCTCCTTTCACTGTTGTGGTGGTACACTTTCAAATTAATTTCACTCATGATAAGGAAATATCAGTTTTAAATCATTTATTTTATCCCTACATTATTCATGGAAGAAGTTTCCTTTGATGGTCTTGTGAAAGGACTAAAAGAGGAAGGCATGTTTAGGATTGCGCAATTGAGCTTAGCAGTGGTTGAGGAAGGCACTACTTCTCACTAGAACCATGCATGCATTATGAGGAGGGGATATTTAAGGTCCAACATAGTAAGCTAGTGCAAGAGACAGTGGGATGATCTTGATGACTAAAACTGTGCAATGTGTGGCGTTCAAGGAAGGAGGAGACAGTGATAGTGAAATTGATCTTCATAGTGACTGAGGAAGATGTTAATTGTAGAATAAAACTACCACATTTTATTGGAATGTAGGGAAGGACTCAGTGATGGCATAGTGAGGGAGTCTAGTAAACAATGGTTGAAAGCTTATTGACTAAAACGGTGACATGCTCTATGAATAAGAGGTATAATTAAGAGAGAGTTAAGTTTTCTTCAACATTTATCTAGGAAATACTTCAATATCCACTAGAAATGTGACATGTGGCCAGGAAGACAATAATAATAAGGCATGGGTCAGTGAGGGGTTGCAGTTAGCAGTGAAGGAAATACTAGGCACTATAACTATGGCATGTGCAGTGATTGAGGGTTGGCTCCTATGTTGGCATAGTTTGCTTCTACAATGGTTGATTATCCACTAGAAATGCATCATGCGCTTGAGAATTCTCACTAGAAGAGAATATTTTGCAATTTTCTAAGGAAAGAGGCAGAATTCAAGTCACTTTTTCGAAGGAGTGTTTACTACACTGTGAAGGGAGAAGGGAATTTTCATGGAGAAATTTTATTTTTCAAGGGGGTGAAGGGAGTCCCTGATATAAAATAGAAGTGTTTCATGCACTATGCAGGGAAGAGGTGATAAAAACTCAGTGTAGTGGGTCAATACAAGCAACAAGGGTTAGGTGACTATTCTTTAAAGGTTTCAAATGCGGAAATATAGCAGTTGACCTTGAGAAAATACTCAGTACACAAGTCTAGGATAAAGGGATTCATTAATGAGTCTCATGGATAGGTAGTTCTTATAACCTAGTGAAGGATTAAAGCTTTCATAACTTGCATTGGGAAGTAGGACCAAGAAGAGCTCCAAAATGGCTAAGTGTGGGATAAATAGAGTAAGAGAGGGAAAAGACATATGAATGAGACTAAAACATCAATCACACACATGAAATCCATCAATAAGATCCAGGGAGATGCACAGACTCATGAAAAATAATCACACCTTGAAATGACAACAAAGAAACACCTATTTCTAAGTGTGACATTTGCAACAACACATTTCGACACTTAAAATAGAAGTTGCAACAGAGGTGTTGATCATGACCAGAAAGTGCAATAAGCTGTTAGAATTTGTCTAGCGCATATTATTATGATATGTAGTACCATCTAACATAGAAGAGTGTGCTAGAGCTACCTCCAGTGGTGTGCAAAAGTGTGAAACATACAGGAGTAAAAATAATTAGAAGTGACACTTACGACAGTATGAAAACTTGAAAACGACACTTTTAAAAGCTAAATAAAATGAAAGTGACACATGCTATAGAAAAGATAACATGAAAATGACACTTGTTAAAGTGAAAGCAAGCAAAAATGACAGTCGCGAACGTGAAAGCGACATTTGAGAAAAAGAAGGTGCAGAAAAGAAACAATTGGGAAAACTCACTAAAATAGAAGTACAATTGAAACCAAAGTGAGGGATGATTTTCAATGAAGAGTGTGCACTAACTGTCGACATAGATTGCAAAGTGTATTGTGCTTAAGTCATAATTTCAGGAGATGCACAATGCCTATTTAAGATTGCATAGAAAGAAGTGCATTTGTGAATTCAACATGGACTGAGGATGTGTGAACAAGTGACTTTGACACTTAGGATCTGAGAAGAAGGCTTGAAACACTTTGCAACATCAACCGAACATTAAACGACATATCGCAAGATCCTCAACCAGCTCCAAAATTCAAGTGTAGGAAAAAATTTGGAGAGTGTTTTTCACTATGACAATAAGATATTACATCAACATTTTGGGAGTCACACATTAATACAACATAGGAGTGGATTTCACATTGTACCACTATGTCAATAAGTGTATATTGATACTTATATGTGAACTTCATATGCTATAAGATGTTATTTTGTCTTCATTATCCTCATAATATCTCCACCACCAAAGTTTGGATGTTAGTAGTTTCAATAGAAATCCATATTTAATACATCTTTATAAACTAAAAATATTTAAAAAAAAACCAAAACAATTGAATTAAAAAAACTATTAAATTATACCACTTAATATTTTTCAATATTTAATTCGAAAAAACTAACAATTTTGTAAATTTTAATGAAATAATTAAAATCTAAAAATAATATTTATTTCTTTTTCCCATTAAAATACAAAATAAAATCAAAATTTAATCGTAATAAAATATATAATGAAAACAAAATACTATAATTTTATAATTCTCCTTACAAATATATATTCTTACTAAAATAAAATCCCAAAACTTAATCCTAAATTTGGAAACAGAAGAAAACATGGGAAGTTTTAGAAAGAAATTTCACTTTAAATTGTTTAATAGTTTGTTGAAGAATTCTAATATAAATAATGGTTCATTGAAAGTTATTAATTGAATTGAAAACTTAAATGGATAACAAATTCCTTCTACTATATGAGAAGATTTTTTATATAAAAACAGTTTTGATGAATGCTAATATTATAATTTCAAGTAGCATAATAAATATATGCTACAAACATTTTTGGTAAATGCTAGTGTTACAATTTCAAACAATTTTGATGAATGTTGATATTATAATTTCAAGTAGCATAATAAATATATGCTACAAACCATTTTGGTAAATTCTAGTGTTACAATTTCAAAGTAGTATAATAAATACAAGTTAAAAAACCATTTTGATAAATGTTAAAAACCATTTTGATAAATACAATCTACGAATAATTCTGATGAATGCTCGTGTTATAATTGGAATAAATATCCAATGATCATGAAATCCCACGGAATACCAAAAGGAAGCATTCAAAATACAAAGGGGAGAACACCAACGTTCATGATCGTAAAGGGAACATTCAATTTGTAACTTCTAGACAATACCCGACCTCTTCCTCATATGGTAATGAGATAAATCCACCCTCCCATTAAATGGTGGATGTAGGATAAGATTTTTTTTATAACTAATGAAAATATTTATTAAGGGTTTGAAATGTTAAACAATTGTCGGTTAAATTAATTGCTTAGTAATTATAAATATAAATTATTAACCAGAATGTTTGATTTTGAAATGTTAAACAATGGCTGGTTAAATTAATTGCTCAGTAATTATGATATAAATTATTAACTAAAATATTTGTAAAATTTGAAATGTTAAATAATTGGTAGATTGGAGGTTTCTATGGTGTAGTTTTTCAGGTGTAAGACTCGGAATAACCACAATTGTCATTTTTGGTTTACGTTTCTAGTCTGGATCTAGACCCATCATCAAGACAGCTTGCAAAGAAGAGAAAAGATCAAGGTTAATAAATAAAGGTAAACAGGAAAAATGAAAACTAAAACAACCAACCAACTCTAAATAATAGTAAATTGATTAATGTATTATTTTATTTATAATATTTATTACCTTGAAATTTTTAAATTTTTAGTTTTTTTAAAATATTGTTGATTTTTTATCTTGCTAATTTTTTATAAATTAGAGGATAAAGCTGATAAAATAATGGGTGATTAAATTTTTTAAAAAAATTAGAGAATGATGCTGATATGTATACGGGTAAAATTTTTATATTTTGATATAATAGTACCTAATAAATTATTTTATAATTATATACTAAGGTGATAATTAAATTTATTATTTAAGGGTTTTTTAGGTTCTTAATATAAAATTGGGATAATATGCTTTAGCTACTATATAATGTGATGGGATTATATTAATTAATTATAAGGGTCTAATTCTTACTATTTCAATTAAGGTAGTTATATTAAATTTATTTTACTTTATTAATGTTTTTTTAAAAAGGGGAGGAGGAGATTAGTTTTATTTAAGAAGGTAACTAAAGTGTAGTTTTTAATGAAATAAGGAAAAGAGGGGTATATTAGAATAATTAAATGGGTTCAAATTTAATAGAATATTAAGGGGGCTCAAAAAGGATAATAGAGGTTTGACTACAAGGTAAAGTTAAGGGTAAGGTAAAGGTCAAGGAGAGTATATTAAGGGAGGAGAAGAAGATGATAGGCTGGAGGGGGGTGACAGGAGATGATGAAGGATACAAGGAGGTTGAAGATGAAGGTAAGGTTAGAGGGTAGAAGGGACATAGGTAATAGGGCAAAAGGGTATGGCGACGACCAACAGCAACAGAGAGGAGGAGCTTATTAGCGGGAAAGACTATGGGTCCAATTTATGCTAATTTCTAGGCCTCCATCTCTATTAAGGTTGTGGGGGTGTTTGATGATTTCAAGGGCTTCACGCACTTTGCATTTAAAATGATGTTTCTCATTAGTGATGACCACTGCATCTTCAAGGCATATGTGGTGACGGGTTTTATTAGAGTGTTCTACTAATGCCGAGGTTTTGGTTCTTCCTAACCTGATGCTTGCCCCATGTTCTTTAAACCTAATTTTGAAGGTCCTACCTATTTAGTAATTATGATATTTATTATTAACCAAAATATTTGTAAAATTGGAAATGTTAAATTCTATGTATAAAGTTCAAAGTATTAGTAGGGTTTCTAACTTATATTACAGGATGGAAACAAAAAGGAATTCATGCAAGAAGTAAATCTAGGAGATGTCTACTATCTAGGAAAAAACACAAAACCTTCTCACTTGGGCTATAATCTCTTCCTATGACTAGGTAGGGAATACATGCAAACAAGAAAAATTTATAGTCTATATTTAACTCTCAAAATAGAGGAATAACTTGTTCTTTGTTTTTTAATAACCCAATGTTTCGTACTTTACCCCTGAGGATGGACTCACTTAAGAAGTCTGAAATGTTGGGTTATTAAAAAACTCGAAACAAGTTTTTCCTCTATTTTGAAAGCTAATCCATCTATATGGACTCTCTTTATATTTAACTCAATAATTAAGCTATCCCTTTTAACCAAATCAGTAATCATAAATGCAATAAATGAAAGGCAAGTGTAATGAGATAGTGGTCACAAGGGTTTCAACAAAGCCCCTTCTCTATAGGGTACAATATTTTACAATGAATTAATAAGGGGTTCATGCAACCAGAAGAGTTGCAACATGTATCATGCCCTTTAGTGGTCAATCTCACTGCTGCTAACAACACAAATATGAGCAACAAAACATACAATAATTAAAACAAATATTTCATTCAACCAAACTATAATCTGTCTGTCAAAATGAAAGAAAAATAATAAATGTATACTACATTACGTTAAAGAAAGGAATGGGGTAGTGTGGTCCAAGTTGGTGGGCCCTCCCACAGGTGTCATGGTGCCTATGAAGCTACATAATCAAATTCAATTCACTCCACCAATGATTTCAAACACAATCAACATTTACATGAATCCAACAACAATCTCAGGGTTACATCATTGCTATTAGTAGTTTTTCAAATGGTCAAACTTTGAACTACAAATATTTGGCAGTGTCCTCTCTCCAATCTACTCTACTACAGATTTAAAACTATCCTCCTAAAACAAACCATAATAAAAGAACTCTCCCAACCTACTATATGCTTATATATTTATACAAAAGAGAGCAAGGTACAAATTGGAACAAATTCCTCCAAATTTGGACTACCATATCAGGGGAAGATTGCAAGATATTGTCTTTTATGCATTCTTCATAGATTTTGGTTGAAGATAAAACAAAGATATGATTACATATGGTTCATTTAACATATAATCATCTGAGAATAGGATGGAGTTGGCTGCTTTACTGATTGATTGCTTTGTAGGGGGCGCAACTTGATGACAGTCGCAACCAAAATGATACCCTTGAAAGAACTATGTGTATCTCCCAATATATGCACATTTTTGGGAAACTGCTCATGTTTCACCTAATTTGGAATGTTCTAAACAAAACTCATGCCTCGTAATTTTTAGATTCTTCTTCATTAATCTAAAAATCACATTTGAAGTTAGTTACTCCTTTATGCCTAGCACACTTTGAGTAAGACAATGATCATGAGTTGGAAACTTGTGAAATCAATCTCAGTGCAATCTAGATAACACAAAACCATGTCATCAACTTTAGGAACAAAACCCATGTCCTAAAATTCCACCTGGAGTTGTGTGGATATATCAATCTTAGATGTCGATTACAAGGCTCCATAGAGTTATGAAAACAAAACTAGGTAAAAGTTAAAACCAACTTACTACTTATTTAATTCAATACAACCATAATAATAAATAAAAATAAGCAACTTTTACTTTTATATGCAGGTGAAATGGATTTTGATTTTAAAAATATAAAAATGTATGATAACATGGGCACTATACAGTTATAAAAAACGAGAGATAGAAAAACCAAACACATAATATAAAAAACAACAACAATAATTTAATATTTTTTTGAAATTCCTTATTTAATTTTCAATGTGATACGCAATAATATAATTTAATACTTTTCTAAAAACCCTTGTGATTCTAGAGGGAAGTCTAGTGCACAAACTCTATGTGCACTTCATTTTTATTTTTTCATTCATTTATTTAACAAAAAGAAATATTTAATTAAGTAATATTTTTATTGGTTGAATTACAGTTTAATACATGAATTGCATTATGCAGGTGGAGACGTGGTAAATGGTGTGCATTTTGGTGTACTCCATGTGTAACGGTCAAGGTTACTTAGTTTTATAGCCATGAACTTTTAGTTCGACTTCTAGTTCGGGCATTAACTGGTTTAAACTCTAAGAGATCAATGGCATATTGGTAATAGGATGAAAATATTTATTTTTTTGAACATTTGGTATAGTAATTTTGTATTAAAGTCAATGAAATTTAGTGTACTTTTGTTCTATTATATTGCAGCATAAAGGAATTTCTTAAAATGCAATTAAAATAATAAAATTTGAAACACAAACAAGATTATATGAACTAGAAATCAAGTTTTCAACAATAATGGAGGCCTCTAAAAGAGCCACCTTATTAACTCTACTAAGGTGGCAAGTTTAATTGATTATCATAGTTTTAAAAGGTAAATGTTTTTAAAGGGGAAGGTCTTAGGGAGAGTCTCCCTAATTGATTAAGGTAGTTTCAAAGTTGGTATTATTTAAAGAGTGAAAGTATTATTCAAGGAGTGAAAGTTTTATTAATAGGAGAAGTGTGATTTAAGGTGCGTGTTTTTAAAGTGAAGGTGTTTTTAAAGTGAAGGTCTTAGGGAGAGTTTTTCTAATTAATTGATTTTTTAATAATTTTTTTAATATTTTTTATTTAAAAGATGAATATTTTATTTTATTGTATATATAATTTATTTATTTATTTATTTATTTAGGTTTTAGGTTTTTCAAATTATTTTATGTAAAATATCAATATCAAAAAATTATATGAAGGATACTATCATCTACATTTTTGGTTCATTGAAATTTTTAGAGGAAATATCTCTCAATTAAACAAGATTTAAATTTAATTTATTTCTGAAATATGGAAAAAATTGCAAACCTCAAACCGCAACGATATTTAATTTATAATAATACAATTTCAATGTACAAAGATACTAAATTGCAAAGGGTACATTTTTCTTCCTTAACCAATATATAAAAGATAATGGGAGAAGTAAAATGAGATCTCTTAGATACAATCATACAAGATAATCATTTCAAAGAAATGAAATGAGATATGGAAACAATAGTAGAACATATGAAACATTTTAGATAGAAAAATATTTCCTACTTAACATTATTGTCATTTGTGCTAAATAATATTCTAATAAAGAAACTATGACTAAATACACAATTTCATATATTAGGATGAGCAAGTAAATTTTCTACAAGTGAAAATAAATGCAATATTCAATATTTAAATGTTTACATATTTAGGTTTCTATGAGATCAAGTCTCTATAATTTTTTAAGGTTTCAAATTTGAATGTATCAAATGTAAAATAAAGTAACACATAATTAGTCAAGTAATGGATGAAACACTTACTGACATAAGAACCTTATATCATAATCCTTTATTTTTCTACAATCAATTTAGTTCCAAAGAAGTAGAGCCCAAGGTTTTTCCAAACAATGACCCCTTCAAAATCCTCATTATTCCTTTTAGTAAGTGTATGGGGTAGTTGTAACTGTGAATTTTTTTAACTATCATAAGCATATTTTTATTTTTATTTGGAGTTTATTGCCCAGGTTGATGACTAGGAGTTGATAGGCTATTTGAAATGATATAAAGGTTGATCCAATAGCAATTTTTACAATAGACGAAGTTGAAGATGATTCATAATATTGAGATGCATATAATAACAACCTTTTATTTATAATATGTACAATTATCTACCATCGAGATTCATTTGGAATAGGTTACTCATTCATCCTTCATACAAAAAATATCCAACTCAATATAGAGATTACAATTAATCATTGGAAGAGACTTCTAATTTTTTGAAATCACAACTAAAATTAAAAAGTCAAGCATTAAATTTTCCTGATTCAAATGTCCTTGAATGAAACCTATAACATAATGTCCTTGAATGAAACCTATAACTTATTGGAACTTTTCTTAATCATTTCTATATTTTTCCAAAATTTCCAAGTAAATATCATCATGATAAAATCAATCTTCATAACTTAAAAAAATAGGCAAACCACATTTAAATACTTTAGATAATTTACTTCTAGCTTCTTGAGAAAATTTCCTTATATCTTTACATTTCCCATTAGTTGTAGAGATTAGGTTATGTTTCCTTTTCACTATCATTACCTCCACAATAAAAGAGTTTGTATCTAATATTCCTGGGACCTTTAGATTATCTCGTGTTTGGTTATTTACAAATTTTATTTTTTCCTCAAACACTTCAATTTTGTTTCTAAGTTGTCCCCATGCCTTTTTAATGTTCAAGATCAAGCTCTTTTTTAGGTTTTTGGTGTCCTTGAGAATAGTGAATTGATCTTTAAAGTTGTTCATTATCACGTTAATTTGATCCTATATTCAATGTTTATCTCTTATTATAAATTTCTTATTCTCTAGTCTTTAAGTAACATTTTTCTTCAATTCTTCATAAGCCACTACTTTTCCTATTGTTTCAGTTATTCATTTGTCTTTCTCGAAAATATTAGTATGATTTTAAATAATAATTTCATTTCTATTTTCTAATAATGACTAAATATCTCTTATATCTATTGTCTTTGCTTTATTTTCCTTTTGTGCTTGAGATAAATGGATTTTTAAATAGATGATTTCTTATTTTATAGAACCTACTTCAATTGTATCTATTTAGGAAGGACTTTTTGTTTATCCAATTTTTTTGCTAAAGAAATATTGTCTCTTCTTCTAATTTTTAATAATTTTTTTTCATTTTTATTATTCCACTCTATCAATGTAAACACACCCCTCCTAACCCCAAACCCAACTGGAGTCAGGAAGAGGTGGTTACTTTGATGAACCAACTCCCAAAGTACAGTTATGCAAATGAGAGCTATTTTTTTAACATTTTCAACTTCTCTATAATTTTAAATAAACAACATCATTTCATTCATATTGTTGAGATAATTCCAAAGATATAGATTTTCCTCAATCCAACTTACGGATCAAAATTTATGGCCTTTTAAAGGTTGACCATTTCCCTCCCACATCATCATGACCTTCATGTGGCTGCCTCACAAAGTCCCTCGTTGCAGGTGATGTGGAAAATATACCCACCATGGCCCCTGTGGCACCTTACGCATGAACTTTGTGGATAGGGCCACATGACGAGCACAAATCCCAAGGAAGGTCAGAGTTATCTCTCCTACTGTGGCATGTGTTTAACTTCAACAGATGGGCCCAACCTCTGACCTCCAACCTACGTTAGGGTCGGCCCTACTCTATCAAGCATAAAACAAAATAGCTTAAGGTTGGTCTGATCCATGACCAAACCAACCTCCTAACCTGCAGGCATGGAGAGTTAGTTCAGCCCACCAGAGCTCGGTCCTTTCAGGCTGACCTCCCAACCTCCAACCTAGCCGACCAACAAACAAATGTTATAATTGTTTTTTTTTTTTAAGATTTACAACACTTTAACAATGTTGGAATTTGTCAAAATTTTCGAGCTTTTCAAGCCTCATCTCCGGTACTTAATGGCTAATAGATACATAAGGAATTTAAGGCAAAACTTAAGAAATAATCAATCTTAATCAAAATAGAAAAAATATAGAAATTTCAAGTCCATTTCATCACAAAAGTGCAGAGAGTTGTAACATCCCATTGACAACGCGGAAAACTTATTTTCTTGGCTCAACAACCCTATCAATAGAGCTAGAAAGTGATAAGGGAGGGAAATAAGGCCTCCTACCCTTCCATCAAGATTGTTCTCATTAAAATGGAACAAATATACCATTACATATACAAAAATTGAACATGCAATGAACACGAAATTCCAAATATTTCCACTTTGCTCATTAACACAGTTAGGCACTTCTTTTTACGAATGCAACCCAACACCTTCATAGTGAAGTAACCCCTACATCAAAAATTTTAGTATAATACCATGCATTTCATAAAATCACATCTTCATGTAGCTTTAAATTCAAAAGTAAACATCAACAACCATGTAATTTCAATAAAATCATATCCCGAAAATAAAGAAGATTGCATACAGATTAAATCAATTTGTCCAACAACAACACATTGGTAAATCATAAAGTTAAAAAAATCATGAACCATGTCATTAATGAGCAAAGTTTCATACCAGTAATATATATATATATATATATATATATATATATATATATATATATGTATACATATATATATATATGTGTATACATATATATGTATACATATATATATATATATATATGTATACATATATATATATATGTATACATATATATATATATATATGTATACATATATATATATATATATGTATACATATATATGTATACATATATATATATATATATATATATATATATATATATATATGTATACATATATATATATATATATGTATACATATATATATATATATATATATATATATATATATATATATATATATATATATATATATATATATATGTATACATATATATACATATATATATATATATATATACATATATATATATACATATACATATATATATATACATATATATATACATATACATATATATATATACATATATATATACATATACATATATATATACATATATATATACATATACATATATATATATACATATATATATACATATACATATATATATATACATATATATATACATATATATATATATACATATATATATACATATATATATATATACATATATATATACATATATATATATATATATATATATATATATATATATACATATATATATACATATATATATATATATACATATATATATACATATATACATATATATATACATATATATATATATACATATATATATATATATACATATATATATACATATATATGTGTGTGTATATATATATATATATATACACACACACACACATTTATATATATAGATTTCTTGAGAACATGAAAGATACATATCTCAAAACTAATGGGAAGTTATGTCTAGGACCATGTCATTAATGAGCAAAGTTTCATACCAGTAATATATATATATATATATATATATATATATATACATACATACATACATACATACATATATATATATATTTCTTGAGAACATGAAATATACATATCTCAAAACTAATGGGAAGTTGTGTCTAAGACAATGAATCTTTACCCAACAGAAAACCATAGCCAAGTCCCACTTTTATTTGTCACCCCCGAGTCGGATTCCAGAGGTTGAGGGATATTTTTCTTCGTGAATTAATTACATCTATCTGCTGAAATAGGTACTCATAGATTCAACCACTTCCACCCACCAGTTGAATTGAAACCAATAAGGATTCTACAGACTAGCAATCTCCACCCTTCAAAAAAAATATTGTGGCTCCACCCAATACAGGGATTCCAGAATTGATAGTAAAATCAAAAGATAACAAAGAAGCTTCAACCTCCATGAATTTTCCATGATCAATTCCTCCACCCCATCCATTTGGAATTTCCTGAAAAGGACCATCTCCACCCTCCAGACCATTGAGGACTCGAGAGGCAATCAATTCCCCACCTATTGATTTCTTCCAGATCCTTTTACAACTGAAAACTTCATTTATTTATTTTTTTCAACCTTTATTGGTAATTCCAATTTGTCTAACTTTGTTGTTTCCCTTTCTGTTCTCTCTTTTCCAACTCAGAAAATTCCAATAAAAATCTTCTTTAATGTTGTTTAAACATTTTTTTTTAGTGTGTATCTCTATGTTCCTCATGTAACATTCTTGTGTGCCTCTTGATATTCCTCATTTAATTTTCTGCATACTAATATTATTTCCAACAGTTAATCATGCCAACCTTTTGTAATTTGTGTCCCATTACTCAACCCATTTATTTTTAACATAATGCTTACATTTCATACATATATGTAATTACTTTGGGCTTGTAACACACCCATTTCCCTTGGGGGAACATTTTCCTTGGTGTTCCTATTCCATATGCAATGCCCAACATGCTTTAAACCACACACGAATATTGTTTATTGGAGCTTTATATACCCAACTCTACACAGTATTTACAAGTATATGCATTCGCTTCAACTGTAAAATAAACAAGGATATGTTTCCCTCATTGAATCAGCCATCTCCCAAGTGGATTTATTGGTCCCAAAGTGCCTCCATTGCACATTAAATTTCTTTATTGCTCGATTATGGAGCATGAAGTTCCTCTGGTATAGAATGAAAGCTGGTTCTAGCTAGAATTTTCCCTCTGGTTCCACTTATAGAACAAACCAATGAATCACATGATTAGAATCTTGTACATGTCTTTTAAGAAAATAAACATGGAAAAAATCGTGGGTTTTAATGTGTGAAGTTAAGGCCAGACTATATGCCATTGGTCCTATCCTCTCAAGTATCTCATAAGGTCCACAAAATCATGGTGCCACCTTGGCACATGACCCAATCCACAAGGATATTTTCTTGAGTTTAATTCTTAATTAAGTATGTTCTCTAGCTTGAAACTCTTTGTTTAGCCTATGCTAATCCTTATATATTTTCTTCATGTCCTATACTACCTTTAAATTTTTCTTGAGGAGATACATTTGTTTCTCCATCTCTTTTAACATATCAGGCCCATTAAGTACTTTGTTCACCAGATCACTCCAACCGATAAAAGTATTACAACTCCTTTCATACAAGGCCTCAAATGGGCTCATATTTAAATATTCTCGGTACCCATTGTTATATTAAAACTCCTTAATTAGAGTATAACCTTCCCACTTATTTTGTTTTTTTTCTAGGATCATATTTGTCCTCTCTTTTTTTTCATCTCTATTTGGATGATAATATGTACTAAAAGCCAATTTTGTCCCCAATATTGCAAACATTTGGAGTGAAATTGGAATCTCTATCTGAAATAATTTTCCTTTTCAAATTAATCCAATAATAAAACTTATTTATGGTTGTGAGATTATTTTGGTGTCCCGGATGGCCAAAATATGGTTTTGCATGAAACTCTTACATTATAAGCCTATCTAATTCATCATTATCTGGTAGATAGATTATGTTCATAAATATGACTAGACCCTAATCTATGAGATGATATTACTCATCCACAACCTCTTGTTGCAACTTTTCCTTCACTTGTTGATATTTCTCATCATGTTGTCTTGCACGCTTGATCTGTTCTAGTATATCCATTCCATAAGAACTTATGGCTATAATGTGATTCAATTGAATTCTTCTATTGAGTGCATCAGTAATCTCTTTCTCCTTGCCTTTGATGTACTTGATCTCAAATTAGAATTCACTAAGTATAGCTAGCCATCTAGATTGTATTTCATTCAAATTAGGTTGATAAAAAAAATATTTCAGTCTACCATGATATATCATGGGTGTGAACTTTCTACTGAGGAGGTAATGTCTCCACATCTTCAATGCATGAATAGTGGTTGCTAACTCCAAATCATGAGCCACATAGTTTTCCTCATGTTCATTTAATTTATTTGACTCATATCAGACTACCTACCCTTCCTACATAAATACTCCACTGAGTCCTTCTTTAAATTAATTTGTACAAACCAAAAAATATTTTTCTATATATGCAATCCTCAACACTAGTGTGTTAGTGAGAAACTGCTTCAAATGCTCAAAGCTTATTAAACATTTATATGGCCATTCAAAATTCTTTCCCTTCCTCTGTAAGGATGTGATAGGATGGCCTAGCTTCAAGAAAATGTTTATGAACCTCTTGTAATATCCTGCTAATCCCATGACTAATCAAATATCATTCATTTTTTTTTGTTGGTCGTTCCATAATGGCTTTGACCTTTTCCGGGTCAACTAATATTCCTTCCTTGGAGACAATGTATCAAGGATAACATATATGTGTCTGGAATAAATCGCACTTGTTGAGATTTTCATAAAGCTTTTCTATCTCTTAGCAATTGTAGTACTGCAACTAGGTGTTTCTCATGCTCTTATTTATTCTTCGAATACACCAATATGTCATAAAAAAACAAACAATCATGAACTTGTCCAATTAAGGATGCAACATGTTGTCCATTAAACACATGAGACTGGAAGGGCCATTAGTCAACACAAAGGGTACCACTACAAACTCATAGTGCCCATATTTTGTCCAAAAATGGTCTTATGGATATCTTCCTCTTTGATGCGCACTTGATGATATCTATACCTCATATTTATCTTCATAATATGGTACGTGATGTTTCTAATGATATAATTAGTACAATAATTTTTTTTTCTTTTTCCATATTTTTTAAAATAATTTAGAAATGACTTCAACAGTTGTTTCTTCCCCTTCGAATGTTATGGAATTTGTAGCTCCCAAGGACGAATTGTTCATGTACTCATGGTGTCGTTGAGGTTGTTGCAAGAGGGGTGTATCATCAACTGTAATAAGAAATAAATGTTAAATTAATACTTTTTTTTATTATTATTACAAGTATTTTGTTAATAAAAAGATCATTAGAGTCTTTTTTACCCGATTCAATAGTGGAGGCAAGAGGAGTCATTTTGGATGTGACCATATGTTCCTGTTCTTCTATAACCTCATTCTCTACATTCTCTAGAGTTGAAACAGGAAAGGTTATAATTAATACACCATTTGCAATTAAAAAATTTTAATTGTAATCCTATTTCTACATTAACAAAAAGTGAGGTTACCCAATGATTCAAAGAACTCATTAAAAGTAAATATCATTGAAGTAATTCATTAATACTAAAAAATACCTTTTCAATGTAATTATTTACCTCGTGCACGAGTCAACATTATTGGAATGGTTTCCCTATGCACCTCTTTTGGTAGAGGATCCTCATTTATGACATGCTCTGCCATTGAAAGCTAGCTTGTGGTGGATGGATATTGTGGTGTTTCTACCAAAAAATCTTATATAATAAAGAAAAATATTTTTCAATTAGATAATGTAAAATTTAAAAAACAAACTTTCATAATTCAACTTATGACATAAAAAATCACTTTAAAATATGGTTATTACTTGATATCTCTAAAGATCTTGGTTCAATATGTTGATCATATCTTTAATATTAGCAGTTTTATCTCTAATGTGAATCAAATGAATAAGTTCTTTGTTCATTCTAACCACAAGCTTATTGATTATTATGATTGGGGTGGGAGAAATGAATAATTCCTCATCATCAAACCAATCAAGATCATCGTGGTCATGTCCCCTAGACTACATATTTCAAAAAAATAAAATTTATTTCGATTATTTGAACATATGATCAATTTCACATTAATTTATTTCAAGTATTTAAAAATATAATATCCTACCTTCTTTTCAACCCTTTCCAATATTTTTTAAATATATCTTCTTTGATAGAAGACATTTTCTTATCATGTCGTAAAAATTCCACGGAGTAGAGAAATAAAGAAAACATTTTCTTTTCATATTGTAAACATTCCTTGAAGTAGTGATATAAAAGAAAATAAATATGGTAAAATTGTAAAATTGATTGAATAATCAAGCCAAAGTAATTTTTGTCTCAAATTATGTAAGCGATGAGTTCATTTCAATCATTTAGTCAACAGGAAATTCACATTCTAGTTAAAACATCTTAATTCAAAATGTTTTATTTCATGTGTTAACAATTTTTCCAACCATTTAATATTTAGAGTAGATAAAAAATTAATTATCATATTTTTATTTTTTTCTTATGCCTTTTAGTGTTCTGCCAATTGTATATAGGAAGGCACAACAATTTCCTGAAAGTAAGAGAGAGGCACATTAGCCCCAAATTTGGCCTTCCCTAGCCAATAATTTCCCTTAAAAAGGGCTTATATTTATTGGCTAGTTTGAGAGATTTGGCTAGCCTTACTTATAAAAACCTAGTTTCATCCCTAGGACTTTTAGCATGTCTCTTTACTTTTAGTGTTTGAATAAATTTATTTAAGTAGGGTTTCCAAACTCAAATAATTGAGACTTTGTAGAAGCAAAGTTTACTTCTAGTTACTATTTTCTCATGAATGCAAGGAAGCATGGCAGAGTACTCATTTTGGAAGTGATGGTATGATAGAAAAATCATCCTATACTAATATATTCTAGTTGGGATGCAAAGGAAAACCATTCTTGCCCCTAACTCTAGATTCTTTGTTATGGGTTTCATCTATGTATGTGGAATCTGAGCTTACTGTGGTAACAAATTTCTATGGAAATTGGGCTCACTATGGCTATTAGAGCTATACACACTAATAGCCTTATTTTATGTAACCAAGAATTTTGAATGTTATGAAAGGAGAGTTTATGCACTTTTCACCACTAGATGGTAACAAATTTTAAGTTTTAATCAAGAAAGGATTCATCCAATGTGATAAATATTTCATATCAAAAGGCTTTCCTTAGAGATTCTCAACTACCACCTGCTTCAACTTACTACCTCCCATCCCCCCCCCGGCCCTTAAAAGGGATATTAAAAACATTGCATAGGAAATTAAGGTCAAATTATATGATGCAATATAATTAGTTTCTCCTTTACAATTGGTGTATCCACCTATAGATATTGTAGATTTTTTTGATGTAAAATTGTGATAACAAAGTCTTAAAACTAGTGGAAGAACCAAAGGATGAATGCATATTATAAAAATAAATTGAGTATAAAGTTTGTTAAAATATATTATGAGATTTCTTTCTTTCAAAGCATCCACTCTACACATTATTTTCAAAATCAGTTCCTTTATAGATATATTTGGGATCAATGGTTGAGGGTATTAAGGAAGTGTGTCTCGTGAATCAAAATTTAATAAGAGAATTTGTGATAAATACTTTGGCATCAAATGTTGTTATTTCCAGACAAGGGGAAATAAATAAGAGAGTTGCACTTACATTAAAGTTGGAAAAATTCAATGTCTATCAAAATGCTTGGTATAAGTAGTCTTATGAAATGAAAAGAAGTAATTTATATGAAAATGGTGACTTAAGGTCAATGAATGATAATAGTGAACTAAAACATAGATCCAATATAATTTTAATAATGGATAGTCTTAATGATATTGTGGAAAATATTTCAGGCAAGGTTCGAAATCTAATGCTCTTGATACTTCAATATAGAACAAGGGAAACTCTCATATTATTTCCTTCAAATATAACTTGGACTTCACTTGGAAAAATGGTTAGTAAAGGCATGCAACTATTAGGTGTTCCTCAAATTTCATAATTTTATTTTTAACATAATAATTTTAAATAAATTCTAGAAGTGTTGATCACAAAGAACAACTTCTTTTAAAGGTGTGATGATTATTTCTCAATCATTGACATACTTGGGTCCATCACTAATCCATTCTAATAAAAAAAGGTTTTGTAATTGATATAACCCATGATAACTATATTACAAGTTAGTCATAGTGTGTATTATACCCGTAGATTGAATTTAAAGAAGCATACTCATACATGTTGGGTAATTTAGTTGTGAGTTAAATTACTTGCATTAAATGACGATCCAGGTTCATATACTATTGAAGTACACTTGCACAATATAGGTTAGGAAATTGTCTTTCGATCAAAAAGGAAATTAATCTATTTAAAATGATTGTGAGGCTAAGATGAAACCTATTTATGAATATGTCTAAGATAAATATTCACACATTTCCTTTTTCAAAAGTATCAAATTCAGAACTTGGAAAACAATATTTTAATCTATGAAATCAAAATGACAATTGACATGAAAGTAAATTTATTCTATTGACATGAAAATAAATATATTCTAGTGACCTGAAAGTAAATATATACTATCAACATGAAAGTATATATATTATAATGATGTGAAATTAAAGACTTGAAAGTAAATTTAATATAGAAAGAAGTAATTCTATACTAAGAAATTATTGAATTCTTAATCTATGAAATTTAAAGGAAACCTATTTTGAAAGCAGTGAGAGATCAATTGAAATTGTCAATGTGTGCATTATCAAACTAGAATCATTCATAACTATCTATGAATCTAAAATTAAACAATTTGAAAAGTAATGAATGTTTAACATGAATTGATGCAATGAATCTATGAAATGAAATCAATAAAATAAATCATTTTGGTTGTTTTCGGTTTTACTCAAACACTTGATCTGCAAAAGAACATAAATGGACTGAGCATAAAAAATGTAAATATAGTGCATAGAAACAATGCATCTAATAAAAATACTTGAAATAAACCTTGGAGAAAATGGGAATAAAATAAATTAATCTATCTTTCAAAAATGAAACATTAAAATACACCCCATACTCATCAGGTGGCCATCCTAGAGTGCATGAGAGGTGGAAATTTTAAGAAGAAAAACACAATATCTAATCATAAAAGCATGACCATATCAAAGGATTGTATTAAAATAAATAGTATTCATAACATGATTCAAGCATAATCATAGCTTTAGCATTATCAAACTTAACACACACTCATGATAGGAGAATACACCCTTATTTATACAAAAACTAAGATAACTAATTCATAAATGTCGCTCCACAAATCTCTCCTAGATCCACAAATATCTCATGTGCTTACAACCATGTTTTAACATCTAACAACTAGCAGCTCTTCATATTCTCTCACAAATCTCTCATAGCTTTGATAGGATACACTTATGAAAACTTCCATTATTCTTATCCATGAAATATGCTTGATCAATGATCCCAAATCATCCTCAAATATTTAAGAGTTTGAAGAGGAAATTAGAATTTGAGACTTATAGGTCAAAAATTACTTTGTTGCAATCTTCGAATATGCCTAAACACATCACAAAACTCATCCAGCGTTTAGAAATAAGTGAATACATGTTATTTTTCTAATATTTAACCATAAATTCACTCAAAATACCAAAATAAATGTATTTGAAAATAATATGTTTAAACTCGTATTTAATCATGAAGATGGTACTTAGTGCATGGAAGGAAAATGAAAGAAAAGAGGGTGAAATGGATGAAACTTTGGAGACTCGATAATACCTGCTTAAAATTTTTGTATGACAAAATGGACAAGCTAAAGATTTTTATACCAAGGTTAGGTAAGAAGAAATACATTAATAGTAGTTTCATGAATCTCACAACTTATTTACGTATCATGCTTACACATGGACACAAAATTGGGGGATTTTTATTCTTTAGATTTTCCTTTTTAAATATGGGTTCAAAATTCATTTTCCCTTCATTAGTTAAATGGATCAAATATATTCAAGAACCCATGGTGGATCAATATGGGGATTTACTATATAAGAGAGGAACATCAAACATCCCATTGCATGAACCTCTATTACAAACTTAATCTTATGAAAACTATTCAATTTACAACTAAGATTATATGAAAGTGCATGAGGTAAAAGTTGATAATGTAAATTTTTATAGTTCAAATAGAAAGTTTCCACCAATATTAATGTAGTGGTTCAGACCTATTGGGTGTAGTATAGGGTGGATCAATGGACCAACATTTAATTTCAATCTAGGGTTCATAGGCTTCGAGATGCAGCATTGGAAATGCCATAAAAAGACATCAGGAACCTGCAAAATAAAACCTTAATCTAATATATTTTCTTGCACTTTTGAGTTCCTACAAAACACTAGTCAATTTCTACTCTAATCTTGTAAACAAAGAAATTCATTACTGTATTTTTTAACCTTGTATAAAAATTATGTGCTAATGAATTCTTAAAAATATAAAATAAACAATAGCGAGAGCATAAAACATAAAACTTATGTATACAGAGATTTTCCCATGGATCCCAAACTGGTACTACCAACTTGATTTTTCATTATATTCCTCTTTGTGTTACAATACATATATATACATGTCGAAGCATTCATAAACCCCAATCAAATTAAACCTGGATTAGAACATAACCATAGTTCCCTTGAACGGATCTACAAAACACTATGAGCAGAAAACCATCATGCCCAAAACCATGTGCAAACCCATGCCCAAAACCATAGGCAGATCTTCCCACCAAATATAGGGTCCAAAAAAAAAATTTCTAGGGCGCTCCCCTAGACCCCGTGCAAGGGGGTATCTAAAAACCCCCCGACAGGGGGGGCTGCCGCCCCCCTCTTGCCCCTTACTTTGCGCATGCTTCTAATTGAGGAAATAATATAACACACACCCAACAATTAGAAATGAAACGCTAATTAATATAAACACTCACCCTAACAGATATTGAAAGAAATCCCTAATTATTGATAATTGAAGAACATACCCTAACTATTGATTACTCAAAAAACTAAACTCTAACTCTTGGTGTAAAAGAACTCATTTGATGACTTACTTGAAGATAATCCTATTTAATTGAAATCATAAATGAAAACCAAAAGAGACCTACTTGGAATTGTGCAATTTCTTGCCAAATGTTCAAAAATAAAGAATACATTTTTTAAGTTCAAAAGGTGGCTAAATATTATCCAAAATATTGTTATGATAATCAAAGTATAATATAAGTGTGGAAATAAATGACTTAAAGATTATCCACTTCGAGCAGAAAACCTCATTTACATTACATAAATGAACAATTCTTAGATGATTCAAATGAAAAAACATCCTTTCTATATATAGGAGTTTAAGGGGTCACAATATAATTAGAGTCGACACAAAAATAATAATGTAAGGGCACAAAAATAACAACAGTGGGATACTACGGGGCACAATAATAATAATATGGGTATTGCATGGGCACAACAATAATAATAAGGAGGCTACACAAACAATAACAATAAGGGGATATACTAATATTATAGGTACCTAACATGCCCTTCTCTTTCAAAAAAGTGTTTTCCTCAAACACATGATTAGTTCTGGATGATTTTGTATAAAATTTTCATCCTCCCATGTGGAATCTTCAACGGGTAATTTCTTCCACTTGATGAGATACTTCGAAATTGATCAAATTCATAGCTGTCCAGTTCTTGTTTACATGACTGATTCAGGTTATAATATGATTTTTCCTTCCTCTTCAAGTTCTGGAAATATTTTTTGAATTGGGATATTTTCACCTATAACCTTATTTAAGCATGAAACATGGAAAACTGAGTGCACTCGAGAAGATGTAGGAAGCTCCAATTTGTATGCCATAGAACCAATATTTTGCAACACCTTGTAAGGACCATAATACTTTGGTGATAATTTGTTATCCTTCTTAGCTTGCTTTAGGGACATTATTTTGTATGGTTTTAGCCATAAAAATAACTAGTTTCCTACATAAAAAAATATTTCACTGTGATGTTGATCTTCCTATTGTTTCATTTCATGCTGCGCCAAAGTGAGGTTATCCTTTAGGAGTTAGAAAATTTTTTGTTGATGCTTGATGTGATATTCCACTAATTGAGCCTTATAACTTTCTCTTAAATATGTTGTGATAGATGGAGGATGATATCCATAAAGTGCCATAAATGGGTTCATTTTTGTTTCAGTATGGTAGGAAGTGTTATACAACCATTCAGCCATAGGTAACCACTTGACCCATTGTGTCTATTTATCAAATACAAAGGAAATAAGATATTCTTCCAAACACTTTTCCACTATCTCAGTTTTCCCATCATATTGAGGATGATAAGATGAGCTATGAGCTAATTGAGTACCCATACATCAAAATAATTCCATCCCAAAATTTCTAGTGAAAATGGGATCTCTCTCACTTACAATAATATTTGGGTTTCCATGTAGCTTTTGAATTGTTTCCATAAATGCAGTAGAAATTTTACTAGCTTTAAATGGATGAGATAATGAATAAAATTGTGCATACTTGGTAATTCTATCAACTACCACCATGATGAAAATATTTCCATTGTACTAGGGTAAAATTGTGATAAAATCCATTGAAACCTTCTCCCAACGTTGACTTAGAATGGATAAAGGTTGTAACGGACCTAGGGTATTAATTTTCTCAACTTTATTTTTTTGGAAAACCAAACATTCCACTATAAAATTTTGAATATCCGATTTAATTTCATCCCAAAAAAAATTCCTTCTTGACCCTATGGTAAGTTTTTAAAAATCCTGAGTGCCCTCCTAAAGGAGAGGTGTGAAATTCCAAAAGAAAATTTTGTTTGAGTTGCGAATTCTTACAAATATATAATCAATATTTGTACCATAATGAATCATTTTTCCAGCTAAATGTGTCAAATGTATTGGGATCTTGATGCAAATTTTGAATGAGTTTCCACATCTCTTCATGATTCTTCCATTCATCCCTTGCTTAATTTGTCCACTCGAGTTGGATAAAATAAATGGAAAAAAACAATTCTTCCACATCTTCATGCTTTCTTGAGTGCATCTGCAACAACATTTTTCTTCCCTTTTTTGTAGATGATTTCAAAGGCATAACCCAACATCTTTGTGACCAATTTTTTCTGCTCTTCTAAAGATAATTTTTGTTTTAAAAAGTATTTAAGACTATTATGATCTGTTTTTAACCTTGAAGTGTATTCCCATTAGGTAAGGTCACCATTGCTTAAGTGCATGTAGTATTTCCAACATTTCCTTCTCATAAATAGGTTTGTGTAAATAATTTCCTTTGATTGGACGAATTTAAAAAGCAATGGGCCTTCCTACTTGCATTAAAACCACACCAAATCCATTTCATGAGGCATCACATTCCATAATAAAGGTTTTTGTGAAGTCTTGCTTAGCTAAGACTAGTTCTTGGTACATTGCCTCTTTAATATGTTCAAAGGTTGTAGTTTCTTCCGCAGTCCAATAAAATGTATCTTTCTTGAGTAATAATGTTAGAGGTTCCAATATTCTCCCGTAATTCTTAACAAACTTGCAATAACACCCTGTCGACCCAAGAAATCCTTGAATGTGCTTTATGGTTGTGGGGATTTTCCATTCCTTAATGACTATAATTTTGTTAGGGTCTACCTTAACACTCTCATGAGATACAATATGACCCAAATATTCCACCTCATGTACTCCCAAGAAACATTTGGATTTTTTTGCATATAATTTTTTCTCCTCCAATAGTTTGAGTACCTTGTCAACATGATGAACATGATCCTTCCAAGACATGATGTAGATTAGTATATCATCAAAAAATACTAACACAATTTTTCTAAGGGTTTTAAAATGGAATTCCTCAAACCTTGAAATGTGGAAGGTGCATTAGTAAGGCCAAAAGGCATGACACAAAATTCATAATGACCCTCATGATTTCTGAATGTTGTTTTCAGAACATCTCCAGTCTTAATTCTAATTTGATGATGTATTGAACAAAGATATAGCTTGGTGAAGTAAATTTCTCCATTTAATCCATCCAACAATTAATCAGTGAAAGGGATGGGAAATTTATCTTTAATAGTGAGCTTGTTGAGCTCCCTATAATCTGGACACATACACCATGATCCATCCTTCTTGTGCACCAATACTACTAGAGCATATAAAGAACTTTAACTAGGCTTAATTATACCAGCCTCTAACATTTATGCAACCATATGTTCAATCTCACTCTTTTGGGCATATGTATATCTATAAGGCCTGATGTTTGGAGGAACACTTCCTAGAATCAAATGAATAGAATTGTCAAGATCATGAATATGTGGGAGGCCTTTGGGAGTCTCAAATGCCTTAGAATGATTTTCCAATACATTTTGGAGATCTGGAGAAATATATGATTTTGATGTTTGAAATTCTAGTGAGCATAATTGTGCAATTACGCCTCGTTGTTATTTCTTCAAAATCTTTGACATAGCATTAGAGATGATTATATTTTTTGGTTTCCTTGTGATACCCCATAATTCAACTTCCTTTTTTTCCTAAAAAAAAATTCAAAAAAAATTCTTCAAAATTAAAAGATATCTTCCCCAAAGATTGTAGCCATTAGACTCCTAGTACAACGTCATCACCACCCATTGGAATGGAGAGCACTAGAATATTAAATAAATATTCCCTCATGGTTAGCTCGATATTATCGTACTTTCCAGAGAAATTTATAGTTACTCCATTTACAACCATCACTTGACACTCTGGTGTTGGATATAGGCAATAATTCAATTCCTTGTCCATCTTACAATGAATAAAATTATGGGTACTACCCAAATCAATCAATGGTATTACCTTTCCCTTCTTGATATATCCCTCTATATTGAGAGTTTGAGGGGTGGTAATTCCTACCAATACATTACAATATATGGTTGGATTCATATAATCTTTCTCTGGGGTTGGTTCCTAGTGTATATCCTCCTCTTTTGATGTTTCTTGATCCTTTTCTTCCTCCTCTTCACAATATATGTAAAAAAATTTCTTCTCATCGCACTTACGACCTTTAGTGTATTTTATATCACAACTAAAAGAAATCCTTTTTTCTCTTTTTTCCCCCATTTTTTGTGGTGTCAACCTTGTAGTTTATGGAAGGCTAGGAGAATCAACACTTCATCTTTATTTTTGTGAGTGGTATCCTTGTTTCCATAATTTTGCTTTCAACTTCTCTTGCCACCCTTAATTCCTTCTCTAGTGAATCAGGTTCCCAAAGGTGAACCTCATGTTGGACGTTATCCTTTAAAGTCCCTATGAGGACATCAATCCTATGCTCCTCTGGAATATTTTTTACCCTGATATTCAATTTTTAGAAATCCTCAATGTGCTCTTCCATTGAACCATTTTGTTTGAGATTTATCAATTGGCTAAATAATATGTTTCTCTTGGTATCCTAATAATGTGTTACCATTTCCTCCGTAAAAATTGACCAAGTGACAAGTGTTTTAGGAGAAAAAATGCATCGATATTGTTATTATGAATCTTAATTCCAAGAGTACGAAAAAAGACCACTTTAGTTGTGCATAACAAAATTCCCTAACAGCAAATATGGCTGCTAATATCCTCAGGTCTGCAATTAGGTGATCAAGATAAATGCTGCAAAAATCTATATCTATGCATTAGAAGACATTAAACAGTAGAAAAAACAAGATTTACTCCATGCATCCAATAGACAAGACAAGAATATGTTGAATCAATTTTGTATTGATGGCACCTGGGAGGAAAACACAAGAGGGTGTTACCTGTTCCTTTCAATGGGATGGTTTCTTGTAAGTCCTCAGCACTTCAGATCTAAAATTCCTCTCTCTTGATGGTGTAGAAAACCTAGAAAAAATGGTAGCAAAATATGACTATGATGGTGGATCAATAGTCAGACCAAAAGTATAGATCCAGAGTGATCTTTAGGCAACAAAAGGTGGTAAATGAATGGGAAAAACCTTCTATTTATAGAAAAATATTGAGTTATTCTAGATATTGGTGCATAATTAAAATATTATTAACCAAATCAAGATCCAACTTTCATGGAATATTTTATTATATTTGTTGGAGGGAAAAGGAATTTGACTTGGCTCAAACCCCTTTATTTGTAAATAATAAATAAATAAATGATTTATTTATCATTTTAAGGATGTGGTTGAGTGATAATCAAATAAATAATGAATTATTTAATTATTTAAGGGTGATTTAGTCATATTTAACAAATAATATCATTTAAATAAAGTTTAAATAATTATTCTTAGGAAATAATAAGATAAATAATGATTTATCTAATTAATTTCCCTGTTTTGGGTTAAATATAACCAAGAATATTAATTAAATTGTTGTTTAACTAATCACTCTTTGAGGGGAATCAAACAAATGTAGATTTATTTAATATTTCCTCATGGGGTTTCTTGTTTAGACCATAAAAAACTTAATAAAGGTGGTTTACTAAGTTATTTTTCATAGTGAATGCAATTTTACTTAGGGTAAAATTGGTCTTACATGGTGTACTTGTGTCCATCTAATAATAGTAGTTTAGATTGCCAAAAAATGGTGTAACAGATTTCCCCCTAGCATGCAAGCATTAGGAGCTAATCGTATGACCAAAGTACATTGTAAGAACTCAATCAAGAGACATCGAAGGGGAATTCAAAGAGAGAGAAGTATCAGGTAGACCAAAAGTACTGAAATAACTAGACCCTGAGGAGGCGAGACTTACAGGTGCGACAAGTCTCTTTGATGAGTGAGTAGCTATGCTATAGTTGGCGAGGGAGGCATACCTATGCCCACCAAGGCAAAGTGCAAACAATAAGGAATTCGGAAAACCACGGGACTGGCCAATATAGTACATGCTAGCATAAACATGAGCCAAATAAACAATACAATAATGAATCCCACATACATATTGTGCCTGGGATGACAGCCAGGACTTATAAAATAATATCTGAGTACATGAGACGTAAATACAACCCAGATGCCCCTGTAAATAGGAAAGGGCTTTGATAATCTGACTGATTCATGCAATCAAAAATGTGCTACAAGCGGCTGAGGACAACATCATCAAATATATGGAGCTGCATCAAAAGGCTGTAATGGAGAGGTCATTCGGGCATGTGGGGGACTACCTGTAGGGCCACCCCCTCATGAGGGCTGAGACATCTCACACACACCTGGGAATCACTGATGTCAATTGCTGCATCACTGAACCATCGAGTATATGAATCTCGATCATTATGAAAGGATCTGGAGATGAGAAACAATCAAGTCAAAGGGAAATAAGGAGTCCCTTTACCTGATCCAAGGCACCGAACAAGAGTGGAAGCTGGAACCAAGGTACGCCGCCCTCTAGACCTGTCTTATGAATGAGTTGATGTTGAAGGAAGGAGGTCCGCCATAGGTGAGGCAATAAGGAATCCTCAACTAAGGCACGAGAGAAAATAGTAGAGAAATTGACAGACTGACACCCATGATAATGATGAAATGGGTGGTACTGAGTAGTGAACAGACGACTTCCCTTGTTAGAGCATAAAGGGCATGGGTGATCTCGTAGCGATTGACACAATATCATGAGGGATAGGGGACAGTGGAACTGAAGGCCATAATGTGTGACACGAGAGAGGGACCAAGCAATGAAGGATGGATGAATATAATGGGATTAAAAGGGACTCGGGATAGACTCCATGAATACAATGATGACTCAACTCAGATGCTATAAACAAGGGTGACTCAGTGGAGCTGCCATGCAGAAAAAAGGTCTAATGGGGACCATAAAAACAAGAGTACAATATGGTAACTCACGACAAAAGTTGACACGAGCATGGAAGGATATGGGGGAAAAGTGGTGCTCCCTAGTACGAGTGTTGCAAGTGAAGAAATTCGATTTTGAGGAGGGGTGAAGTGACGCTTCTTGGAAAAAATGTGTCCTGGTGAAGTATCAAATCACTAAAAACTAACAGATACCCATTTTAGGGCTCGGTGAGAGCTTTCCAACGGTACAGACGGTTTGGTAAATGGAGCTACAGTTTGGTCACAACAGGCGAAAGAAAAAATGGGGGTTTCTCTTTTAATAAGGCGTTTTCCTTCCAAATTCACTCATTTTCATGTGGAGTTGTGGTGAATGTAGAGAGGAGAGAAGGCCCTAAATATTGCGGCGATCGTAGCAGACAAACCGACCATTTCAATCGAGATCCGTCAGTTGCAAGTAAGAGGCCTAACCCTACTCTTTATTTTTAGTGGATTAAAAGTTCAGATTAGGTCCCCAGGGCTCAGGCACAAACCCTTGCTCCTCCTCATGGCCGGGTCACACTTTTTGGGGAAAAAAGTGCGACCTGGGTAGATGGTTTTGAGTAAAAAGATACGACCTGTCCCAGGTTTGGACCTGAAAAGTGTGACCTATCAGGGAGGGGTTTTTTAGTTGAGTACTGGGTTTTTATGATGAGATATAGTCTTTCCTATTTGTATTCTGACAAATATGATGTTTTTGTGAAAATATGGAAGAATTATGGATCAACTGGAGAGAAAGAGACCTGGGTGCATTACGTTCAAAGATCCGAGAGGATCAGGGTGTCCGCATTGCACTGGCTAGGTTTGGGGTTCTGAAGTTTGTGGAGAACCCTTTGATGAGAGCTGGAGCCCCCTTATTGGCCCAGATTGTCATATATTGGGACCTGGACCATGAGGTATTTATAGTGCAGGGGCACCAGATCGAATTGACGGTCCAGGATATATATTTCCTGACTAGTCTCCCACCAGATAGGATGGTAGGGAATACGTAGCCAGTATTACCGCGGGGGAAGAATATCATAGAGTTTGTAGAGTTCCATTGTCAACCAAGTCTCCAATTCAAGGGGACTCGGATACCAATCAGGGATTTAGAGAGGTTAGAGACCCATGTTGTGGCCACAATGGTGTTGCGGATCCTGGGCAACCAGGCACTCCATCACATCACTAGAGGGAAGATGATGCTTGTGGAGAGTGTTTTGAGTGGGACCTACTATGGGTGGACCCAAATGATGTTGTCGTCATTGAAACGACAATTTTCGCTATGTAAGTAGCAAGTGAACCATGACTATGAATATGGTACAGTTTTGTGCTCGTTCTTCTTTGAGAAGATCCTGACACTTCGACCTCACATACAGCTCCAAGATGGGGGCCTGAGAGAGCCTAGGATGCGCTGGTGGGGGCGACTATTGTGCAGAGGAGGAGGTGGGGCGGTTGGACGGGTGTTTTGACCCGAGTTCTTTTCTCATTGGGAACAAATGCCACTGTATATAAACGAATATCCCTATATTGTGATGAGTTATTGTGGGGACCCGGATTTTCCACTTCCTCCTGGTCGAATATGGGGGCCTGATGGTAAGTGACAAATTTCTAATATTTTATGTGCATGTAAAGGTATAGAATATTGTATGTGGTACTGATTCTTTCACTTTTGGTATGCAAATACAACACTGGTAAAACCGGCCAGATATATGGGACGACCTACAGTGTCGGGGACCGCAGGACCTATTGGTGCGAGGGCGCAGCAAAATGAGGATGCAGTAGCTCTCCTAGAGGATATCCGTCATATATGTGAGAGGCTTCTGGCTGGTGTTTCAGAGCGCAACTAGCAGGACTTAGATGCTAGTACATAGAGCCATGTATTGGTCTACCCTCTGAGTGGTGAGGGGTCATGCGACGCATGGCGATGGCCGGACAGGGTATGGGTGACCTACGAGCTGCAAGAGTAGAGCCATTGGCTCAGGATCCTCCAGATATTGATTAGTGTATAGGGGTAGGTGGTGCCCCTAGTTTTGAGTTTTGCAACATGCTATGGGCATGTCATATGTATTAGAGTGAATGAACTCTAAGACATTTTATACGACACATATTATGGATATGCATCGTTTTTATATTTTTGTGTTAAATTCATGTGCTAAATGCCAATCTAGAATATGGTTTGCAATGTTATCTACATAGTGATTTTGTGCTCTAGGTACATGACTAAATGTAATGATTTTAAATTCACGTATCAAAATCTTCACTCGTAAATATCTTCTAAAAAGGATTAGATTATGCACACGATAGACACCGTTCAATTGCATGACAAGAATCAAGGAATCTAAACGAACATGAAGGTGGAGGATGTTATTTGAAAGGGCATCAACTAATAAACCTCGTACTGCATCATATTCGGCCTGGTTATTGGTAGCAGTACCAATGCATACCCCGTTCGAGAGAACAAGGGAGTGCAAGGGGGTAAAAATGGCCCAACCTACCAAAGCTAGATTCTTGGAGTAGCGACTTGCACCATCAACAAAACCAGTATAAGGTGTGGACGGGAGGTCCATATGAAAGGTGCCACAAGACAATAAATGTGAGGATGATGAACAATGCTGGCAATCTGAGCACAAAGTAGAAATCGACCGCACTCCGCGAGAGGGAGTGATCTGGGTAATATTTATACTACCCACACGCTGATGGTGAGGTGGAGTGTGGGAGCTACCAGAGGTGTAGCTTGTGTTGGGATCATGAAAGTCACCATAGGCATGGGTGGGCTATCCAGTTTATGGGTGGGAAAGATGAAGTCAGGGGTGGACATGGCTTCCATGATGTCATCATTGCAATAGCAGATGGAGTGACTGGAGGAAGGAAGACCACATGACGTGGAAAATCTACCTGACTCATCATCATGAGAAGAAAGGTTCACATGCGCATCGTCACAGGGGATGAAGGAAGAAAAAGCAGATAAGGGATCTACTAATGTTGAGCCCAGGGTGATCACTGGAGGGAGGTCAAGCGAAACAACAAGGGAAGATTTGGAGGGAGCATCTACCCAGGGTCTCATGGATGATGAAAGTTAGAGGATGGTGGCCGCAGGCTCCTTCATCTTGACATCAAGAGGGGGAATGTCAATGGGAGCGGGTAAATCCTTAGTCTAGCCTGCAGCATACTGTGCAAGTAAGGGAGAGGTGGATTGGTTTTATTCAATCTCGTACTCCCGAACTACCTCTAATGAGGCACGGTAATGCGTAAGGCAGGGACAATGGTGAGAATAATGGCCATGGAGATCACACAATGCACAAGGTTTGTTAGTGTGAATAGTTTTAGCATTCTTGGCTGCATTCGAGGAAGAAACAGAGGTTTTAGGGACCGTAGACTCAGGGAATGCAACTTTAACCATGGGCTTGATATGGGGAAGTTCATGAAAGTTATGGGTGGCATGGCTGATGACATCACACAAAGCACAAGGCTTTGTGGGTGGGGGAGGTGCAGGGTCTGTCGGGGAAGCCTTGTCCTTGAAGGCCCTCTTGTGAGCTTTGCCCTTCCTACCTGAAACAGTCGCAACAGGAGGTGGTTCCTGTTGAGGTGGTTGAGGCACTGTTGCAGCGGGAGAAGTCATGGGGACCAGTTGAACCAAGGTCAAAGCAAGATAAGGTTTAGGCTGACCTGGTGAGGTAGCAGCTGGAGGATCAAGGTACCAAACAGGAATCCCAAGGGTCAAGTTAGGAAGAGAGAGGGTCGCCATGACAGGTGCCGTATATACTCCTGTTGGGGGAGCTAGGAACGGTATCTGACCAGAGGGGTAATGGCCAAGCAGGAGGGCTCCTACATGGTTAAGGTCTGGAGGAACCATTCCAGGAGGGTAAAGAGGCTCATGAGTACCAGCTGAAGGTCTAAGAGGAGGAGCTCCAGAAGGCTGAATCAAAGGGCTAGGAGAAGGCTGCGGAGGGCGAGGAGGTTGCTGACTAGCTGAGGCGGGCCGCTTGAGGGCAGCCCAAGACAATTGCATCATGAAAACATTTGACGAGCTGGGATCAGAGACAGGAGGAGGAAGACTAGGGAAGGCACCAAGAAGTGAGGAATATTTGTAGACTCTGGGTGAAACACTGGTCAAAGGATCGATGGTTTGCTTGTTGGCCACCAAAGAAATAGTGGACTCAGGGGAGGTCTGAGACTTTAGTTCGTAATATGTCAACTGGTTGATCGTGACTATCTTTCCGTTATGAGGGAAGGACATCTTTTAGTGGACCGTGGAAGAGACAACAGACATCGCATAAGTGTAGATATGACCCAATAGAATTTTGTAATCTAAGGGGGCATCTATGACTTCTATGTCAACGCAAACAGTCTTGCCCGCAACAGTAATAGGAAAATTACGGAATAAGCCAATGGGCTTGGAGGCGTGGCCATCCCACGCTCAGAGAGTGATCATGGAAAGAGACAACTCAGGTGATCCGATTTGCTTCCAAACCAAATCAGACATCACGCAGGTGGATGCCCCCTCATCAATAATGTGTCGGGAAACGTTAGCGTTCCGGATCTTGACTGGGATTTGGAAAGCGACAGAAGTAGGGAGAGGAGGATGTTCTGACTGGTCAACATCAAAGACAATCAATCGATCATAGGAAGGATCTACAGTGCCCATGGTAGATAGTAGAGCTTTTCGTTGTGAACGACACGACTGGAGGAGTTCCAGCATTGAAATGGAAGTAGGGGATAGTGCCAAATCATCTACTATGCTATACAAATGGGAAACTTTTCCAGAAGTAGCATTTCGGTGTAGTGGTCCCTTAGGGATATTGGTATGAACCTCTGCCCTAGGCTGAGGGATCTTTAAGGGACCATTAGGTGTCAAAAAAGGCTCTGTAGAGACTGAAGGAGGTGGCTCAGGGACAGATGTAGTGGGAGGCTTGTTGTACTGACGGGACCGAGTCTAAAGATTGATGTATACGGTTAAAGGTTGATCAGATTTAATCATGAGAATCTGGTAATCATAGGTACCAGATGGAAGAGGTTGAGTGGCTACCTGACCTTCAGGTGGTTTGGTAGCCACAAATCCTTGCTGAGGGAAAGGATCAGTAAGCATAGCCAGCTGACTAGGTGCAACACTGGGAGGGATGGGAGGGATGGCCTGTTGTTCTCTCAATGTTTCTTGAGACTCCCACAGTTGCCGCATTTGTGGAAAAATGGGACAATCATGCATGTAATGACCATAAACACCACAACAAAAACAGGGCTTATTCGTACGAGCAGGCCTGTCCTGCTTAGGCTGAGTGCCCTATCACTGGTTCATAGTTTTAAGAGCATTACCTTGATTAGGTCCAGGATTACCCGGGGCAGCTTGATTTTGAGTGCCTTTCCTCTTCTTTTTTAAGGGAGGAGGATTAGTTGTGCCCTACTGTGCATACACCTGCCCCTGAGGGGGCGGTGGTTGCTGTTGCGGCGGTTGTGAAGGCAAGGGAGGAGGAGGTGGTAATGTTGGAGGAGCTAGAGCACTAGGCTGTGGATACTGATAATAAAGAGGTTGGGTAACAGTGTGGTAAACAGGAGGTTGGGAAAAAAGAGGGGGCATGCCGTATCCTAGATACGTGCTACCGGGAGGGGGAAAAGTGCAGGAGGTGTTGGCCCCCTCCTGAGGAAAACCAGAGCCCATGGGAGGTTGAGTAATGATGACAACACAAACATGGTGCAAAGGAAAACGAGACTAACAAGGGCAGGGAGGTACAAGATCAACTGATTACAATGTCGAAACAAGGGCAGAGAGGTGCAGGATCAATTGATTTCAATGTTTTAGAATCTTTTCTTGGTGGTGTTAACCAATCCCTTTTTCACTTAGGGTGTGTGTGAAAAGTGTGTAAATTTTAATTTTTAAACCCAGAAGTTTGTAGAGAAAAAGAAAAAGTGTGTTGTATAGTTGTAAATAAACCTGCAAATGACAGTATATAAGCCTGCAAAAAATAGAAAATAAACAACTAATAATGCAAAAATATAAACCCAAGGAGGCGGGTCTCTCAACAACTATTCTACAGGCAAGTAAAAAATTAATCAAAACACACGAAAAAATTCCAATAGATCTAAGGTCAGGAGGGACAAGGATATAAAGGACAAAATCTGCTGGAAAGTGGTGCAGAAAACAACAACAAATCAAAGGAAAAATTGTTGTAAAAAGAGGTGGCGAAAGGCTATCTCCTGGAGCGAAACAGAGTGAACCCTAGAGAAAAACCCAAAAAAAGCTATATGAGGTGATTTGGATGGATAAAAATCCTATCTGAAATGGATCTGAAGGTGAGGTATCAGATCTGAAAAAAGGGCTGAAGACTCTAAAATTTCAGACAACTTGCAACAGCAAAAAATCTTCCACAAAAGGTGGAGGGTACTAAAGCCCTAGGGGGCTAGGTTCCCACTTAGTTGAGTGAAACAAAACAATTACAGGTCCAAAACGGGCAGATACGGAGGTTAGACAACCTTGAAGAGAGGCTCAGACAAACCCATAAAACTTTTGGAAAAATCCCTGCAAAAAGTCCAAGTCATAGTTTCTGACCTGTTTTCAGCAGATGTCACAGTTTTTGGGTTGTTTCCTGCATCCTGAAGCTCCAGGTCACATTTTTTGGGCCTAAAAGTTCAACCTGCACCTCCGGCACTCTCGACGGAAGGTTTCAGAAAAAAAATGTTGTCTCAGCTGCGACTAATGTCTGTCACCTGCGCAATAGGTCTGAAAACACACGGAAGTTAGAATTTTTATCGTTTTAGGGTTTTATAGGTTAAAAACAACATCAAGAAAAGAAAAAACAAGGGGATGAAGAGAAATCCCAGGGTTTGAGGCAGTTGGATATGCAAGGATTAGAAAAATAACAGCGGTCGTAATCGTAAACCCATGTGGAGTCGCCAGTTGTTAGTATGAATCTTAATTCCAAGCATACGAAAAAAGACCACTTTAGCTATGCATAAGAAACATCCCTAACAGTAAATATGGTTGCTAATATCCTCAAATCTGCAGTTAGGTGATCAAGATAAATGCTGCAAAAATCTAGATCTATGCATTAGAAGACATTAAACAGTAGAAAAAACAAGATTTACTCCATGCATCCAATAGACAAGACAAGAATATGTTGAATCAATTTTGTATTGATGGCACCTAGGAGGAAAACACAAGAGGGTGTTCCCTATTCACCTCAATGGGATGGGTTCTTGAAAGTCCTCAACACTTCAGATCTAAAATTCCTCTCCCTTGATGGTGTAGAAAACCCAGACAAAAATGGTAGCAAAATATGACTAGGATGGTGGATCAATAGTCAGACCAAATGTATAGATCTAGAGTGATCTTTAGGCAACAAAAGGTGGTAAATGAATGGGAAAGCCCTTCTATTTATAGAAAAATATTGAGTTAGTCTAGATATTGGTGCATAATTAAAATATTATTAACCAAATCAAGATCCAACATTCATGGAATATTTTATTATATTTGTTGGAGGGAAAAGGAACTTGACTTGGGTTAAACCCATTTATTTTTAAATAATAAATAAATAAGTGATTTATTTATCATTTTAAGGATGTGTTTGAGTGATAATCAAATAAAAAATGATTCATTTAATTATTTAAGGGTTATTTAGTCATATTTAACAAAGAATATCATTTAAATAAGGTTTAAATAATTATTCTTAGGAAATAATAAGATAAATAATGATTTATCTAATCAATTTCCCTATTTTGGGTTAAATATAACCAGGAATATTAATTAAATTGTTGTTTAACTAATTATTCTTTGAGGGGAATCAAACAAATGTAGATTTATTTAATATTTCCTCATGGGGTTTCCTGTTTAGACCATAAACAACTTAATAAAGGTGGTTTACTAAGTTATTTTTCATAGTGAATGCAATTTTACTTAGGGTAAAATTGGTCTTACATGGTGTACTTGGGTCCATCTAATAATAGTAGGTTAGATGACCAAAAAATGGTGTAACAGATACCATACAAACTGATTAGGTTATAAATATAAAGTTTCAATGTGTTACTTTTGTGAGTGTTTCACATCATGGAGATCAAAATATTTCTCCATTTGTAGTATCCATGTTATTGGACCCTTACCATCAAAATTCCTCATATTTCTCTTTTTAATGTGGTGGTTCATAAGCCCAACATTGAATTTTCTAAAATCACAATTTATTTTACTTTTATCCTCATCATGATTTTCATGGATTACCTTGTCACCATTGGGAAGCCTTTCTTGCAACAACTTTGTCAAACCTTCAATTTCTACTTTCAAACCCTCCATCTTAGCTTCCATGTCATCCTTCAAACCATCTATTTTAGATTCCATGTCTTCTTTTAAACCATCCATGTCACATTTTAATTCATTTTTGGTTGTTCTTTGTGAGAGCAAAATTTGTTGCACTTGGTCCTGTAATTTTGAGATATCATGTTGCAATTCTTCTCTTTGTGCATCATAGTAGAGATATATGAGGGATTAATGGGTGTGGAATTATTTTATTTGGGATGAATTTTATAACCAAACACTTATATATATGCTTCCAAAAAAAATTTATTCGATTTTAAAAATAATACACACAATTTTCTTTCTTTTGGGAGCTCGGTGTTGAAATGGTTGTAACTCTTTAATTTTGGATATCCAAGGTCTAAAATTTGGTCCTATTGTATCCCTCTTAATATAATTTTCAACCCCACAAGTCAGACTGAGATTGGAGTCTTCAACAAATATTTATTCTTGGTCTCCCATGATGGCTTTATTATAGACTAGTTCAGTAGAGAGAACTTGTATAAAGTGCCATGTGTCATTGTTTCTACCTTTGGCCCTGAAATTGTTACACGAAAAATTGCAGTTCATTATCTTTCTAGAAATTTTTACATAATTCAAATCTGATGTCTAAAAAAAACGTTATGATGATTTTCCCTATTTCACTTGTTTGAGACTGAATTTTGGATCCTGCAAAAACCCTAACTTTCATAAATCATATCTTTGAAACTATATCGAACCAAGGTCTGAAATTTTCACACGATGTTCACCATGATTTCGGATTCATGCGATCGAAATTTTAACTACTGAAGCCTTGTAGAAAAAAATTATATCGAAAATTCCAAGATGGTCTATTTGAAGAAGCAAAACCCTAGAATCCAAAGCTCTCATTCCAAATTTTATGCAACTAGTTCACAAAATAGAAGAAAATGTAGATCAAAGACTTAAAAATTATCCAATTAGAGGGGTAAAAATCCTTTATTTTACATAAATTAATAATTATTGGATGATTCAAATGAAAAAACCTCTTTTCTATATATAGGAGTTTAAGGGGTCACAATAAAATCATAGTTGACATAACAATAATAATGTAAGGGCACAACAATATAAATAGTGAGCTTCTATCTTTTTATAGTATTGAAAGAGATGCTTTGATTTTGCTTAACCTAATTCTGAGAGGAGGAGCATATGGGCAGCCATCCTCTACTCCTGCTTTCTCCTAAAAATATGCGGTCCATGCACAGCCTCCCCAGAAATCTGCTCAACCAGCTGAGGCTCCCAAGCCTTTTTTGGTGGATAAAATGGAGGAAAATCCCTCCATAGAAATCTCCCATCCATCACTAGATGATCAATACCAAACATTTGCAAAAATTGCCATCATTTGCAGATTTAATGGACTATGGCCTCAAACAGCAGATCTATACCAATGGTTCCACTCTAGCTTGACCAACAACAACATGGTATTCCTTTTCTCGAAGGTTTTCTTCATTGTGGTGGTTGCATTCAACAAATATTATCAGAAAGCCTTAACAGGAGGCCCATGGTTTTGGAGAACGGCAAGGCTATTCCTCACCCCCTGGTTCCTAGACTTCAACCCCACTATAGCAGTCATCACTAAGCTTCCCATTTGGGTCAGACTTCCAAACCTCCCTTTTCATTTATGGCACTTATCTATCTTCCAAGGGATTGGAAAAACTGTGGGCCACTTCCTGGAAACAGATACCTCTAGGGGGAGAAAGGATACACCTTTGCAGAATATGCGCGGAAATAGACATAAGCAAAGGTATGCCTGATCAAATACACCTCAAAATTGGGGACTTCTATTGGACACATACCCTGGACTTTGAGAACATTGCCTTTTGATATCACCACTACCATCAGACAAGGCACCTTCAGAACACATGTGCCACGTTCCTTGAAAAAAAGAAAAATACCATTCACAAATCAAAATCCAAAAGCTGGAAACCATGTGATCCACCCCCCATGGATGACATAGAGTCCTTCAACTCAGATGAAGAGGAGATTGAAGAGGTAGGGGATAATTTTGAGCACCTGAAGGAAACGCCCTCAGCTAGCCCTAAGGATCCCTCTAAACCTTTGATTTCATAGAAATGCACTCATGAGTCTTCCTCCTCCGATTCAAACAAGGAGACTCCTCCTTCAACGCACAATAGTCTGCAAGTGGTTCCTTCCCATCCACACCACAATGGCTGGGTCAAATTCAGTAAGAAGAAAGGGAAAAAATGTCGTATGGAATTTTCAACCCATTCTGGGTAGACTCTTATGTCTAACCCACTAAATCATGTTATCCTTTGTGATCCTTTTTTCTTATTCCATGGTTACTCTTCAGGACCGAGGTTGATAGTTTATCATTTCTAGCTTCTCTTGATTGTAATCTCATATTGTACTATGTTATTTTCTTAATAGAGTTAGTCTTATTCAAAAAAAAAAAATAACAATAGTGAGCTTCTATGGGGAACAATAATAACAATATGGGGAATACATGGGCACAAAAATAACAATAAGGGGGCTACATTAACAATAACAATAATGGGATACATTAGTATTATAGGGGCCTAACATATGACCCCTTTAAACCCTAAGAGCTCAGCCAAATAGAAATGGTATGAGTATAGTGATCTACGGTAGGAAATCCATTTTGTATCTCTTTTTTATTCTAAATATTAAATTCCCTTTAAATCAAAGAGATGAGTTCATAATTTAGTTAAAGAAGAGAAATTATAAGTATAACAATATATTTGAACCATTCCATAATCCAACAACATTCCAAAACTGAATCTGTAATCCTTTATTTAATTAATTGGTACCTTGAATAAAAACAGAGCATAAAATACAGAGTCATTGGTTATAACCTCTTTCCAAAAAGGATGAAAAAATAAACTTCGTTTCACACACAAATCATCGTTTCAACATGAAATATATTTTTTGTTCATATATTGTGATGTTTTTTTTGGTAACAAAGTTAGATTTATTGCAATAAGGAATCTAAATCTTGAGATACAGACTTAAACTTCCAATCCAAGAATGAAAAAGCCTCATTGAATAATTTTCAAAACCATAAGTGTAATGGAAACTAAATTCTCAAAACAATATGCATCATTCAAGCAATTCAAATCCTAGCACAACAGTGAAGCACACACTATGCATTTCTACTAATAAATCCTTAACACTCTCATCGAATTATATAGAGAAATATGAACCATAGTTAAGGTATCTCAATGAGAGTTTAAGTATGGTTCTAAAAATCTTGTGGAATAATTCAAATCGAAAGATTACAGTTATGTATGCAACAATTAAAGATAAGGAGATATTGGGTTGTCCCTAAAGATCATATACATAATGATTGTAAACATAGTTGTAATTTTAGCGACATCTTGAACACACTGGTATATAGTTTGATCAAAATAATGGATTTCCTTATTACATATCTTAGATCCATGTCAAATCGATTAATAGCACACTTCCAAACCATTCAAATAAATTCTAATTTGATTTATACATCAAAACAATAATGAAGAAGCAAAGCAGGAGATGATAAGTTGGGTTGGGGGACCCTCCAAACCAGCTCATTTTCCTGGTAAAACTATATCACCAGCTCAAGTAAATATGAAACAACATATGATCCAATATTTACATCATACAGGGATAGATAAGACTCCAACAATCTATGGGAGTGATCCCAGGGTCGATTACAAGAGAATAACTTCATATTGGAACCACTTCCTGGTATAAGGATGTGGTTCTTATTTTTATACAATTTTCATTATAAAAATGGTTTGTAACAACTGAATTTTTTGTAGACAAATTCAATATATATTGAAACATCTATAAGAGAGAAGCTTGATCTGGTAGTCTTAATCATTAAGTATTTACCTCAATAACCTCATTACAAATAAAAGTGGTGTAGTCATGTTTTAAATGTCACAATGATGGATGAAAATAAGGTAAAATAAGGACAAGAAAATGATACATTCTAAGAATGACCATATTACCATTATTAAAGCATATAATTGAATCTCCTCTTGTTCAATTAAAGTGAATCACCTGCACTAAGGATCCCACTTCCCTTAAAACCTTCTTACTTAAAATATAGAACTCCAAAACACACTACTGGAAGGATCTTAAATTCATTCTCTAAGAGGTATGAGGTTCATTGCATAGCTTCAAATTTAATGATAATTTCTTGGAAATGTGACCCAAGTTTTTTGAATTTTATTTGTACCAATTTGTGTTCTCCATCTCTCTTACCTGGCATATCCCTGCTGCCAGTAGGCCTATTCAGTACCTTGGTAGGTGTGGCTTGGTACGATACAAGCATGGCCCCTAAACCAGTAAGAATTTTCAGTACCCTAGTGGTTTTTCTCATACTTCTTGGTACTTCCATTTTATAATTATATATCTCTCAGAATATTCGAAGTAATGCATATTTCTCATTTGCAACTTTTAGAGTGTAAGGAAGGTGGGTGGTACGAGAGTATGTTAGATTTTCTAGGAACATAGTTATTTATATTTAGACCTAGGATGACATCATCCACAATAACCTTAAATCTCAATTATTAAAACATCTCAGAAAATGACTGAAATATTCCTCGAGTTAATCATGATAGTGTTCTCATTAAATCTCATTAGGGTTTTACAGGAGTGGTCTTCCATAGGAGGCTTTTCGACAATGCCTTCTAAGATAAACTTGAAAAGATTTATTGGATGAAATTTTGTTAGAATGACTAGGCTAGGAATAGAGATTTAATATTATGAATGGGAATTATTAAATATAACAACAACAATCCCCCCCCCCCCCAATTGAATCATTGGATGATTTCAGCAATGGAGAAAAACTAGCTAATAACAAATCAAGGTCACTTTACAAAATATGAGGCATTAAGAGTGAATTACCTCTGACAAGACTTACCACAGGAGTGCATATTAAAAATAAATTTCAATAGTTGTGCCTTGTGGAATTTTAGTTCAAGATTATTTCTATAAAAAAATTATTCCAGATGGAATTTTTATTTATTTATCTTATACTACCATAATTAATTTAGAGAGAGTAAGATATCCTTCAAGTGTAGGAGTAATTCCCATGCAGGCATGTGCGTAACAGAATGTTAAATATACTCACACTCAGATTGAAAATTTAAGCTTGAACATATATGATAATTAATAAACCATCTACTTTAATTGATATGGTACCAAGAGATATCGAATGATGAGGGAATGAGGTTTGTCGATGATCATTTGAAACCAGGTTTCAATGGGATCCACGTATTTATTATTCTCCAAATCATGTAAGTATTCCACAACTTGATGATCGCTCTCTTGGAGACATAAGGAATCTAGTGAAAGACAATAAAGAAACTCCTCAATATCAGGCTCCATTGTTTGTTCATCAAATTGGAAAGTATGGTTAAGGGAAATTCTAGCGTTTTATTCTTGATATTTTTCATGAGCTTCAACAACAGTTTCTAAAAAAATTTCAACTACATATTATTCCTCTAATAGTATTTGAATCAAAGCTTATTCTTGGGGTAAATTATTTTTGTTAATAGGGTTAGTTCTGAAATTCAGTCCCTTCCCCAATCTAGAAGATATGACATTACATTCAATAGGGGAATAAGTAAGAAGAATGGGTGTTTGGAATTGTTGTGAAACCTCCTTGTTTGGATTAGGATTTGTATTAGGGTTTGATATAGGGTTTTGTATAGGATTTTGACTGGGTTTTGGTATAGGTTTTGCATTGGGGTTTGGTATAGGGTTTGATCTAGGGTAAGGTTACATAGGTAGGTGGGGCCATAGACGATGATAGCTTGATGGTACATTGGATAGAAATTGTAGTTGTTGTTTTTCTTCATGTAATTGATTTTGAATGGGATACTTCCCTAGAGAGGAGGCTCCAAACCATTCTTGAGGCCATGTTCATATATAACTCGAGGGGGAAGGCCAGGGAGAGGGCCACTGTATCCATAACTTAGGGTATTCAATTGGAGGAGGACTAAAATTTTTCCATGGAATTGCACGATTATAAATATATTTAGGAACTTGATAAGGATAATATGTGTTAGTCCAAGTATTAAATGATGATTCTTTTTGAGTTATACCTATCAGTTGATTTGATTCCTTAATTGATTCCCTGAGTACTACTAGTAATCCTGGTAGTAATGGGAAATTTTTTGTTGACTGATCCTCCTCACAAATACAACACTCTCTGAGGGATGGATTCTTCCTACAGTCAGAGTAGAGCATCAGGAGTGGTTATTAATGTTTAACCTTCATTTTTTTCTTCCTACAAATCATCCAATTGTGAAATAAAAGAGTAAAGAACATTATTTTAAATATTTTCAATTTTTTCTCAAGGCCCATTTTTTCATTCTCAACAAGCTTCTGTTGTATTTTTTCATCACATGGATGAATATATGGGAGGTTCTTACAACACTATAAAAATTAAATCCTTTTAAAAATATAAATAAAATGTCCAATAAATAAACAAAATCTTGCAAGAAAAACTAGGTGAAGTAGTAGACTAAATTCGAAAGGTCACCAAGGTCAATCCCCTAAGCGCCTCCCTGCCAATGGTGCCAAAATGTTGGGCGTAGTATATGGTGGATAAATTTACCAATATTTAATTTCATTCAATAGTATATATACTTCAAGATGTAACACTAGGAATTCCAGAGAAATACTTCAGGAACCTGCAAAAAAAACCCTAATCTAATCCATCTGCTCACACCTTTGAGTTCTTGCAAAACACTACTCAATACCTACTATAATCATGCAACCAAAGGAATTTATTATAAATTAAACCCTAATTACTACAAACTCTAACCTTAACAGCAATCAAAATTAAACCCTAATTATTTTCAAACCCTAACTATTGATTACTCAAAAATATAAACTCTAACACCTGGTGTAAAAGAAATCAAATGATGACTTACTCGAAGATAAGCCCTACTTAATTGAAATCATGAGTGAAAACAAAAAGATACCTATTTTGAATCCTGCAATTGCTTGTCAAATGTTTAGAAAGAAAGAATATTTTTTTATGTTCAAATGGTGACTAAATACTATCCAAATCATTATTATGATAAACATAGTACAAGATAAGCGTGGAAATAAAAATACAACCCATTTAACACTTATATTAGCCAAATAGAAATTATATGAGTATACTGATCTATGACAGGAAATCCCTGCTCTGTTTCCTTTTTACTACAAATATTAACTTCTCTCGCAATCCAAGAGATGACTTCACAATTTAGCTTAAGAACGGGAATTATAAGTATAACAATATATTTGAACCATTCTATAATCCAATAGCGTTCCAAAACTAAATTTGTAATTTTTGGAACAGGGTCTCCTACAAGAGCTGCAAAACTGGTCCATTTTATATATTTTTTATTATATTTAGTCTAACGCAGGGGTTTTGGGGTGGTTCAAAGCCCCTAATGCATTGTAAATGGGTCAACGGTAGACCAAGAGTCTGCAAACCACAGTTTGCAGACCATTGGATGCGTAGGCTAAAATTGTATAATTAGTTGAACCTTTTTGAGTTGTAAGATAAACTTGGATTAATATTGATGCTAGGTGAAAACTATTAGATCTGGGATTGGGTTGTTAGGTTAGGACTCCTGCTAGTTGTGTGCGCGGAGATCCTCGGTCCTGCTGTGTGCAGACCCTGCTGCTGTGTGTGTAGGCTGGGTTTTGGGGCATGTAAGAGAATTTTTGATAAGTAATATATGCGAAGTATTGTGGATATCTAATGTTATTTGATCTATCTGGTTATGATTAGTGCAGACTCAAATTATATGTCATTCTATTAGGAACTGCAAATGGTATGTGTTTATGAGCTGCGAATTATCTTTGTTATGATATTGTATCTTCAATCTGATTAAGTAGGCTATGAATACATTTTTTTATGCTTATACTTGGTTGTCCACACTGGATGCGAGCCTGCTATATAAATCTGGTAAAACTATACTCTGGTTAAATCATTAGAGATCCTGCGAATGACCTCTGACTGGGTAGATCTGATAAGTTGTTGAACGGTTCAACTTACCTGCGGTCTCTCTCTCAGGGTGCAGAAACCTAGTTCCAGCACCCACCCATACTGCTTTGGGTGAGACTTTGGCCTATGCAAGCAGGTCAATGTCGAAAGGACTAGTAGTATACGGGTTTATTGGCAAACCTTAAATTTCAAACTTGGGTCAGGACCCCTCGAGCCAACAAATGGTTCCATTGCTGGGACCGAGAGCATTTTGAGAGAGGGATTGGGTAATTCCAAGGCCATACTGGAAACCTAAAACCTGGAAGAATACGACATGGTTGCGCACATGAAATTTCCTACCTTTAAGGTTGTGGGATATGAGGACGTGGAGTAGTTCTAGTTTGTTGCAGAAACGGTATGGGCTGCGCAGAACATAGCTAGTGACGTAGTGAAGAGGGCACAGCTATCCCTTGCCTTCAAAGGAAGATATTTGGATTGGTAGATGGGATACATCGGACAGCATGCAAACTCAACCATCGAAGAGGTCAATAATGCCTTAAAACAACAGTTCAAGAAGCCTAAGTCCTATTCTAAAATAGTGGTCGATCTAAAGGATTTCAAGCAAGGGCCTTCTGAATCTATTTGGGAGGCTGATCAATGGCTAAAGAAGGTGATCAGGGAAGGAGGATTTCAGTACGACGACAGACAGCACACAGAGTGGTTCATTGCTATGTTTCTCCCACACCTACGCATACCTATGGGTCACCAAACTTTTGAATCACCGGAAAAAGCCATGGAGGTCGCTATGAAGTTAGAGGTTATGCCCAGAGACAATGCCCAGCTAGGCATCTAGCAGATCCAAGAACAACTGGAGGTGATGCACATGGAGATCCAAAACCTGTGAAAGGAGCAAGGCGCAGAGGCTAGCCCAGAAAGATGGTGCATACGTTGCAGGACGAATGGTCACACCAAGGATAATTGCATGCTGTTAACAGAATACATGCAGGTTGGGGGACCTAGTCCGTTACGCCCTAGGGAAGTGGAAAAACTAAGTGGGTCGGCACTATGGTGCGATGGTTGTCGCATTGCAGGGCTACATGACACAAACCATTGTCCCTGCCCTGCTTCGTATTTCCCAGAAGTAAGACAGAAATGGTGAAGGTTCTGCAGGTCGGTAGGACATGATGAAAAAAACTACTGGATGTATGATTTTATGATCGATCAGGGGAATCTCTATAGGGCGTATTCGGACCCGTCTTCACCCAGATCGCGGTGCAGGAGACTCCCCAACAAAGGGTAGGGAAGGTGGAAGGGGTGTAAGTGCAGGTCGGGGACAAGGGAAACTCATCTGTTATAACTGTGGAGAAGTAAGGAATTTTTCCAAGGACTTTCCAAACCCTACAAGACAGACCCGCTAGTATTGTAGGCAGCTGGACCATGCTATTGAATATTTTCCAGTCCTGATAGCAAAGATGTAGGAAAAGCAGCCAACACCTACGCAAAATGTGCAGAGGGTTAAGGCCGAATTATGAGAAAAAGATCCAAGCGTAAATTTCGTAACACGCAGTTGGATGGCCACCGGGGGGCCTGGGAGAAAACTACAACCGAGCCTCTGATCCAACTAGCAGTTAGTAAACAAGAAGGGTTGGATCTAAAGAAGGATAAAGAAACATTTAGCACAGCTTGCAAGGACTTTACCAGGGTAGAGGCATCTACTTCGCAGCCGCTTGAGGACCTCCAGGTAGGTGAGGAGGTCAAACCATTTTTACAAGCTTGTATGAAGTTATTGCACAACCCGAGGGCTGTGGAAAATCTTCAGGTATTAATAGATAGTTGCACCATACAACATATCCTCCCTCTGGAAGTCAAGGACATACATAAACTCTATAGATATAAGAGACGCAGTGGCAGGGAGATGTGGTTGACTGTGTAGATCGGTGATTACAAGATGGATCAGGTTATTTTGGACCTAGGGTCAGATGCGAATGTATTACCTAAAAAAACTTGGTAACGAATGGAGTAACCTAAGTTGGAATGGTCTGCTATCTAGTTGTGTATTGCCAATCAACAGAATATCATTCCTGTTAGCCATCCATAAAATTTTGTCATAACTGATGATGGCTAAAACAATTCTATTAGCCTTCAAGAAACAAATTTCATATAAACTTGTGAGTTCTTGAAGTCTTGCCAATCCTCTTATCTGAAGATCCACCTCACTGATTTTTTCACTTGAAAATCCTTTTAAATAGCCTGTTACTTCAAAAAGAAAGTTGTCTTCAAAAGCCATCATTTCTCCCATTTTTACCCCATTTCCTCAAAATCCCTTTAAACCTTGTAAAATCCCTCTTATATGGTTTAAAACCCCTTCTTTATACCTATTGGAACCCCTCAAACAGGTTAAAAACCTCATTTTGTGGCCTTTTCCACTCATTTTTAGCATAAGGCTTTAAGTGCCTTTTGGCTTAAACCCCTAGCCCTTCATTCTTCATAAGACAAAATCTTCCCTACTAATATGATCTAAACCGTTGATCTCCTTCATCTAACGATCTGTGCTTCATCGCAAATCGCAACGGGTCACTACCGCTTTCCCTTTTACCATCGATACATGTTCCGCCAATATAATCTTGACCATTGATCCTCACGATCCAATGGCTCTCATTCAACCTTACCATTTCACCCCACCATACCAACATTACGCTCCATGATAGAATAGCTGACACACCCTTCAAGCCCCACCTATCTCCGACTGCGCATATCCTCCCGTCACGATCACCCACCATCGTCGATCTGGCTCCTCCAGATCTGACGTCCCTCGTTCAATATCGTGCTCATCTCTCCATAAATAGTTAACATTGCGTTTTTACGCAAAAAGGGAGATTTCTCTGATGATAGGTGTCAACACTTGTATGGTACTGTGTCCATATGGACAAATACCATTTACCACTCTGACCCCGCGCGAAAACGATTTCTGGTTTTATCAAAACCACCTACCATTACTTCGCGCCATAATTCAAATTAAAACCTATTTCTGCTTTCCGCCATGGGTTTTTCCACCTTCGCTGCATTCATCCTTCTCTGCATTACTCCTCTGCCCCTCATCGAGCCTTCTGAAGTAGTCTAACCACATTCACAGGTTTTTTATAATGTTTCTGATATTGAATTGCAGGATTAATGGTAGATAAACTATGAAAGCCCTCCCATAGCTATCTACATGGCATGAAACCTCAGGATTATGATCCTTGAGGCAGAGTAAAGCAAAAAGGGAGATCTCAGGGTGTAGTCTCAAGGTTTTAATCAATGTTTCATGAACATTGGTTAGCCGACGAAACCCTCCAGCACGGCAAAAGAACCACCTGCACATGAAGCAGAAGAACAAACAACAGTGAAGAGTATTTGAAGATAAAGTTTAAAGGATTAAACCTTGAACTCTGAAGATTTTAAGGCTTAATCCGAAGGTTAAAAGTTAAAGGCACAGTTGGAGACAGATTAATTAAAGCTAAATCAGTCAGCCCAGTGAATAAAGAAGAAAGCTGATTAGAGAGGCCTTAAAGCAAATCAAAGGCTAAATCAATCTTTAAAGCCACAAAGCATGACAAATCAGCAAAATACAACCTTAATTACCAGACTATCAAGGCTATTTACTCCTCCGAAGACCAAAAATGCCACCTACCAGTTTATTTTGCCTCAAAAGCATACAAGGTTAATGCACAGTCAGAGATATTTTACATAGACAACTCAGAAGTTATTGCCAGCCTACCTAAAAAGCCTAAAAGTCAACAAAAGTAACTAAGTAGCTCAGAAGTTGATAAAAAATTCAATTAACAGAGTTAAAACATCAGATATTCCTTAACTTGGGTTATGAAAATTCCCTAAGGTCGAGAAGCATTTACTCTGTCTTAAATGAACACATTAGAACCCTGTCTTTCACTCCACCTCCTCATTTTCATCTATAAATACTCCATGAGGAGCACATTGTAAAGGGTTGATGTTGGTTGGTTGTTAGATGAATTGTTACCAAGTGTAAATAGTTGCTAAATCTACTGAAGTGTTGTGATGTAATTGAAGAATACTAGGCTGAGAAGAGAAGTTAGAGATGTAAAGACCCGTCGGACTTGGAGTATGTAATTAGTTTGAACATATATAATACAAGCTGATTCATGGGATCCTGGTCTATTTTAATGGTGATGTTATTCCTCACTGTATTTTTTTTCCTTATGTTTTTCATGCTGTTCATTTTCTTTGATAAAGAACTAGAAAATTTAGAATAGGATTTACTACAAAATACCCTATTTCTGTCTAAAATTTTTATCTCTATGTTTTCTTCTTATTGTTCATTTGGGAACGATTCAATAGAGTATAACCAGTCAAGGAATGTTGGTGAGCCCATGTCTTGTTGTGTAAAACATGAGACATTGTTCTTGAATGATATTTTCATTGCATGCTAAGTAGAGTCTAAACCAGGGAAGTCTATGGTTAACCCTGTCCTCTGGTCATGTATTCAACAGTTGTTTTGAAATTTTCCCTTTAGATTATGCCAAAAGTAGGACAGATTCAAAGTTATTACTTGATCTTAGGCTACCCTTTGTTTTCTTATATGTTTTCTCCTTTCTGAATGTAGTCTTTTAGATTATTGGATTGTTGTCTGAAAAGTGTGCTTTAGTAAAAGTTTGTCCAAAGATGTCTATGGTTTGCCCTATCTTTTGGCTTGCTTCAAACAGTTATTTTGAAATGCTTTTCTTGCTTAAGTGAAGTTAATAGATTCTTAATTGGTTGTTAGCTTCTTCTTTTTCACAACACCTTGATGTTCCATACCACAAATCAATTTAAAGAGATCCTTTGATATAGATGACTTGCCCCATGTAAACCCTTGTAAAAATATTGTACAATTAAATCCTTTTATGACTACATAGCCCAATGGATTGACACTGTCTTTGACCTATCTTATCAGTTGAAACATTTTTCAATCTGCTCTCACCTTTACCCTTCTAGTAACCTTTTCCTTTCCTGATGTCCATCCCAACCAATCCAACAAACAAACAAGTTCCTTTGAGCTTCATGACTAGCCTAATATCATAAACAAAGCATAAAGATATATCCTTTGAAAACACTTATATATAGATATCCCTCTATGAATCCAGGAAGGCTAGGTCCTAAGATTCCAAAGTGGTTCTAATGTGGCCCCTGCAGCATTTATTCTTGCCACTCTCATAAATTACAGGGAGCCAACATACTGGCGACCATACTAGGGAATATACTGAGTAATAGATAACTTTACAACTCAGAAATTCCATCGCTTAACATGAATCAAGTGTCTTCCAAGAGTGGTTTCTAATTTTTGATGATGGACAACAACCAAACCTTAGTCACAAGTAAAAATCCTCCACCTGGTGACTCCACTGGTTTTCATTAGACCTGCTGATTTCCCTTGGTTTTCCAAAAACTCCACTGGGAAACCCTTTTATCATAACATCATATAACTTAGTTAAGAGAACTTTGAGTATTAAGTTTTTTGTCATAATATTAGTTGACCTTTTAAAGACTGTCATACTTGGCTAAATTTTTCTCATCATTAGGTCTAAAAGCATGACATAGTGGCTTCTAAAAGAATTCATACTAGAGCCTATCCTGACCCAAATACTCCTAAGATAGTGGATAATCTAGAAATCATCCTTAGGAAGTATCCTAAATCCAAAACTTCAACTATTATCAGAACAATTCACAGAGCAAACTCTGTTCCTGAAAATATTTCATCTCTACAAGATATACAAGTTGACTTACCTTTCATAAGGAATCCATCTAGAACTAAGTCACTTATTGGTATAGATCAGATAGACTTTGAGCCTCTACATCTGCCCAATCTAGTGGTGAGCATACTGATAGCAGAGAAACCACCCCACCTGATCTGCATTTCATTCATAATTTTGGTTTCTCTCATCCTAGATTTTCTCAACAGTATCTTTCTAGTCCAAGCACTTTTTTTTTCCAGACACCCACTATTAAAACCACTCCACTTCATCATCCCCCTCCTATCCTACATTCTCCTCCTGTAAACCCCCTATTTTTTCCACAACCTCCTATCATGGCAACATGCTATGCTCCTCTGGTCCTTCCTTTACCTTTAGTCAATTTTCCATAGGACTATCAGTCCAAGATTCCATTATATGATGCTAGTAGTTCTACTACTGCTTTACAACACGTGGACAAAATGAATGACTATTTTTATAGAAATGAGATAGATGATGAAACCGTTAAACTCAGATTGTTTGCTCAAAGTTTAGGGGGAGAAGCAAGAAAATGGTTTAAAGTCTTAACCCCTAATAGTATCCATGACCTCCAATCTTTCCATCAACTATTTTTAAACAAATGGGAGGTCAAGAATAATCCTCTCCTGATTCTATCAGAATATGAGAACATTAAAAGGAATTCTAGAGAAGGATTTCAAGAGTATTGCATTAGATTTAATAGTGTGTACAACGCCCTACCTATCCATATGAAACCCCCACAAGGCCTAGCTTTGATTAAATTCCTTGATGGATTTGACCCTGAAATGGCCTACCAACTTAGAGAAAGGGAACCCCTTACATTATAAGATATGCAAAGAGGGGCAGTTAGTGTTGAGGCAAATTTGATTGCTAAAAGAGCTAGAATGAAGACTGAGAAGAGGGTATCATATAGGGATGAAGATGCACCTTCCACATCTGACTCAAAATTGGACAATGTAGTCAAAACTATGAAAAGGATGATGGAAAGGATGAACATATATGAGAGAGCTCAATTTAGAGAAAACAAAACAGCTCCTCAAAACAGAAACCAATCCCAAAACCAAAATCAGAACTTTAGGAGGAATCAACCTCAAAACAAACAGAGATTCTAATCAACAGATCAGACCCAATTTTCAATAAAATTATGTTAATGAGGATGGAGAAACAATTGAACAAAGAGAGGATGATAACATGAACATGCTGGAGGTGAACAATGAGGATTCTAATTTCCTCCATGAAAGAAAACAAGGTCTATATACACCCTATGATGATGGAAGATTAGAAATTGAATACTACAAACAATAATTTGAAAATTCCATCACAAGAGCATCCAAAAAATATGACTTGCGAAGTAAAAAGAACCAAGAAATTCCCAAAAAGCAAACCTCTGATAATTCTTCCAAAAAAAGGCTTGTAAATGCTTCCAAAAAGACAGCAGAAAATCATAAAACTGTGGCTGAAATTTCTGATCAAAATAAGGGAAAAAATGTTCAGATTCAAGAAAAATTTAGTAGCGACCTCAGCAGTATTATCACTTCAGCTAATTCTCCTAAAAAAACCATTTTGACTACTATAAATAGTAGAAATCAGCAAGCTTATTTTGCTGATAAAGGAGTGACTAACAAGGCTGAATCAAACATTTTGAAAAATTAGATTCCTTTTAGCCTAGAGAATGAAATTTCCAAAATCAAGATCTCTGTCCCACTCACTGAGTTAGTCTCTAAAAATGTATATAAATGTCAAGTTTTGAAAGCTTTATACATATAATATACTCATGATACTGTTAACTTAAATGATGATACACTAGAGCTCCTGTTCGATCCAAAAATTGAAGGGAAATTTCAAGAAGGAGCGGTTCCTCCTTTTTATGTCAGTCTCAAAATTCATGATAATATTCTGCACAATTCCACGCTCAATTCAGGGGCATCACATAACCTCATGCCCAAAGTGGTAATGGAAAAATTAGGCCTTGAGGTAACCAGACCTTATAAAGATTTATATTCCTTTGATTCAAGCAGGGTAAAATTCCTAGGCCTAATAAAAGATCTTTGCGTTAACTTAGCCCAAATCCCATCCAAAAGCTTAGTGATGGACATTGTAGTGGCTGATGTACCCCCCACATATGGCATGCTCCTTTCAAGATCTTGCGGTGCTAAGTTACAAGGCACTATGCAGATGGATATGACTTATGCCACCATCCCTGTCTTCAGTCAACCTAGAAGACTCTATAGGGAAACACACATGAAATATATGGTGAGTAGTCAAGAAAGACCAGAAAACTCCCCTCTCTATTCTATACACAACGACCTTGACTCATTCATTCCTTACAATTATGAGATATATAATGAGAAAGGATTAGTAAATAAAACATCAACCAACATGGTGGTGACTCCATATCCAAATATGGTGGCAGCCATAGAAGAAGAGGAAAACAAGGAGAAAAGTAAAAAACAATTTTCTAATTTGGAAAATCACAACAAACAGATCACAGGTCTCAGGCATCAAAGCAATCATGAACATAGTACCAATCAAGGAAATCAAAGAAAAAATCCTCAAAACATCGAAAAACCTGAGGAACAAAACCAAATTCAACATAGTGCAGACCTGTAGGAACAACACAGTGATAGATTAGGAAAACAAAACAGAGGGGACAGAAATAAAATAAAAAATGAATCTGAAAACAGTCCTCTTTGAAGTATGAGTTTTGATGGGTCTTGCTCTAAAACTGGTGCAGGAGCAGGCATATGGGTGCACAACACAGAGAATAATCATGCCGAGGGTCATTCCTATAGATTAAATTTCCAATGCACAAATAACATAGTAGAGTATGAAGCACTCCTCTTGGGGCTACACTTGTTGATAAAGCTAGGATCCAAGAGGATAACAATCCATGGGGATTCAGAATTGATAATTAGTCAAGTAAATTGGGAACATACTACCAAACATCCCAGACTAAGAGCCTATATAGATGATGTCATAGACCTATTAAAATCATTTGTTGAATTCCAACTCACATTTGTCCCTAGAAACCAAAATATCCTTGCTAATGGATTAGCCTTTGCTGCTAGTAAATGTATAAGGCCATATGAAAGCAAACAATACACCATTCAAGTGAAATATAGACCAGCAGTCCTAGACATTGAGAAATATTGGCAAGTTTTTGAAGGAGATAAACAATAGAAGACTTCCTACAGTCCAGAAATGAATTTGAAACGCCAAATTCAGATTCAGAGTATGAAGAAGACTATTCTACTGAGGAAAAATCACTCTTTGAAGAAGAATAAAATCCTGAGATTGCTGATATAAATCTATTAACCAAACAACCCAAACATAAAACAGAAACAAGCACAGATTTAGAAAAAGAAGATTTGGAAGTGCTGCAATCTAAAAATGAAAGCTTGCCAAAAGGACTGGTCCCATTAGAAGAATTTTTTGACTTCAATGATGCTGCAAAAAATCCAAAAATAGAACCCACTGAAGCTGAAGTAGAAGAGTGCAACATAGGTAGTGAAGAAAAGCCCAAAATGATCAAATTATCCAAAACACTGCCACCTCACATTAAACTGAAATACCTTGAGCTATTCAAATAATTTTCTGATGTTTTTGCATGAAGATATAAAGATCTAAAATCATATGATACAGAAATAATTCAGCATAAGATACCCCTCAAAGAAAACCAGAAACCTTTTAGACAAAAATTGCACAGAATCAACCCTGTTCAATTACCTCTGGTAGAGAAAGAAATTAGAAAAATGTATGATGTTGGAATTATATTCCCAGTAAGATATTCAGACTGGGTATATAATCTTGTATCTGTTAGAAAGAAAATAGGATAAATAAGGCTTTGTATTGATTTTAGAAACTTAAATAAAGCCTCATTAAAGGACAACTATCCCTTGCCCAAAATGGATCATATCTAACAAAGGGTAGTAGGTTCTAGAAGAATTTCTTTGCTATATGGCTTATGGGGATACAATCAAGTATTGGCACACCCTGATGATCAACTTAAAACAACCTTTACTACACCTTGGGGCACTTTCATGTATGTGAAAATGCCTTTTGGTTTAATGAATGTTGGTGCCACATTCCAGAGAGCCATGGATATTGCATTCTCGGAAGAAATAGGCCACTTCATTGTGATTTACTTAGATGACATCATATTCTACTCCAAAACAGATGAAGAACACCTAATACACTTGAGAAAAGTCCTTGAGAAATGCAGAAAATATGGTTTATCCTTAAATCCCAAGAAAACATTGTTTAGTCTCCAAGAAGGTAAACTTCTTGGACATATCATATCAGAAGAGGGAATAAGGATAGACACAAAGAGGATTGAGGGGATTTTTCAAATCAATCAACCTAGAAACATCAAGGAACTTCAATCTTTCATTGGGAAGATTAATTTCTTGAAAATGTTCATACCAAACTTAGCTAAACTCCTTAGAAACGTGACAAATATGCTTAAGAGAGAAGAAGGAGTTAAATGGACCTTAGAAGCAAAGAAATCATTTGAGATGGTAAAACAAGCACTTAACAAAACAACAGTTCTTATTAATCCTAATTTTACAATATATTTCTTCATTTTTTCATTTGCATCAGAACATACAGAGGTTGTTGTCCTATTACAGAAAAACATGAAGGGACAAGAGCAGCCTATCGCATTTTTCAGCAAGGCATTAAGAGATGCACCTTTGAAATATAATATAATGGAAAAACAAGTCTTTGCCTTAGTCAAATCCTTAAAGGACTTAAGAGTTTACATTTTACACTCACACATCATAGCATTTGTGCCTCATTCAGTGGTGAAAGACATCTTGACACAAGATCCAGATGGCAAAAGAAGAAAGTGGATTGCTGTAATACTAGAATATGACTTAGAAATTAATCCCAGTAAGCTCATCAAAGTTCAAGGACTAGCAAAACTTATGGCTGAATCCAACTTTCAAGCTCTTGATATAAACATGTTTAATGCATTATATGAACAGGAGGAGTTGGCAACTCCACTTATTGAAGATCACTTTCTGAATTCATCTTGGTATGCTGATATTTTGTATGTGCTGCTTAATCTAAATGTCCCTCCTAGTTTTTCTAAAACAAAGGAAAGATTTTTAAAGTTGAAAGCTATAAATTACTGCATTTTAGATAAATATTTATATTGGAAAAATACTAGTGGATTATTGCTTAAATGTTTGCCTGAGAATGATGCAGATAAGATCAAGCATGAGTTTTATGAAGGATAATGTGGAGGCCACCTCTATTGGAAAACCACAGTGAACAAAATCCTTAGAGTTGGTTATTACTGGCCCGCCCTCTTTCAAGATATCCAAAAAAGGGTCCTTGCCTGTCATAAATTTCAAATCTTTGAAGGCAAGAGAAAAATGCTTCCCTTACCCTTGCATCCAATCATTGTTGAAGATCCTTTTCAACAATGGGGTCTAGACTTCATTGGGGAAATCTATCCTGCCTCATCTTCCCAACATAAATGGATCCTCACAGCAATATACTACTTTACCAAATGGATAGAAGCCATCCCTTCTAGGAATGCCACAGACTCAGTTATCATTTCATTCCTTGAAAATCATATCCTGTCTAGATTTGGTTGTCCTAGGAAGATTATCACAGACAATGCAGTTGCATTTGGATCCAAAAAGATGGTTGATTTTTGTCATAAATATCAAATTACATTGGGCCATTCCATAGCTTATTACTCTCAAGGTAATGGTCTGGCAGAATCCTCAAACAAGATTTTGGTAAACATTATCAAGAAGTTGCTAGAAGAGAATAAAAAATCATGGCACAATAAGTTAGTACATGCACTTTGGGCAAATATATTTACAGTCAAAAAATCAATTGGGATGTCCCCTTATAAGCTAGTTTATGGAGCAGATGCAATATTTCTAACCAGTCTAGGAGTGCCAGTCATGAAGTTGATCCAAGAATTGCAGTCTGAAGAAAATGATATGACAAGAAGAATAAACCAGACTGTACATTTACAGAAAACCAGAGAGGAAGTGTACAAAAGAGCACAACAAGTACAAGAAAACATCAAGCTGTTTGATAAAAGAACAAAGGAAAGTGATTTTAAAATTGGTGAAAAATTTTTAAAATGGGATTCTAGGAAAGAAGATAGGAGAAAACATGGAAAGTTTGAAAATTTATGGAAATGCCCTTATCTTATTTATTCTACTGTTGGTAACAATACCTTTTTCCTTCAAGATATGGATGGTACAGAACTTTTTTGAGGTCCTATCAATGGCAGGATGCTTAAACATTATTTTTGTTAAGTTTTTTGTTCAAAGTCCTTTCTAGTCCATTGTATATAACATTTCTTTAAACATTTGAAAAGGAAAAATACTAAAAAAAATAGAAAAAAGAAAAGAGGACAGATTTAAAAGAAGAAAGGTACAACCCCATACCAAAAAAGAGGAAAATCTAAAAGTGTGCAAGCTCAAATGCCACTACTTGAAAATAATAAAACCATTACTTAGTCATACAACCTAATCATGACTAAGTAAATTTAAAAAATTTTGCTGATAGGTTAGTGATAAAGATTTGCCAAACAGTGTAATCTTGGCTTATCAGTGGAACAGATTAGGATAGAAAAGAAATGGTTCTAACAAACTCAAAATCTGAACCAAAGGATCAAAAGAAAGAAGGAGATGGCTCTAAAAAGATCAAAACTTGAGCCAGAGAAAGAAAGAAGGATGTTCATAATTTTCAGATCTTAAGCCTTCACAATTTTTTTTTAATTTTCTATAAATTAAAGTCTATGTGCAGCTTGTACATACAGCCATAGACACCATAGCAAATCAGACTGTCTAATCCTGATTCGGAAATGTTTTAAAATTTTGTTTTAGAATATAGAGAATGCAGATATGTCAAATAGCTTAATCTTGACAGATAGTAGATTAGGCAGAGAATTTATGAGTTCAACTATTTAATCTGAACTCATGGAAGATATAAGAGTAGTATAGATTAGTTTTTCCTGCTTTCAAAAGAACAAAATGTTGATGTTAAAAGGGTTTGCAAGTCTAAATGCACCCACAAAAGAAAAAATGTTAGGGCAAGTTGGCTGTGTAGGTTGAATTTTTGTGATAAAGTCATTTGGTTGATATGAATACTGATCATCTTTTTAAAGCAGCATGATCAAAGAAGAAAGAGGTATTTCAAGATGCAAAGGCACTGGTCTACTTTCCAGAGATTTATCTCTGATGTTCTTGACACCTCCAAGGAGCTGCCCTCCCCAAGTGGAGCCACAGTTAGCCATCCATAAAATTTTGTCATAATTGATGATGGCTAAAACAAATCTATTAGCCTTCAAGAAACAAATTTCATATAAACTTGTGAGTTCTTGAAGTCTTGCCAATCCTCTTATCCAAAGATCCACCTCACCGATTTTTCCACTTGAAAATCCTTCAAAATAGCTTGTTACTTCAAAAATAAAGTTGTCTTTAAAAGCCATCATTTCTCCCATTTTTAACCCATTTCTTCAAAATCCATTTAAACCATGTAAAATCCCTCTTATATGGTTCAAAAACCCTTCTTTATACCTATTGAAACCCCTAAAAAAGGTCAAAAACCTCATTTTGTGGCCTTTTCCGCTCATTTTTAGCATAAGGCTTTAAGCGCCTTTCGGCTTAAACCCCTAGCCCTTCATTCTTCATAGGACTGAATCTTCCTTGTCGATATGATCTGAACCATTGATGTCCTTCATCTAATTGTCCGCGCTTCATCGCAAATCGCAACAGGTCACTACCGCTTTCCCTTTTACCGTCGATACGCTCTCCATTGATATAATCTCGACCATTGATCCTCACGATCCAACGGCTCCCATTCAACCTTACCATTTCACCCCACCATACCAACATTCCGCTCCGCGACAGAATAGTTGACGCACCTGTCAGGCCCCACCTATCTTCGACCGCACATCTCCTCCCGTTGCGCTCACCCACCACCGTCGATCTGGCTCCTCCATATTTGACAGCCCTCATTCAATATCACACTCATCTCTCCTTAAAGAGTTAACATCGCGTTTTTACATGAAAAGGGCAGTTTCTCTAATGACAGGTGTCAACACCTGTATGGTATCGCGTCCATATGGACCAATACCATTTACCGCTTTGACCCCATGCGAAAATCATTTTCGGTTTTCGCTAAACCACCTACCATTACTTTGCGCCATAATTCAAATTAAAACCTATTTCTACTTTCCACCACGGGTTTTTCCACCTCCACTGTGTTCATCCTTCTCCGTATTACTCCTCCGCCCCTCGCTGAGCCTTCTGAAGCAGTCTAACCACATTTGTAGGTTTTTATAATGTTTTTGATGTTGAATTGCAGGTTTAATGGCGGATAAACTATGAAATCCCTCCCACAGCCATCTACGTGGCATGAAACCTCAGGATGATGATCCTCGAGGTAGGGTAAAGCAGAAAGGGAGATGTCAGGGTGTAGTCTCGGGGTTTTAATCAATGTTTCATGGACATTGGTTAGTCGACGAAACCCTTCAGCGCGGCAAAAGAACCACCTGCACACGAAGCGGAAGAAAAAATAACAGTGAAGAGTATCTCAAGATAAAATTTAAAGGATTAAAGCCTGAAGTCTAAAGATTTAAGACTTAATCTGAAGGTTAAAAGTTAAAGGCACAGTTGGAGATAGATTAATTAAAGCTAAATCAGTCAGCGCAGTGAATAAAGAAGAAAGATGATTAGAGAGGAATTAAAGCAAATCAAAGGCTAAATCAATCTTTAAAGCCACAAAGCATGAAAAATCAGCAAAAGACAGCCTTAATTACCAGACTATCAAGGCTATTTACTCCTCTAAAGACCAAAAATGCCACCTACCAGTTTATTTTGCCTCAAAAGCATACAAGGTTAATTCACAGTCAGACATTTTTTACATAGACAGCTCAGAAGTTATTTCCAGCCTACCTAAAAAGCCTAAAAGTAAACAAAAGTAACTAAGTATCTCAAAAGTTGATAAAAATTCAATTAACAGAGTTAAAACATCAGATATTCCTTAGCTTGGGTTATGAAAATTCCCTAAGGTCAAGAAGCATTTACTCTGTCTTAAATGAACACATTAGAACCCTGTCTTTCACTCCACCTCCTCATTTTCATCTATAAATACTCCATGAGGAGCACATTGTAAAGGTTTGTTGTTGGTTGGTTTTTAGATGAATTGTTACCAAGTGTAAATAGTTGCTAAAGCTGCTGAAGTGTTGTCACGTAATTGAAGAATACTAGGCTGAGAAGAGAAGTTAGAGCTGTAAAGACCTGTTGGACTTGGAGTATGTAACTAGTTTGAACATCAATAATACAAGCTGATTCATGGGATCCTGGTCTATGTTAATTGTGATGTTATTCTTCATTGTATTTTTTTTCCTTATGTTTTTCATGCTGTCCATTTTCTCTGATAAAGAACAAAAAATTTAGAGTAGGATTTACTGCAAAGTACCCTATTTCTGTCTGAAAGTTTTATCTCTATGTTTTCTTCTTATTGTTGATTTGGGAACAATTCAATAGAGTATAACCAGTCAAGGAATGTTGGTGAGCCCATGTCTTGTTTTGTAAAACTTGAGACATTGTTCTTGAATGATATTTTCATTGCATGCTAAGTAGAGTCTAAACCAATGAAGTCTATGGTTAGCCTGACCTCTGGTCATGTCTTCAACAGTTGTTTTGAAAGTTTCCCTTTAGAGTATGCCAAAAGCAGGACAGATTCAAATTTCTTACCTAATCTTAGGCTGCCCTTTGTTTTCTTATATGTTTTATCCTTTCTGAAAGTAGTCTTTTAGATTACTGGATTGTTGTCTGAAAAGTGTGCTTTAGTAAAAGCTTTTCCAAATAAGCCTATGGTTTTCCCTGTCCTTTGGATTGCTTCAAACAGTTACTTTGAAAGGCTTTTCTTATTTAAGTGAAGTTAATAGATTCTTAATTGGTTGTTAGCTTTTCTTTTTTCACAACACCTTGATATTCCATACCACAAATCAATTTAAAGAGATCCTTTGAAATAGGTGACTTTCCCCATGGAAACCCTTGTAAAACTATTGTAAAATTAAATCCTTTTATGACTCCATAGCCGAATGGATTGACACTGTCTTTGACCTATCTTATCAGTTGAAACATTTTTCAATCTGCTCTCACCTTCACCCTTCTAGTAACCTTTTCCTTTCCTGATGTCCATCCCAACCAATCCAACAAACAAACAAGTTCCTTTGAGCTTCATAACTAGCCTAATATCATAAAAAAAGCATAAAGATATATCCTTTGAAAACACTTATATAGAGAGCTCCCTCTCTGAATCTAGGAAGGCTAGGTCCTAGGATTCCAAAGTGGTTCTGATGTGGCCCCTGCAGCACTTATTCTTGCCACTCTCATAAATTACAGGGAGCCAACAATTCCATTAAGAATACTATCGAAGATTGTGGTGGATATCGCAGGGGCTAAGGTTCGGGCTAAATTTGAAGTAATTCAGATTGTTGAGGATGCAAACCCCTAACCTGTGCTCATATGCTTGTATTGGGCCATCGATATGGGAGTCATAATTAACCTAAAGAAAAGAAGCATGATATTCGAGAATAACGGTACAAGGGTAATAGTACCATTAGATCTGGCGGAGGGCGAATGGTACACTGAACCGATACGCGATGAGGAGGATGCAGATACTATCTATAAGTTGATTGCATTGGATGAGGATTGGATCAACCCCATGGCGGATGGAGTACTCTGCTGGGAAAAGGACAGTGAATGCTTCTCTGACTCCAATGGAGAGATGGAGAACTAGAAAAACTGCTTACATGATGTCTCTGCGCTAAGATGTCTTCGAATCATGAATAACTTCCACTGCATCTCCTCGGAGGTAAAATATCTGCCTTATTTTGACGGTTCTGGTAATGTTAGGGACCTTTTGCAGGAAATTGAAGCCGAGGTTCCCCAAGAGCGACAGTTGTGGGCCTGTAAGATGGCCATGCAAGGTTTGCCTACACAATGGTGGGTGATGCATGAGGAGGCGTTTCATGATTGGGAAGAGTTTCAAAATATTCTAGTCCTACGATTTGAGACCCCAGCCAACGGGCGAATCAAAATGTTCCTTGGACCTGAAGATCCATGCAAATTTCTGGTCACTTGGATAAAACAATGGTGCGATAGAATGGCCCAGGAATGGGTTCATCTGCTTATTCATGCCCTAGGACCACTTCCCACTGCATGGTACTTAGATGCGAAGCTCCACCAGCACACTCGCCACTGGGAGGCTTTGAGGGATGAATTTCTGGGAACATTTGGGTTCATAGGCGAAACAAAGATGTTGGACGCAGCTCTGTGGGACATTGAAACTATAGCATGGGGTGAATCGCACTTGTGTATTACACATGAAATACCCAATTGGGAGCCACGGACACCAAACAGGGTCAAATATTGTAGCCTAGCTCCAACAGAGAGATAGAAGGATCCACGAGCGGGTCATAACTCAGAATTAAATAGGGTGCGCACAGATACCGGACCACTTGAGCTGCAAATGGATAGCAGTGGCACACACCACACGCTGGCTAAAACTGGGGATGCGCATATTATATATCAGATAGCTCCCGAAACAAAGGAGAAGTTGCATTCTCTTCTCAACCACATGGGTTATTACAGGAAGTTTGTTCGAAGATATGCAGTGAACATCGCACCTCTGGAGGAATCATGCTCATGAATATGGTCTGGTTCTATTACATTGACCCTAATCAAGAAAACATATCTTTGGGTTTGAAGTATTTAGGGCTTAAGCTTGTGTTGGGGGAAGATGTGCAGGAGGTGCAGGTGTTTGAACCAAGCGTAACAGAAACGCCAAAAGCATAAGAGGTGTGAAAACTAGTCGTTGGCATGGTGACATATAGTAAAAATAAAAAGTTATCGTTAAAAGGAGCGGGCCTCTAGCATTTAATCAGGCATATTTTGAGGATTTTTTACCATTTACCTGATGGTAAGTTCCAAGTCAAGTTTACCCTACCATTGGATGCCTGTAGGCACTATAAAAAGGGTTGGATGGCTCAAACAAGGGTTCCATCTCGCTTACATAACTTGCACCTGTCCTCTTTATCTCGTGCGAGCCTGAGCTATAAGAGTTTTCAAGTCTGCACTATCCCTCTCATATCAGATCAACCTCCCCCTACTAATAGTAGCCACCTAGAATCGGGATTCATTTTCCATGCTAGGATGACAGCCACCAACCCTGTAGGGCCCTCGGCCCCTACTGCCCCAGAAGTTGAGGAAGTAATGGTGATCGGGTCTGAGGATGAATAAGTGCCCTCAATTTCGGTCACAAGGAAGGGAAAAGAGCAAGCATAGGGCTCAGGGAAGCCCCCCAAAGCTGTGAAGTGGGCTTCAGGGAAGCCTAGGACCTCCCCGAGGCATGCCAAGTCCCTGAGAGACACACCTCAGGCTCAGGATACACAGGAGGAAGTTTTTTCTGCCCATCCGATCAACTGGTTACCTCCCTTCATTCGCCCGCGTAGGCCTTAGACGCGCACACCAAACAACCTTGATGGCCTAGTTACCTACCTATAGACGTCGCTAACCCCAGGAGAAGTCCCTGTCCTGAGCGACCCCTGTGGGAAGCTCCCTGAAGTTAAAATCGATGATCAAGACTTGAAAAATTATGAAGCCTTCCCTGAGCTGACCCCCACACTGTACTTGTTATAGCATCATTTCTCACCTTCACATGATTCATGATTGCTTTGATGGTTTTGGGCACCCATTCCTACAGACTTGGACAAATTCACTTAAAAACAATGTAAAATCCCCCATACGTGACTATGCCCGTACTTTTTCGCGTGTATACGCGAGTCCAACTAGAATTTTCCGCGTATGCCATTAAAATGATTAAAAAATATATGTGTCTCATTTAAAGTCAGTTGATGGTTACTCTGGTAGTTCAACCACCCCAACCCGTGGCCAACTGTTTCCAACTGTTGAAACTACTTGGAGGGAGTATAAAAAGCCCTCATGTGTATGGCCTAAGGGAGAGAGAGAAATTAGTGATATTATACTCTATTGGTATTCCCTATCCAAGTTTGAAATCCCGTGCCTCCTGCACTTTCCCAGTTCAGTTCAGGAAACCTTTGTTTCCTTGAGATGCTCATCTTCCTATATGTCATCTCGTATGCACCAGTTTGGAAAGAGTCTTAGCGAGGCAAGGGCGGGACGAATCCGGACGACGGTCTGCTCGAAGATCGTGGAAGGATTCAGGTGATCTCTCCACTTGTTACTTTTGTACATGCTATTTATAATACAAGTACCATCTTGTTCCTGAAATATACGTGTTAGTGTCTGCTTACATATATGAGAAAATTGTTATTTAAGCATTCATTATGATTTATCTGATGTTTTATATGAATTTCACTAACATTTAGAGTAGATATATGCTGTACAACCAGTTCTTCGTGCTTGTTTCTTCTTGTCTTTTAGGTTAAGAAGGAAGAACGATTGCTGGGGGTTTGGACCCCATGGGATCTGCTTCAACCGTAGGACCTACGGGTAACTTCCTCGATCTATTCTATTTAGTTTTTCTAAACATGCATGGTTGTGTGAGTCCTTCTTAAGTAGCATGCCCCTGCTCTGTGGAGGTTGTAACCCAACGAACCTCTAGGGTGATATTCCCCGAAACAGAACTGGCGAATCCACTGGGGATCACATTCTTGTGACTCCCCTGTTGGGTGGTTTCAGTTGTTTGGTAGGTTGCTGACAGTTTTAACTTTCATTTGCAGTCCAGTTTACTTTTTCTCAGTCAGTCTGAAGTCCTGGTTTCTTTTCCAGGCTTGTCCTTTTTTTTTTCATTATTTACCTTTGTATACGTGCTTTTTTCTGCACACAGTCGCATATACACGCAAGTTTGTCTAAAGGGACCCGTGTATACGCGAGTTTCCCTTAGCACAGACGCGTATGCACGCTGGTTGCATAACTGTGAAGTAGCGTATACCTAGGCAGATTTTGAATTTTTGGGTTTCTTGACTTTTTGGTCCTTTCTGGCTATGGAGGCCTGTTTCTACAGTGTCCTTGTACTCTCTGGATTGTGAAGGAAGTGGTTTCTGGTCTTTTCTCTCTTTTGTTTGATTGAAAACTAGTATTTTTGGCAAAGTGTTCTTTCTGGTGCTGGCACTCCTGGTTTGAGTACCAAGATAGCTTTCTGCGCATTCTTGGCTGTTCTGCTTTATCAGAACAGTGAGCTCCTGCTCGTTTACTCTTTCCTATCTTTGTGTTTTGCTTGGCACTACAATTTTTGCTCGTTTCTTGATTGGTTTTCTTGAAGTTCAGTAGGCTAGGTCTTTTTGCAACTTTTAAAGAGTTTTTCTTGCTTCTTCGAAGTTTTTTCTTGCGGAAAGTTTATACTATTATTCTAGACTGAGTGGCTGACTTTTCTTGTCTTCTTTTGCTCTTATTGATCTTGCTACTAGTTAGCTTTATAAGGTTTGGAGCATTGTTGAAGTTTGTGCTTGAAATTCAGTCTTGTTTGGTTTGGATTTTGATAGTTTTGCTTGGTCTTTTCGAGCTCTTTTTCTATAAAACTAAAAAGCTCAAAAAAACATTTGTTTTGCTTTTTGTTTTTGCATTTCAAAGGCTTAAAAAATATTTTCTCTTGTTTTTTGCTTTTTTTGTTGCATTTTCATTTTCGTTTTGCCATATCTTTTGAAGCTTTTGTGAGGTTTCTTGCTTTTGGTTTTGGCTTGATAATTGGAAAGGAGTTGTCATTTATTTCTTCTTCTTGTTTTTAAGCATCTTTGGTGTCTTCATATTAAGAGTTCTTGATTTTGGGAACTAGCTTTCTGGACTACCAAGAAGAGTTAAAACTGAAGGAATTTTTGGGAAATGTCACTCTGCTTTAGGATATTTGCATCTTAGGATTTGCATGCTTGTAGTGATTTGCATTAGGTGCATTTAAACATTTAGTCAATTTCATAGTTTTTGTGAGTGTGAGTTTGCTATTTGAAAAGGAAAAAATACAATTTTTAATCTCGTAGAACCCGTGTAGAGATTACTTTTCATCGAAAGACAATAACTGCATCTGCATGTAGTTAAGTTTTTATTAATTTCTTTTGCGTCAAAAACATCATAAGTTTCATCTCCATATCCTTGTGACTTAATATAACAGCCCATTAAAATAAGCGATTTAATCTAAAATCAACTAGCAAGTTTTTCTAAGTGTCATACACCAACTCGCTAGGTTGTAGGGCCTTGGATTAGGTGAGTGGAGAGTTAACTCTCCAAGGCCGCTCAAACAAAACATAGAAGTTGATTAATTGAGACAAATCCAACTCCGTTAGGTGGACCGGGAAAGCTCTCCTCCAGAGAGTCAAGCGCGAGGGGAAGTGAAGGTTTAGAAGAGGGATACCCCCCCTCCGATTAGCTGAATCTGACCTCAAGACCGTTCCGCCCGGCTTCTGATACCGATTGGTGCTCATAGTTTCCACTCCTAGGTTCCACACAGGTGACTACGGGGGGGAATACCCGTGGTACCTAAGGCAGACGTCGCATCACTTTCAGCAGTACTTCTGGGGGGTGCCCTTGCGAAGCTTGGGTACTTGAGCTGGCAAAGGATGTCGTTAGGAGGTCGGCGTAACTATTTCTGATACCTTTGCTAGTTGTTCTAGGCCCTAATCATCCTAGACTACTTTCGGGAGGTCCTATATTTCACTTTCCTGTATTTTGGTGTCCGGTCCTCATCACTCGGAGCGGAAATACTTGGAGGTTGTTTGCTTGATTGCATCTCAGGGATTTTTATTTTAGTGAGTGCTCTTTGCTCCTAGCTTGCCTAGCTTTTCACTTTTTTGAGTGTAATTTAAAATCTATAAAAGTGGCTGATCAAGCGCCTCGTCGATCGAGGAGAATCCAGGGGTTATCTCCTGAGAGTCCAGAGCCTTCTTCGAGAAGGCGTAGGAGCGATTTAGCAGGTGGTTACCACCCTGTGGCGTCTGACATAGTGGAGAGAGATCCTCCACAAAGGTCTGAAGGTTTCATAGCTGATTCGGGTGTCGGTTCCAAGAGGAGCGTTCCGCTCACCTCGCGAGTTTTATTTCCTCAGGAAGAAGATTTTCAGATTGAAGACGTACCTGAGCCTCCGGCTACAGGTCCATCTCCTCTTCCTCCTGACTATCCGTTCGTTGTTCAGTACATCGGACCTGAGTCTCAGAGACTGGAAGATCTTCCGTATCTTTCCTATCTTTCGATGGCCACGACTGGGAACGCGGCCTCTGCCGTGAGTGCTGCAGGCATTCAGACCCCTACTTCTGTTGAAGGAGGGGGCACTATTGCTTTATCTTCGATTGCTTCTAGTGCTGCTGTGTTTGGCTCTGGTTTCACCCAAGCACATGCTTCTCATTCTGGTCCCTTCTGTTCAGGGATGCCCTCTAGTGGGAATCCCTCTTTTTCCTTTTCCGCTGCTGCAGCTGGATCTACGCCCATGTCTTCTATGGCTAGTGGATCAGCTTCTTTTCAGGGTTTCCCCTTTGGGACTGGACACATTCCTAGCTCCAATCCTTCTTTAGGGTCGTTTCCATTTACATCCCAGACCCAGAGTTTCAATCCTAAGTCTGGGGGGCAAAGTTCGACTACTTTTACAGGGTGGAATCCTGTGTTTACTACGGCGGGGGCAGGGAATCAGTTTTACGCAGGTCATCAAGGGAATGCTTCTTTCCCTTCGTCGAGTGCTTACCAGACCTTTTCTCCTCTTTCGAATGCCTGGAACCCCTATCAGGGGCTCTCCTCTTCATTCAATACTTCAGTGGGGGGAATTGGTCTGGGCTTTGGTAACTCTGCGTTGGGAGGAGGTTCTTCTCCTTTTTCTACGAGTCCTTTCTGGAAACCTAGTGCCTTATCAAATCCAGGCTATTCTTTTCAGAATGTTGGGAATCCATCCCATCAAGGATGGAATCCTCAGGCTCCGCCTCGCTTACCTTTTCTGGCAACGTTAAACTTGCCAGATCTGTCGAAGTTGACTAATGATCCGATTCGTTATAGTCCGGGGTGGCCTCCGGTCCCGACCAAACTTCCTTCAGATATTCCAAAATTTGAAGGTAAGAATGGGGAGGATCCAGCTGACCACATCACCACTTTCCACTTATGGTGTTCTTCGAACTCCCTGATCGATGATTTGATTAGGTTGAGATTATTTCAACGCACCCTAACTGGAAATGCTGCCAAATGGTATATCGAGTTAACTGGGGGCAGTTTTTCCACATTTGGAGAACTGGCTGTCACATTTCTAAACCATTTTCAGTTACCTGTCAGATATGAGGCTAGGACGGAACTCCTGGCTAATTTTAAGCAGGATGAGGCAACTCACATTTATGATCACATTCAGGAATGGAGGAGAAGGAAGAGGCTTATCAAAGCTCATATTCCTTGAGAATTCCTTCTCGAATGGTTTCTCAAATCCCTGCAGTCAGATATTTCAAAATATGTATCCCTATCTGGGGTATTTTCTGAGGAGCAGGCCATTTTTAGGGCCCAGCAGCTGGAACTGATCTATTCTCAGTCTGGGGTCCTTTATAAATATTTTCCCAATGCTCCTTGCTCCAAATTGGATTTGTCGAAAACTAAGCCCGGTCCGCATGGTGATGGGCTTGTCGGATCGATCAATAGTGGTGCAGCCAGCCTGCTTTATCAACTGCAGCAGTTGTCTTTGCAATCTGCTCCTTCTAGTCAGGCTGTGCCTGCAGATTCATCACATTCCCAGTCTTTGTCCATAAATGTTGTCCAAGCTTCTGATCCCAAATGAAATCAACAATCCGATGGGAAGAAGAAGGGACGAAATAACAAGAAGAAGGGCAAGAACGGGAAGGGCAATGCAAATAAAACCAACGAGCGTGTTGGTGAGGGTCAAAAGGAGAAAAAGAAAGTGAAGTTTCCATGCAAGCTTTGTGTTGGAGACCATCTCACACACCTTTGCCCTAAAATTCAGGATGCTCAGCGCCTGTTATCCCAGCAGGGTTCTTCTAGTTCCCAGGCTGTGTTAACAAACCCTTTTCCCCAAGGGCAGCAATTAGTTGTTGGCGCGAACCAAAATCTTGGGGCTTCCTCTGGAGGTACCCAGGAAGGGGAAATTCCATCGAACATTTTTATGATGAGTGCTCACGCGGATATCGCTACGAGATCCCGTGATTATGGCGAAGAGGAATCTTCGAAAGCTAAGGAAGTTCCTGATGCTACTGAGCCGCTTCACATTACGAAGCCTACTGTTGAGTCTATGCCTCGGATGCCCAAAGCATCTTCTAAGCGATCAACGATTAATCCAAATGCTAGGGCTGCCCAGAACTACTCGATTGTGGAAGATCTGGCGCAAAGTCCTTGTGCTATGTCAGCTTTAGAGGTACTCCAGTCTTGTCCGGCTCAGTGCAGTGCTTTGCTCACTGCCATTGGGGCTATTGATCTGAAAAATTATCTTCTGATTACTTTTGATATGAATAATTTTAAGAAGAGACTTCCTCATCACATGGCTTTTCATATTAAATCGTCGTATCGGAAGTGTAATATCTTTCGAACGGTTGTTGATGAGGGTGCCTCCACGTGCGTGATGTCTCTCGCATGCTGGAAGACACTTGGATCTCCCAAAGTTGTTCCATCTAGCACTGTTCTTACTGCGTTCGATGGTCATTCTCACAGACCCCATGGTATTGTCACGGCTTTTCCCATCTGTGTTGGGGGAAAAACCGTCAATATAGAGGTTGAGGTAGTGGACGCAGCCTTGGACTACAACCTTCTGTTGGGGAGGAACTGGATTTATGAGATGGATGCCATTGCATCCTCATTATTTCGGATTGTATGTTTCCCCCACGAAGGGAGGATCGTTACGGTGGATCAACTGGACTGTCCTCCTGTAGACCTGAATGCGCCTTCTGACTCATCTGTTCCAAAGTTGGATAATACTAAGGCGCCTGTTGAGAATCTAGGAGTTGGAATGTATTCTTCCTTGATGGGTACTTTCGATCTTCATATCTACGATCTATTATTTATTTTTTTTTTTTTTTTTAATATAAGACTCTTAACTTAGAGAGTTCTTTGAACTCATTGTTTTCACGACATAGGACCTTACGCCCGGGGTTGCCTTTTTGTGGCAGGAGCGCAAAGTGAATCAGACAGCATTTCCATTCACAAATTGAGATTGCATATCAGTCTATTGTTGACACTGCAGAATCCATCCCAGCTCCTCTTTCACCGAAAGAGTTGGATGGTGATGTGGCTCCGGCTTGGACGCTTAGTTCTTCTTCGGCCCAAGATTGCCTTGATACCACTCTTCCATCCGAAGAGGCCATCCTGGAAGCCATGACAGGTATAGATAGACCGTGGGATGATTTTCATCATCGGTCTTACTTCCTACCTGATTTGAACGAAGTTGAAACAAGTTTTCCGAGTCCTCCGTCTCCTGGTCCTGTTCACCCAGTCTTGAACCCTTTGGCACCAACACAGGTTTATGCTGAAGGGAACATGGCTGTGATCTCTCCTACTATCCCGGTGAACATTTCCAGGGATCCCAATATTATCGAGAATGTTTTCATTGGAGCTGAATGTTCCCGTGAAGAGGTTCAAATTTACACCGAGCTCTTCAAAGAGTATAGGGATGTATTTTCTTGGTCTTATGAGGAAATGCCTGGCATAGACCCATCTATTGTCCAGCATGAGATCAAGACGTATGAAAACGCTAAGCCGGTCAGGCAAAAGCTTCGTCCAGTCAATCCTAGGAAGGCAGCAGCTATCAAAGCTGAAGTTGAAAAGCTGCTTAAGGCGGGATTCATTTTCCCTGTTCCTCTGACTGAATGGGTTTCAAACCCCGTTCCCGTAGATAAAAAGCAAGGAACGATTCGAGTGTGCATCGATTTCAGAGACCTAAATAAAGTGTGTCCTAAAGATAATTACCCCACACCATTTATCGATCAGATCATTGACGAGTGTGCCGGTAATGAGATTTTCTCCTTCATGGACGGTTTCTCCGGATATAATCAAATTACTATCCGTCCTGAAGATCAACATAAGACTGCATTTATTTGTCCCTGGGGTACGTTTGCATATAAGAAGATGCCTTTTGGTCTTAAAAATGTTGGGGCTACCTTTCAGCGGGCCATGTCTTACGCCTTCCAGGACATCAAGAAGATTATCGAGGCATACTTAGATGATCTAGCTGCTCATTCTCGAAAGAGGATGGATCATCCTGGTCACCTCCGGCAAATATTTGAAAGATGTCATTTTTATAAAATTTGATTGAATCCGAACAAGTGTGTTTTCACGGTTACATCCGGTCGGCTGTTGGGATTTATTGTGTCTAGGGAAGGGATAAGGGTAGATCCCTTCAAGGTTGAGGCAATACTTCGGTTTCCTCCCCCGTCTTCAATCCGTCAGCTTCAAAGTCTCCAAGGGAAGTCTAATTTTCTTCGGAGGTTTATCGTCAACTATGCTGAGATTACAAAGGGATATATGAGATTGTTGAAGAAAGGAGTTCCTTTTCTTTGGGACGACTACGCTCAACGCTCATTCGATGCTTTGAAAAAGGCATTGACCTCTGCTCCTCTACTGAGTCCACCTGATTATAGCAGAGATTTTCTTTTGTATCTAGCAACAGCAGAATCTACCATCGGTATGGTCCTGGTTCAGGAAGATGATGCTCTTGCAGAGCATGTTATTTACTACCTTAGTCGAGGACTGGTAGGACCTGAACTTCGATACACTCCGATAGAAAAATTAGCCTTAGCAGCAGTTCATGCTATGCAGCGACTCCGGCATTACATTATTCTTCGCAAAACTTATGTCTTGGCAGCTGCCAATCCATTTCAGTTTTTCCTCAGCAGGCGAGTGATTGGGGGAAAATATAATAGATGGATTTTGATTTTACAGGAATTTGATCTTGAGTTCATGTCTGCCAAATCCAAGAAGTCATTATTTTTTGCGGAATTGATCTCCGAGTTGCCTTGTGGAGAGGAGATGATCTATGATGAGTCCTTTCCGGACGAACACTTGTTTTTGATCTCTCCACAGGATCCTTGGTACGGGGATATCATTATGTATCTCCAGACTACGAAGTTTCCCTCTACTTTTTCGAAAGATGAGCGTCGTAAACTGCGTCACTTACCTCTGCTCCTTTACTGAGTCCACCCGATTATAGTAGAGATTTTCTTTTGTATCTGGCTACAGCAGAATCTACCATTGGTATGGTTCTGGTTCAGGAGGATGATGCTCTTGCTGAGCATGTTATTTACTACCTTAGTCGAGGACTGGTAGGACCTGAACTTCGATACACTCCGATAGAAAAATTAGCCTTAGCAGCAGTTCATGCTGTACAGCGACTCCGGCATTACATTATTCTTCGCAAAACTTATGTCTTGGCAGCTGCCAATCCATTTCAGTTTGTCCTCAGCAGGCGAGTGATTGGGGGCAAATATAATAGATGGATTGTGATTTTACAGGAATTTGATCTTGAGTTCATGTCTGCCAAATCCAAGAAGTCATTAGTCTTTGCGGAATTGATCTCCGAGTTGCCTTGTGGAGAGGAGATGATCTATGATGAGTCCTTTCCGGACGAACACTTGTTTCTAATCTCTCCACAAGATCCTTGGTATGGGGATATCATTTTGTATCTCCAGACTGCGAAGTTTCCCTCTTCTTTTTCGAAAGATGGAGTTTTCTAAGTCATGGCTACTTGCCGAAGAGTTATTTGATTATCTTGATGTTTATACTATCAGGGATGATTCAACCTAAGACGTCGCTAACCTTTAGTTGTCGAGGTCATACCAATGATTCTCACAGTGGAGCTTGTGGGGGTCATTTATCTGGGCTTGCTACAGCCCAAAAGATTTTGCGTGCTGGATACTTTTGGCCCTCGATTTTCAAGGATTGTATTGAATTGGTCAAAAAGTGTCATCCGTGTCAGGTTTATACTCGAAAAATGCGCGCTCATCCAGCTCCACTTTTTCCAGTCATTACTGTCAGACCCTTTACAAAGTGGGGTATTGATTATACTACTTGTAACCCGCCTTCGGCAAAAGGTCACAAGTACATTATTGTGGCACAGATTACTTTTTAAAGTGTAACAGGCTATGCTTGACCTGTGTTCCATGGGTAGACTGTGCCTCTTTTCCTTTTCAACCAAGTTATTGCTCGTTTTGGTATTCCTAGAGAGATTGTCACTGATCATGGCAGTCATTTTCAGAATAGCATGATGGCTGAGTTGGCTCTAAAATTAGGTTTCCGGCAAGAGCATTCATCTCCATATTATCCTCAAGCCAATGGGCAAGTGGAAGCCGTGAATAAATCCTTGAAGACAATTCTTCAAAGGACAATTGATAAAGCTAGATCCAACTGGCATATTATGCTATATCCTGCACTTTGGGCATACAGGACGTCAGTGAAAACTGCAACTGGCTTTACTTCGTTTCAACTAGTGCACGGGGTGGAATCCGTATTTCCTATTGAATGCTAGATTCCTTTTCCTTCTTAAATTAGTCAAATGAACTTTCCTTCCACACTTCTTAGTTCAAGAATTACTTCTTCATCTGAACATCTTATTGAGTAAACACAGATGCTACCATGAAATGGCGCATAAAAACCGAGTTAAAGTTCATTACGATAAGGCGGTCAAGCCTAGGGTCTTTTCGGAAGGTGACCTTGTTTTGGTCTATGCCCAAGAAAAAGATGCCCTGGGGGCAGGAAAGTTTAAGTCTATGTGGTATGGCCCCTATATCGTTAAAAAAGTCCTTAAGAAAGGAGCATACACCTTGGTTGATTTTGAAGGGAACGAGTTGCCGGAGCCCCGAAATGGGCTCTATTTGAAGAAATATTATGCCTAGGCTTCGGCCTGGCATGTTGCTTTTGTATATAGTAGTTTTTTGCTTTTTACATATCTGATTGATTTTCGATTTTTGATGAGTTGGTGATGTTTTTGATCTGCTTTGGCAGGTTGTGTTGGATGTCATGAGTCATTTTGGTTTCACCGATGGTGCTAGTAGACACACCCGGAACTTAGCTTCCGCGGCTTGGGTGCTTCATTATCCTTCCGGTCAGCTGTTGGTATCAAGAGGGGTCTACATTGGTCCTGCTTCCAATAATATAGAAGAATACACTGCAGTTATTCATCTACTCTCAGAGGCAATATCTTTGGGTGTTGATTCGTTGGTAGTTTTCTTGGACTCCCAGCTGGTGGTGTCGCAGTTGAACAACACTTATCGGGTACGAGATCCAGTTTTATTATGATTGTTCTTGAGGGTACGTTTGTTACAAAGGTCATTTCAATTTTTAACATTCATTCATATTCCTCGAGCTGACAATTGGTTTGCTGACTCATTAGCTAATCAAGCATTAGATTGGCATATTAATCATTCCATACAATAAAATTTTAATCATCAAAAACATCATACATTTGATACATTTATCACATCACATCAAATATCGCTGTATATATATCATCAGAGTGTTCAAAACTTTACAAAATTTGGATCCATAAGGTCATACAAAACTTGGGCTTATGCCCCGATCATGTTCAGTCTCAAAAAAGAATATACAGTCATCTAATACATAATATCTATCTACTCCTGAGGTCCCTGCCCAGAAGTCGTGTTCCTATAGAACGTGACTGCGGTGGCAACTCGGCGGAATAATCTAACCCAGTCTCGGGGCACTCCTACCACCCGTCTCTGGATGGCTTCCGGTAGGTCCTCCACAGCAGCCATAGGTATTTGGTGGGTTAGTACCTCCAAATTCCTCTGCACGGCCTGGAGAGTCCTATCTGAATCCACAGTATCTGCTTCGCCCCTGCGGCGCTTGTGGCGCGGGAGACCCTCAGGTCGAACTGGTCCAACATCTGAATCATGATCATTTTAAATTGTCAGTCATTATGAATCCAATCAAAAACATGTTTTTTTTTCATTTTTTCATACATATTTGAAAAAATCCAAAAAAATTATATAAGTCAAATTTTTTTTGCAAACTTACCGACTGTGCCCCATGCTGTGCCTGGTGGAAGAACTAGATCTGGATCTCCACGAAAGTCCATCCCGGCATAGGGATAGTCGTCCACCGCGATGATTTGTTCTCCCCACCAAAGGAAGAACTCATCGTCCCATGTGGTCCGGGGTACTTCACTACCCCCCAATCTCTTCATCATGTCCGCCCAACGGGAAATTCTTGGGTCCCGCGGGCTACTGATGGTAGAGATAACTCTGGGTCTCAATGCTGGAATCTTCTCAAAGAAGAATGTTGTCAAAATTGTACCGTAGCCAAAGTGTTTGGTCTTTGCTTGGCGGATTGAGGTCAACTATTGTTTCATGTTCAGTAAAAGGGCTGTGCACCAATCATACACATGAGTCAAACATTCTACTACTATGCTCATTTGCGTCCTGGACGCCTGATGTAGGGAGGCAGATCCTGCCACTCTGCCGATGGTGAAAAGGAGGATTTTCATGTGCAAATCCCTCAGATCTTTAATCGCAATCTGAGTTCCAACCTTTTTGGAACCCTCTACGCAATACACATGGACATAGTCTTCCACGGTTAACCCTCCCAGGGGCTTCCCGTGCAAGTCTACTGGTTCTCCCCTCCGGGAGAGTCCAGTAATGAAATATATGTCTTCCACTTCAATGCGTAATGGCATCTGATCAATAATGAAGCAATCCTGATCTGGTTCCCAGTAATTTACGAGCATTTCTAGCAACCGCACATTGCTTTTCATATTTGGCATTTTGAAGAATTTGAACAATCCGCAATTCCGAAGGATATTTTGCGCTGCTCGATCTTGCATGACCTCTTGATCAATTGCGCTATGCTCACATTCTCTCCATGAGATTGTCATCCTGTCAAATTTCATTAAATCATGCATTAGCCACGCTTTTTTAGTTTCGGACCTGCGCATACGCGACTTTTTCTTTGCACAGTCGCGTGTATACGCGACTTGCCTGTTATGAACCCGCGTATGCGCAAGTCCGCATTTTTTAGCAAGGGTTTTAATGGTAAAATTCACTAAATTTTAATTTCCAAATGGAAAAAATGATTTGCAAGGATGATTGAGGAGCCTACCTGAAATTTCGGTGCGTTTCGACGGTCGGTTGTTCCTGATTTGACGAAAGAAGTTTTTTGCTCCAGAGCACTTTTTCCAAATCAACAATGCAATAATGAACCAAATATGAGGTAATTTGTCTATTTATGGCTAAAAAGTTGAAAATTTTCGCAAAAATTCCTTATGCTTATTTTTCGATCTATCTTAAGCTGCATAACCCGGATGCTTGGAAGTGCCCAGTTTGGTATGTTTTCAGGTACATTTTGACGATTTTGAGATTTTTCCCAGTTTTTGATCCATGATTACCGACTCGTCACGGCAGGTATATGATCTTCACTGGCATATAGGTTAGGGAAATCACTCTCCGTTGCATCTTGCATACTAGCCTCCATACTGATCACTTGCCTTAGGGTCGATCCCATCAGGTCATGAGTATTACACCTATTTCACTCGCCGATTATTTAATCATGACTCGATGGTAGAGCCTTCCTTTACATGGGCTTCCTAGTTAGTTCCTCACTATCACTTGTTGCCCATGCTGCGTTTTATGTAGGCTCGGGAGTCCTCTTTAGTCCCGCCATGTCTTATGTGTTGAAGCTTCATTCTTCTTCTTCTTCACTATCATTTTTTCTGGCTTTTACCCTAGAGGCTCCCTGGTGTCGTTAAGTTGTATTACTGCATTGCATATTGGCTACTTGTTTATCCTGGCCTTTAGCCGGCTTCATTTGGACTCGATGTTTAAGCCAACTTTTGACCTTGACTTTCTGTACAAGTTAACCATTGCATGCATTTAGCTATCACGACTTGACACCTTTGTACCCATGGATGGAACGTTCCTCTGAGTATCACTGACCAGTTTTCGCCACCTTGCATTGAGCATAGGATTGTTCCAATCCCAGGAACTAGTGCATCTGCTTTCTTGATACTCATTCTATCCATTGTACCATAGCATTATTTTATTCTTTTTCAGGCTTATTATATGAAAAAGACAAAAAAATCAAATATAACAAAAAGATCGAGAACGGGATGTATCTTCGTTATTTTGATGGCAGTACAGAGTCAGTTTGTCGCCCTTGAACAAAGCACATATACTTATATATATTTCCTTCATTTGGGATGGTTTTAGTTTTGACCTAGGTTCAGCCTTTACCATGTTGCACTTGTCAGTCCTCCCCCGATTGGTTATCTCTTCCAATCATATGGAGAGTTTGTTCTGCCTCCTGCATAACAGACTTATACAGTGTCACTTTTTACTGCCATGGTCATCACAAGTCGTGCTTTTGTTCAAGGGAAGTTTAGCCTGAGTCGGCCATTCTGCGGTGTCTCTTGACTCATTATTCAGTCGACCTTCCCGATCTTGTCGGTATCATGTTCTATCACATCAGATGTTTTGATCTTCTGCTCGTGCTCGTTTGAGAAGGTCCTCATTGACTTCTTGTCGGCGGGTTTGTCTCTTATCGACTACGACACATTGCTCTAAGAGCAAACCTAGAGCCACACCTTGGGCCTATTTCCATCATTGATAGGTGACCTCGTGCTCAGCATTTGATCATCATCATGGGTCTTTGACTGAGTGGTTTCCCCTGTGTTCGACGTCAGCACACATTATCACACTTGGGATTCGTGCAGTACCTGGATTTCCATTTGACCCTATCGGTGGATTTCTCGCCTCCGTGTCAGCTTTCATTATTGGTTGGTTCAGAGGGTTTCTTCCGTGCGCTAGCTTCATCTTGTGCACATCGGAAACGTACTTCGGTTTTGGTTCCATCACTCTACTTCGTCCGATTCCTTCCAAATCTTGGCCTGCGGGTTACACTCGCACTGGACTGATGTGGGATGCCTTAATGCCTTCCTTCCAGCATATCTTTTCCCATCGACTCCGACTCATTGCTCTGGGAATAAGGTCTAGAGTCTTTTTGTCAGTACCTTAGGGTTTGCAGTCATCAGTGGCAGACTCTTCGCTATCGACAGTGGGGATTCATCATTGCCTCCTGATTGGTAGATTCTTTTAAGTGTTCGACTTCAACTCATTCATTCGCACTTGTTAGATTGTACTGGGGCACCTTGACGCTCATTTTCATTATTGGTGGGTTGTCTCGTGTTGGTTAACGGTATACATCATTGACCGGTAATCCAATGATTTCTCACATGGTCGACTTCAGCTCATTTATTCCCATTGTGTAGAATTGTGCCATAGTGATCGGTGAAGACCTCGGGTTGCATCAGCATTTCTCGATTCACTTTTGACAGTCCATTCAGTTTCTGCCAGTGATGCCGTCCACCTTTATATGTTGCAGTTCAGTACAGCAGCATCCTATATGTTGGCTCCCGAGTTGCGTGATAGTACCGTTTGTTCCACCCCTTATGATTTGGTACTTGGAGATTCAATTACTTATTTGATCAGACATCCAGTTGCAGCATCTTTGATCAGCTTTTTATATGTGATACTTGGACATTGATTCAGACTTACACTTCCGGGCCATGCTCAGATGATTCATTGTGTACTTTCAGTTCAGTTATACTTGTATACATGTTGGATCTATTCAGTACTTTCTATATGATGTATTTTTGACCGAGCATGGGTATGCCCGCCTCAGCATGAGTTGACTCTCTGTTTTCTTTCATTGGTTTTTGGCAGGCTGAAATCTGGTGAAGTCCTCTCTTGTCCTTGCGAAGTTCTTTCTATGTGCATAATACATTTCGGCCATCATGTACCCCTTCTGACCTCATATATTAGGGGGCATCCGTTATAGCATCATTTCTCACCTTGACATGATTCATGATTGCTACATGGCTTTATGGGCACCCATTCCTACAGACTTGGACAAATTCACTTAAAAACAGTGGAAAATCCTTCATACGCGACTATGCCCGTGTTTTTTCGCGTGTATACGCGAGTACAGCTAGACTTTTCCGCGTATGCCATTTTAATGATTAAAAAATATATAAAAATCCCTAATTTCGCGCTGGGTTGATGGTTACTCAGGTAGTTCAACCACCCCGGCCCGTGGCCAACTGTTTCCAACTGCTGAAACTACTTGGAGGGACTATAAAAAGCCCTCATGTGTATGGCCTAAGGGAGAGAGAGAATTATTGATATTATACTCTGTTGGTATTCCCTATCCAAGTCTGATTCCCCGTGCCTCCTACACTTTCCCAGTTCATTACAGGAAACCCTTGTTTCCTTGAGATGCTCATCTCCATATATGTCATCTCGTATGCACCAGTTTGGAAGGAGTCTTAGCGAGGCAAGGGCGGGACGGATCCGGACGACGGTCTGCTCGAAGATCGTGGAAGGATTCAGGTGATCTCTCCACTCGTTACTTTTGTACATGCTATTTATAATACATAAGTACCATCTTGTTCCCGAAATATACGTGTTAGTGTCTGCTTACATATATGAGAAAATTGTTATTTAAGCATTCATTATGATTTATCTGATGTTTTATATGAATTTCAATAACATTTAGAGTAGATATATGCTGTACAACCAGTTCTTCGTGCTTGTTTCTTCTTGTCTTTCAGGTTAAGAAGGAAGGACGATTGCTGGGGGTTTGGACCCTGCGGGATCTGCTTCAACCGTAGGACCTACGGGTAACTTCCTCATTCTACTCTATTTAGTTTTTCTGAACATGCATGGTTGTAGTCCTTCTTAAGTAGCATGGCGTCTCTACTCCGTGGAGGTTGTAACCCAACGAAACTCGTAGTGATATTCCCCGAAAATTCCACATCGGTGGATGAGAATTTAATACAGAAGAATCTAGAAAAAATAAAGCATTGAGGAAAACACTTGTTTGAAGGAGAGGGGCATGTTAGGTCCCTATATTACTAGTGTAGTCCCTTATTGTTGTTATTGTAGCCCTCTCATTTTTATTGTTGTACCCCTATAGCCCCCATATTTTTATTATTGTGCCCTTACATTATTATTGTTAGGTCGGCTAGGATTATATTGTGACCCCATGGACTCTTATATATAGAAAGGAGGTTTTGTCATTTGTATCATCCAAGAATTGTTCATTTATGTAATGTAAAGGAGGTTTCCCCCTCGAAGTGGCTTATTTATAAGGCATTTATCTCTCTTTTCTTCTATTTTTTGAGCTGGTTTCATAACAACCTCTCTTGTGGGAAGAGTGGTTGAAGAGTCTACAACAACAAGCCAAAAATATGTGTTTATGATTTCTTGGAAATTTCTAGGTTTTGGATTGAAATTATTTTGCATGCCTGGTTTCTTCACCTTAGGATTTAAAAACATGATCTGGAAAATATATTAGATGCATATTGTAGGATATAATATATCTTGAAGAAATAAAATTCAACTCATCCTTTCCACCTTGATTAATTTGACTGCAATATTGATGTATGTCCTTGATTACTAGTTTGCAGGAGCTGCCAGTGACTTGCAAGGGTTAGCACGCTCATCCACATCCACATTTTCATGTCCATCCTTCTATGAGACACCTCATACCACTCTCAAGCTGTACCACCAAGATCATATTTTCAAGGTCAGTGAAGGACACCGTGGGCATGAAATTTTGTGTAAGATAGGCCTCTGACGACTGATAAGCTTGCAAAAAGGCCTCACACATCCTTCACTCATCCTCATCCACTTTAATTAACCTAGAGAACACCTTCTTTCCCCTTAGAAATAACTCTGACCCAATCCTATAGTAGAACAGGGCACTCTTGTAGCAAAATAAAGCCTCTTGTAGCACCTTGTAGTAGTCCTGTAGCACTATCCGAATTCAACCAGAATTTCTCTAAGATCTTGATTTTTGCATTTTTGATACTGAATGATGAAACCCTGGCTTTGAAACCATGATTGGGGAGACCTAATAACAACTCTGTACCCCTCCTTCCTCCATTGCAAGCACAAAACAACAAATAGAGTTAGGAAGCAATTTTTCACATTTGAATTCCAATGAGTGTTCTTTCATGTGTTGCAGAATGAATTCCGTCTTTCCAAGAAATTTGTAATTATATTAATGATTTCCATTTTGCAAGTAGAATGTTGATTTGATTGGTTTGAAAATAGAGTAGCATATCTTTTTTCTACAACTAGTGTAGTCTTTCCCCTTCCCATAGTTACAACTAGTATTTACAATGGAACTTTCATTTCTAAAATTAGGCTAATGCTCGTTTCCTTGAAATTAGGGTATATTTTCTTTTGTCTTTCCAAAAAATTATCTTCATAGTTAGTTGAAGGAGTGGTATATTCTTTCCTTGATCTAATCCAATGACTAAGGATGACATGAGTAGAACTTGACCTGCTATACATATAGCACTGATACCTCTAATTTTGTACAAACCCTGGGTTGACATGAGTAGAATTTGTTTTTTTTTGCTTGTAGTGGAGGAATGAGGGGTATAGAATGGTTTTTGGGTCTCCCTAATCATAGATTCAAAGCCTTGGGTTCATCATTCAATCTCAAAAATGAAAAAATCAAGGTCCCAGGACAAATTTGGTTGAATTCAGATAATGCTAGAGGACTGCTACAGGGTGCTACACGAGGCTCTGTTTTTCTACAGGAGTGCCCTCCTCTACTACAGGAGTGGGGGTGACATGAGTAAAACTTGACCTAATGTGCATATATCACTATCACCTCTAAGTTTTTACAAACCTCGGGATTATAATTTAAGTTGAGAGCCTTGGGAGTTGTAACGTCCTTGATGCAATGCTAGGGATTATCAAGGGTATTAAATAAAAACACATATATCAACTATACACATGAAGGGTAATTATACAAAATTTATTCACAATGAATTTACAAACATGACCTGATTACACAATAATTGGCCATTTCGCCTCTTTCTCTTGGACCTCTCTTGGTTCCTTTTCCTCTCTCCGTTATCTTTTATTCTCTCTGTTCTCTTTTATATTATAATAATTACAATATTTTCTCTATAAAATAGAATGGGTTTGTTGAGATCCACTAAAGGTGGATCTAATCTTTCATACAAGGAAAATATCAAAGCTAAGAGAATTTGTGTATTTTTTTGATCGAAGGTTTATGATGCAGATCCTCTAGAGCCTAGGTGCTAGTGTGGATCAAATGTTGTTGTTGTTTTTTTAACAAGGATCTTGTAGCAATTTTCAAAGGACACTATAGTTGTCTAGAACTATTGTTGGAGTCCTTTGATGCTTCATGATGCATTTATTTCCCGGGACCGGCCTTAAATGTGG